>CAJQZJ010031002.1:0-51047 GCA_907164525.1 Lophiomys imhausi
TGGCCATCAATGGCCAGCCCTTTTTTCAGCAGGACTCTTGGAGCTCTTTAGCATCAGGGGCCTCTTCTTCCTCTGGGATCCATGCACTGTCCTTAAATAGGAGGAACTCTGTTTCAGTTTAATTTGGGCTCTGCCCACTTAGCAGCTGAAAACAATGTCAGGCCAGATACTTTGTTTCTTCAAGTCTATTGAGTCTTTCCTATTTTTCCAGACTTCAACCTTGTTTTTCAGTCTATTAAGTCTTTCCTGTTTTTCCTGACTTCAACCTTGTTTTTCAGTCTATTGAGTCTTTCCTGTTTTTCCTGACTTCATGCTGATAATGCTCTTCAGGCCACGAATTAAGAGACAGTATCAGAAACTCCTATATATTTTCTAAATCTAATTTATCTAACCCTTACAATTTTCATTGAGTTTTAGGGAGCCTTTGGTTTCCTTCCTTTATTTTCTGACCCATTGGTCATTGAGTAGAGTTTTTCAGTTTTCATGAATGTGTAGGTTTGTGTTATTTCTTTGGTTGTTGAAGTCCAGCTTTAATCCATTGTGATCTGATAAGACACAGGGGATTATTTCAATTTTCTCCAATTGGTGGATGCTTGTTTTGTGACTGACTATATGGTCAATTTTGGAGAAGGTTCTCTGACATGCTGAAAATAAGGTATTATTTGTGTGTGTGTGTGTGTGTGTGTGTGTGTGTGTGTGTGTTTGTGTGTGTGTGTGTGTTTAGCTTAAACATTATATAGACATCTGTTAGGTCTGTTTTGTTTATGACCTCTGTTAGGCTCATTATTTCACTGTTTGGCTTCTGTCTCGTTGACTTGTCCATTGATCATTGGTGTGAATAGGGCATTAAAGTCTCCTACTATTAGTGTGTAGGATTCAATGTATGGTTGAACTTTAGTAGAGTCATTTTTACAAATGTGGGTGCCTTTGCATTTGGGGTATAGATATTCATTATTGAAATGTCATCTTGATGGATTTTCCTTTGTTGATTATGTATTGTCTTTCTCTATCTTTTTTTATTAAATTCAGTTGAAAGTTTATTTTATTGGATGTTAGGATGGCATTTCCAGCTTTCTTCCTTGGGCCATTTGCTTGGAAAAACTTTTCCCCAGCCCTTTACTCTCAGGTAAAATCTATCTTTGCTGGTACTTTCCTTTTATGCAGCAAAGTGATGGGTCTTGTTTATGGATCTATTCTGTAAGTCTGTGTCTTTTTATTGGGGAGTTGAGTCCATCGATGTTGAGAGATATTAATGACCATATATTGTTATTTCCTGATATTTTGATGTAGGTGGCAATAGTGCATTTGTATGTTTTTTTGATTTAGTTTCAGTTGAGTTAAAGTTATAAATATACAATACATCATGGGCCAGGATAGGAATCATCTGTCTTAAAGCAATAAACTAAACCCATGTATGCTTCTGAACTATACTGTGCATGGGAAAAGAACAGATGAGCTATGCCAAAATGAAAGAAATTTGACCTTCTGAGCTTTATACTTTCTAATTAATGATTATAATATAAATAATGCTAGGAATTCATTCATATTCTCCTGTCACCTTTGTAAAACTAGATTTATAAATTTTACCTCTTACATAGTGATAACTTTAAATATTAACTCATTGGATCTGTTAAAAATTTTTAAGAATTTGGTGATTTTTTTCAGAAAGAGAATAAACAATAAATATCAAAGAAATATTTACACATTTTGATAAGAATGTAGATATATTTGAAATTGAAAGGGTCAATGTTTGGATATTAATTTTCTCTTAAAAATTATTGTTATTTTAATTTTATGTGCGAGTGTTTCCTTAATGAACACCACTTGGATGGAGTACCTGCAGAAACTGAAAAGAAGCAGGAGATCCTTGGAACTGGAATTACACATGGGTGCGAGCTGTCAAGTAGATGTTGGTATCTGAACCCAGATCCTTTGCAAAGCACCTGTGCTCTTAAGGAATGAGCAATTTCTCCAGGCCCTAGATTTACATTTTCAGTTTTCACAAACTACTACTACTAGTAAAATAAGTAAAATGTATCAGTTTATTAAGAAATATTTGATTATTACACATGTGAAAATTTTTGAACTACATAACTAGAATATTTGCCTATCTTTGTGATAATATGTTAATGGAACAAACATGCTTCAGGAAAAGTAGACTGGAACATATAAATATATGTGGAGTTTCTGTATATAAAACACCCTTCCTCACTGCTCTTACATTAGTAATAGTCTCCTAAACAATTATAAAATAATCTTAAATGAGCTAGACTGCTCACGAATTAGGAATAAGTCCTTTTCAAGAGTGGTGCTAGGGACTCCACTCATGGACAATGAACTCTGTCAAAAAGAAAGCATTGCAGAGCTGGGCATTGGTGGTGCACGCCTTTAATCCCAGCACTTGGGAGGCAGAGGCAGGTGGATCTCTGTGAGTTCGAGGCCAGACTGGTCTACAGAGAGAGTCCAGGACAGCCAGAGATATACCGAGAAACCCTGTCTCAAAAAAAAAAGAAAGCATTGCAGAGGTGTTTTACTACACAATACCAATTTCTGTTGAATTTTATGATATGTATACTACAACTCAATGATATTCCTAAAAAAAAAAAAAAATACCTAGCACCCACCTATTCAACATTCTTACCTTCAGGTATTTACTCAAGAGGAATAAAAATACATATGTTTCAAACTGCATGCACATGGATAGGGACAACATTTTTATTCATAATACCCCACATGGAAACCCACCCAAAATACTCATCAAGAAACTGGATAAATGTTTTCTAATTTTTTTCAGGAAATTTAAATCATTAAACCTCATAAGGACAGTCAGCTGATTATTCACTGCCATAAACATTGGAAGTCTCTCAAAAATGTTTTTTGAGTTAAAATGAAAACATCAATGTATAAATTAGAATTTATTTCACTTTATGGAGTTCAACATGTTGCCAAATTGACAAGTTGATAGATATCTAAACAAGGTTTTAAATGATGATTGGGAGGTATTCAGTGACAATGTAAGGGAGACATTTCTGTGCTATGAAAATTAATTATTAATTATTAGAGTTGTTAGATACTGTAAGATTGATCTAAAATACAAACAAGGCACATACTGAAGGTTGGCATGTTTTAATATTTTATGTTTTCTTGATGCAATATAAAATATGATTAGTTTGTACTATAAAGAATGACATTTCATATATCCCCACACCCCAAGTACACACACATTTTATAAGTAGAAAAGTTCAGAACCCAGGATAACAGTTGTTGGTTGTGTTTCAGGAAAAATCTGGGGCTTTTCATTCAATGTACTTGGCTGTTAGATTTGGGGTTATAGAACTGCATTGTGGTCACTGGGATGCTGCAGTGCTCTATGATCTGGATTTGGTTCATTCCTTGGCAAGAAAATATTCAAGGAGAATGAAAATCTTCACCAATGTTTCAGCTTCATTACTTAATTTTCAACTGTACGTGATCTATTTGAAAAAAAATCTATATGTCATCACTTTATCATGACTTCATCTCTTTCTGTCTTTCTTGTTCACTCTATTCAGACTTGTTCAGTAGGCTGAGTGCTTACATGAATTTTGAAAACCCAGATGAAATATTTGTTACATGGATGGAAGATAAGTACCAAATCATTGACCAGATTACCACTAGGCAAGATAAAGTGTCATAAAATATACACAGACTTGGAGATGCTTCTGGAAATGTGGATAGAATGACATCCACATTTCTTGAATGAAATTCAAAAACAAAGGAAAAGGAAGTTTCAAACTTCAAAATAGAAAAAGAAAGAGTAAATAATGCTTGCATTCCTAGGAAAGTTCAGGAGAACTACTAAATCACAATATCTCTTTTTAAAACCTGCCAGGTGATAAGAAGCCAAGTCACTGGTACTTTCTTTATAGACCTGGATCTCTCAAGCTGGCAGGCTTCACTCATACATCTTGATTTCTTTTGAAAGTTTTCTTCTAAGCCAGCTGTCTTACTCTATTGGAGTCCTACTTGTTTCACATCTCAGTGCGGCTAATAGACTTAATCCCTGCTTTAAATGTGGCAAACATTGTCATTCCCAAAGAGATTGTGGGCCTGAAACCTCCAGAGCTCGAACCAAGACATCCTTCTGCTTCATAGTCTCCTAGCAGAAAGGATGGAGAGTTTCCTCTGTATTTCCCCCCAGGATTCCTTAGTTAGTCCCAGGAAGTTCCACCTTCCTAATCTCTCTCTGCCCAGCTAAATGGCCTCCAGTAATGTTTATTATCCAATTGGAGAGTGCCTTAGAAAGGGTGGTAAAAGAGCATCCTCCAACAGACTACGTTGTCATTGATGCTTTTATTATGTTGGACATTAAATTTCTTTTTAAGATGAGTACTTATAGATGCCTTTTCAAATTTGTTAAGACAGAATATAATTATCAAATAATTATTTTTCTTCTTGAAAATCAATAGGCATGCCAGACTGTTGGGAATATAGCTGTGCTGGGAATATAGCTGTGTGCCATCATGACAGTTTTTTTGTGTTTGTTTGCATCTTTCAGTTTCTAAAATTTTTTTGGTTGTTTTGTGGCATTAGGTATACAGCCCAAGATATATCCTGCACAAGATAAGCAATCACACCAATATTAAACTAAATAAATGTTCTGCCTTGCATTATATTTCTTAAGTGATAAAATTATAGAAACCTGACCAATGTCAGAAAAACTTATCTCATTTTTTTACTTATTTTGTAAGAATCCTTTTTTATTATTCTGGTTAATGACATTGCGGGTGTGACTTCAGTGTCATATGTCCATCAGTAGAAGGCTGAGAGGAGAGAGGCTATGTCTATATTCAGTGTTCTGACCTATGAACATCTGAATGAATAGTAGCCTAACATTCCTGAGGGGGGAAAAATCAAGTTGGAGATCAACACCATTTTGGTGCCATGAATCCTGGGCAGGGAGTCATCCTCCAGCACCAGGCAAACAACAGATGGGCTTACAAGACAGGAAACAAGACAGAGACCAGAAGAAAACTGCTGGCCCTGCTGGATATGGGAGTTGTGGGTGAGCCAGCCCTGAGGAAGTGAGTGTGGGAGAGCCAGTCCTTAGTTTTTTCTGCTTTGCTATGGTGTTGGTAAGAGAGAGATCCCCTCCACTGTCTTTCGCCTTAACCAACAGTGGCAAATAGGAGATCTTATCCAAGTGGGGTAACAAGAACAGGAGAGCTGTCGCTTCTCCTCACATGGTACAGCACTCAGGAGAACATGCCCTACACCTCCCCTGTGCAGCACAGTACAGCTAGTCCTGGATATGGCAGTTATGGGTGAGTCAGCACTGAGAGAGTGAGTGTGAGAGAGCCAGCCCTGTCTTTATTTCTGGTATTGTTGAGGGCAAAGATCCCCTTTCCTCCCTTTTACCCTCAACATCAGTGTCAGGAGATTAGCCCTGTCCCTCACATACTGTAGCACTCAGGAGAGCAGGCCCTGCACTTCTCCTGGAAAGCATGGTACAGTTGGTCATGGAGGTGGAGAATGTGTGTGTGAACCTGCTCCAAGAGTTTGACTGTGGGAGAGCCATCCCTGCTTTTTCTCTGCTTTTCAGTGGTGTCCATGAGAGAAAGATCCGCTCTACTCTCTGATGCCCTGAACACAGGTAGCAGGTGGGAGAGTTTGGCCTTGTTGTCTCATTAGAGGAGGAGAACTGGTCTAACCCCTTAGCTATTGTAGCAGTTTAGAGAGCAGGCCCTGCACCTTGGTAGTACAGTAGAACTGGCCCTGGATGTGGATTTTGCAGCCCCAGAACCAGGGCTTTGATTTGGCCCACAGCACCTTATACCCCATGGATGCACTGCTAGTATTCACAAAGTGTCCAGTTCCACAGACTCAAAACTACAGGATTTCCATGAGACAGGACAGCAACAGTATATCTGAGACGAGTCCCAATGAGGTTCCAGTATTGATAAAGTAGCAGAAGCCAGATGCCTTGAACCAGACCAAGGAATCATTATAATGAACATTTGCAAGTAAAATCTATGGACAAATTGGAATATTGTGTGACACACTGAGACATAATAAAGCTTCCACAATGAGTTTCTTTTTATGTTGATAGAGGTTTCAAAAGTGAAGGGTGGATCTGAGGGGAGGTGGCAGATGACAGAGAACAGGGTGTATGTTGTGAAATTCACAAAATACCAAAAAAAAGAAAATAATAAAAACAAACAAACACAGAGAGAGAGGGAGAGAGAGAGAGAGAGAGAGAGAGAGAAAGGATCCTTTTTTAGTGGTGCCTCTCTACAATTCCCACTGTGTTTTGATCTCATGAGTTTCAGGGATCCTACCTCATTGTCCCCAGTAGTTGACACTATAGGTGAACAGTGTATGTGTGTTTGTGAGTATGTGTGTATGTGTGTGTGTGTGTGTGTGTGTGTGTGTGTGTAGATAATGACAACCTCTATTTGTAGAAAAGATAAGTTGAATTTGGTTTTAAGGATGTGATAAGTGAGGATGAATGTGAGTTGCTTGGGGTGGCTGTTTTACCTGATTCATCAACTTTATATTATTATCACTGTACGCAAGGAATAAGGGTTGATAAATGCTTTTAATTAACAAATATTTCTGTAAAATCACATGAAAATTAAATCAAAATGCTGCATGATACCTTTATGCTTGACAAACAACACCACATCTTTTAGAACCCCAGTTGTGGTAAATACTTTCATATCCATTTAAAACTCACAATTTTGATGAAAAACACCATATCATCTGAAAAGCATTGTTATTGCATGAAGCTGTGTACTATTTTATTTTCATCACCACTTGCAGCTTACTTATTCATCTCTTTGTAATTATCAGAGCAAACATTACATATGGATTTAGTAAGTACTCAATCAATGATAGACAGTCAAAATAAAATATAAATACATGATTTAAAATGGAATATTAACAGAAAAAGAATTGGAAGAATAAGATAGCATGAATATATGATACTGAGAATTCAAAGAAAATTGGGAGATACAACACACACACATAAGCATGCACACTAAGTAAGACACATAGGCACAGTATATAAAATACACTCTTCTGTTTTTCACTTTTGTAGGTTAAATTCAATAAATTATCAACAAAGAACCATCAAAACGTGAAATTTTGAATTGTCATCTTCCAGATCTGTGCCTCCCCCCACCTGCCCAACACCCTGGGACCCTCCAAGCTGCTCTGAACTGGGGACGGTCTCTTCAATTGTCATCTTCTGGATTTGCCCCTCCCCCTATTCCCAGATGTCCACCCTCAGGACTACTTTGATAGGATTTCTCTCTTTCCTTGCCCAACATCCCCTGAGCCACCAGTGCTTGGCCACAGAGCCTGCTTGCCTGAGCTGAGAGCTATGTCCCAAGCTGCATTCCACCTTCCGTGCACCACTGAGGTGACAAGGTTGCAATCCCCAGGAACATCCAGCTCCATCTTTTGAATCCTGCACCACCCTGAGTCTCCCTGAACTGCAGTACCTAGGGTAGATCTCCCTTCCATTCCCCCAACCACCACTCTGATCTGCACAACACCCTGGGACTGCCAAACTGACCTAAGCTAGGGATGGTGTCTCCAATCCTCATCTTCTGGACCTCTGGACTACATTGATCTACATAGCACTACACAGAGCTACATAGGACTACATAAGAATATATAGGACCACATAGGACTTCGTAGAACTGCACAGGAATACATAGGACTACACAGGATTGCACAGGACTACACAGCCTGGGCAGAACTACAGGTCAGCAAGTTTATAAGGCCTTCAAACCAATGTTCCTTCCTTGACCAATGTCAGATGGCCGCAGGAGTAAACAGCTAAGAAATACCAGATGGCAAAAAGCCAGCAAAAGAACAGAACTGACAAAAGTCAGGGAAATATGACTCCAACACACCTCAAACATACTAATACAGAAAGCCCTGACTATCCCATCAAAGCTAAAATACAAGAATATGATGAAGACTATGATGACAAATCTATACTTATGAAAATGGTAGACGCCTTAAAAGAAGAAAATAAATCCTATCAAGAATCTCAAGAAGCCACAATCCACAAGCAATGGAGAATTCCTTTAAATACTTCCAACTCAAATAAGTAAGAATGGGAAAGAGAGATAGCTATGAAAGCAGTACAGGAAAAGACAACCAAATTGGAACAGGAAATATATAAAACAGTTAAAGATCTGAAATTAGATGTGGCAAAAGAAAACACATGCAGAGACAATCCTAGAGGTGGAAAAAACAAGGAAAGAGAACAGGAACTATAGACATGATAGGATACAAGAGATGGAAGACTGAACCTCCGGCATGCAAGTCTCAACTGAAGAAATCAATACATCAACCAAAGAGAATGAGAAATCTAAAAAAGTCCTCACTCATAGCATCCAAGAAATCAAGGACTCAATGAAAAGATGGAACCCAAGAATTACAGGCATAGATGAAAGAGAAGACTCCAGACTCCAAGGACTAGGAAACATTTTCAACAAAATCACAGAAGAAAATTTCCCATACCTAACTAAAGAGATGCCAGTAAAAATCCAAGAGGCATTCAGAACTCCAAACAGATTGGACAAGAAAAGCAATTCCTCCTGCCACATAATAGTTGAAGCCCCAAATATACAAATCAAAGAAAAAATATTAAAAGCTGTAAAAGAAAAATGCCAAGTCACATAATGGCAGACCCATCATAATTACACCCAACTTTTCCTCAGAAACTTTAAAAGTCAGAAGGGCATGATTTGATGTGCCACAAGCCCTAAGAGACCAAAGGTTACAGGACAGATTTCTGCACTCAGAAAAACTTTCAATTGCCATAGAAGGAGAAAACAAGATATTCCATGACAAAACCAAATTCAAATAATATCTACCCACAAATCCAGCTATACAAAAGATCCTAGAAGCAAAATTCCAAATAAGAGACTGTAACTACAGCAAAGAAAACACAGGAAAAAAGTAAGAAGCTAAGCCAAAAGAAACAACGAAAACACTAACAACACCTACATCAAAATAGCAGGAAATAACAAACTAGGATTATTAATATCAATCAACATCAATGGACTCAACTCACCAATAAAAAGAAATAGGGCTAGAGAATGGATCCATAAACAAGACCCATCATTTTGTTGCATACAAGAAATGTACCTCACCAGCAAAGATAGTCTCTAACTCAGAATAAATAGTTGGGAAATGGTTTTCAAATCAAGTGGTCCCAGGAAGCAAGCTTGAGTAGCCATCCTAATATCCAATAAAATATACTTTCAACCTAAAAAAAAAAATAGAGAAGGACACTACATACTTGCCAATGGAAAAATTAATCAAGATAACATCTCAATACTGAATATCTATGCCCCAAACACAAGGGAACCTACATTTGGAAAAGAGACACTACTAAATCTTAAACCATACATTGATCCTCACAAACTAATAATGGGACCCCACTCACACCAATGGACAGGTCATCAACACAGAAGACACACAGAGAAATTACAAGACTAATGGAAGTCATGAATCAAACAGACCTAACAGATATCTACAGAACATTTCACTCAAATTCAGAAGAATGTGCCTTCTTTTCAGCACCTCATGGAACCTTCTCCAAAACTGACCATATACTCAGTCATAAAGGAAGCCTCAATAGATAAAAGAAAATTTAAATAACCCCTTATATTTTATTGGACCATGGTGGATTAAAGCTAAAATTCAACAGCAACAGAAATACCAAAATTCCTACACATTCATGGAAAAAAAAACCCCTCCCTACTCAATGACTATTGAGTCAGGGAAGAAATAAGAAAAGTAATCATAGACTTCCTAAAACTCACTGAAAATATAGCACAACACACCCAAATCTATAGCAGTGCTACTTGGAAAGTTCATAGCACTAAGTGCCTTCAAAAATAGAATTTTGACAGCTCATGTTACCAATTTAACAGCTGAACCAGAAGAGCTGGAAAAAAAAGCAAATACTCCCAAGAGGAACAGATGGCAAGAAATCATCAAACTTAGGGCTGAAATAAAAAACTTAGAAACAAAAAGAACAATACAAAGTATCAACGAAACCAAGAATTGGTTCTTTGAGAATATCAACAAAATAGACAAATCCTTAGCCAAACTATCTAAAAGGCAGATGGAAAATACCCAAATCAACACAATCAGATATGAAAAGCGAGAAATAACAACAGACATCAAAAGAAAACCAAAGAATCTTTAAGTCTTATTTCAAAACCCTGTATTCCACAAAATTTGCAAACCAAAGTGAAATGGAAAGCTTTCTTAATAAATTATACCTACCAAAGCTGAATCAAGATCAGAATAATAAACTAAACAGTCCTATAACCCCTATGGAAATAAAAGCAGTCATTAAAAGTCTCCCAACCAAAAAAAGCCCAGGGCCAGATGGTTTCAGCACAAAATTCTATCAGACCTTCAAAGAAGAGCTAACACCAATACTCTTCAAACTCTTCCACAACATAGAAAGCGAAGGAACACTGCCAAACTCATTCTATGAGGCTACGTTCACTCTGATATCTAAACCTTCTTACTATCTTTGTCCTAAATTAGTATCACATGGTTTTCACATCCTATCAAAGAATTAATTATATTCTTCTTTCTTTCTCATTAGCATCTGAATACAGCACAGGACTGCTTACACATTTCACAATATCATTTATAACAATGCTAAATATTTTGTGAAAATATAACCTGTCTCTGAAGTTAGATATGTCCTGGCTCTCTCTCTCTCTCTCTCTCTCTCTCTCTGCAGTCCTTCCAGGGAAAAGTTATCTGAATATAGGCAACAGAGTGGGTGTCAGGGATAGTCCCCACTCCAACTGCTGAGGGACCACATAAAGACCATACAGTCCCTCAACTCCATGAGTGGAAGGGAACTGATGGAAAAGTAAATAAGGAAAATAGTATGAGGGAATTGAGTAAGTGGTATATTTGATGAAAACCCATTATATGAATGTGTGAAACTTTCAAACAATAAAAATATATATAAGTGACTCCAGTTGTTTTCAACATGATATGGACTCTGAAACTTTAGTGTACATGTTGAATAGTTATAACTGTGATTGCATCCAAGAGAAAAGCTACATAAACAACAGTTTTCTAAATGCTTTATTTTTAGAACTCGCTAACTTTGGAAGTCTTTGAAATAATTGATTTATTCTTAGTCCCCTGATAGTTTCTCTTGCTGAAGCCATCTAATGGGTTAAACTACTTCTTTTGAGAAAATTGCAAATAGTAATTTTAGATTTAAAGTTGGCTTTTCCCTCTTACCCAGGAAATAGTTGTTTTTCTTTAATGTCTGGGGAATAGTTGCCTTTCACGATCTTGTCCTTTACAGTCAAATGATTAAATGAAGAGCTCATTTCTGGGAAAGGAAACTGAAAATACATGAGTCATATGACTTCACAATTAGTTGTGGTGGTATTTTGATAGGAATTGTATTGAATCTGTATATTGCTTTTGGCAGTATGGCCACTTTTATTATGTTTATTTATTATCCATGAGCATGGGAGATCTTTCCATCTTCTAAGGTCCTCTTGAATTGATTTCTTCAAGGACCTGAAGTTCTTGTCATACAGGTCTTTCACTTGCTTGGTTAGAGTTACCACCAGGTATCTTATATTGTATGTGGCTATTATGAAGGGTGTTGTTTCCCAAATTTCTTTCTCAGCCCATTTATTTTTAGTATAAAGAAGGGCTTCCATTTTTTAAATTAATTTTGTATCCAGCCACCTTGATGATGGTGTTTATCAGTTGTAGGAGTTCTCTGGTGGAATCTTTGGGGTCACTATGTGTACTATCATATCGTCTGAAAATAGGGATAATTTGAATTCTTTGTTTCCAATTTGTACACCCTTGATCTCCTTTAGTTGTCTTATTGCTCTAACAAGAATTTCAAGTACTATTTTGAAGAGATATGGCAAAAGTGGGCATCCTTGCCTTGTCCCTGAGTTCAGAGGTATTGCTTTAAGTTTCTGACGAGGCTGTGGAAAAAGGGGAACAAACAGTCCTCCATTGCTGGTGGGAGTGCAAACTTGTACAACCACTATGGAAATCACTCTAGCGATATCTTAGAAAAATTGGAATAGCCCTACCTCAAGACCGAGCCACAGCCAGGCGGTGGTGGTGCACACCTTTAATCCCAGCACTTGGGAGGCAGAGGCAGGCAGATCTCTGTGAGTTCGAGGCTAGCCTGGTCTACAAAGTGAGTCCAGGACAGCCAGAGCTGTTATACAGAGAAACCATGTCTCAAAAAAACAAACAAAAAAAAAAGAAAAGAAAAAGAAAGAAAAGACCCAGTCATACCACTTCTGGGAATCCACTCAAAAGATTCCTCACCAAACTGCAGGGACATATCCTCATCTATGTTCATAGCAGCCAGCCTCATTTGTAATAGCTAGAAACTGGAAACAACCCAGATATCCCTCAACCAACAAAAAGATAAAAAAGTTGCAGCAAAAGTGAATAATTTTGGCTTTGCAGACAAATCTTTGTCGTAACTACTTAACTGTGATATCATGAAGAAAGCAGTCATAGATAATTTATGAACTAGGTGGGGCTGGATAAATTCCAATAAAATTATATTTACATAAATGGGCTAGGAGCGAAATTAGCCTGGGGACACATTTCTGTCTAACCTTGTGTTGGATTTTCAGAAATTAGTAAACATTTATATTTATATTTGAACAATAGTTTAGAGTCATAAAAATAACTACTGAAGCCTTTACAGCAATGAAAATAAAAAAAGATAAAATGAAGAAAGTACCTATTTTCACTGAATTGCATTGATTATATAGTATAATAAGGAGATAATATTGAATTATGATTGTTTTACTTTTGTTTTTCATTATTGATACACTAGGGTCTTCATCCTTTATGTCTCTTTTATTATGATTTTCAGTGGTAGAGAAACTATTTCCATGTGAATAAAAAGATGGATTTGGAGAGATAACTCAGCTATTAAAACACTTGTTGCTCTTCCTGAGTACCATAGTTCTTTCTACAATGCTCATGTTTGGCAATTCACAACTACCTGTGACTCCAGCTCTAGGGCATATGATGTCCTCCTCTGTACTGTGTGGTTAAACACACACACACACACACACACACACACACACACACACACACATTTTTAAAAGTTTGTGTGATGAGCAAAGATGAGCAAAGTTCATTTAAAATAATTGCTTACCTTCCACAACTAATTATTTTTCTTTCTCCTTTGGTATATAATTTCAGAATTTAAAACAAAATAATACTGAGATATACTATATTGCTTGAAAAATACTTATAAATGTTATTACAGCTAGCATGTTAGGACATAATCAATTGATACAGGAAATGCACAATGGCAAAAAAATCTGTTACTGTTAATGTTCGTTTTCAACTTAACAAAATCTAAAATCAGCATGGAATAGTCACATAAGCATGCCATTGAATGAGTTTTATAACATTGTTAATTGAGGAAGGAATACACACTCTGAATGCAAATGTCACTATTTCATGGAGTGTGCTCTAGACTGAATAAAAGGTAGATGAGAATAGAAGCTGAGCAGCCACTATGCATTCATACCATGCTGTTTGCATTTTACTCAAAATGTAGTATGACTAGATGCATCAAACTTATGCTGCTGTGGCTTTTTCTGGTAATGAATCATGGTAAAATTGAATTGTCTGTAGAAATAAACCTTTTCCTCTGTCATGTTCCTATCATCAGAATATTTTATTTTTTAAAAGTAAAAGAAATGGAGATAAAATTGTGTTGTTTTCTTTTAAAATGTATTAACGTAATGCTATGAACAGACATTCCATTATTTAAACAAAACTTATTATGAATATGAAGGCTGATTCTATGTAAATTCAAGTGGACACTAGAAGCAGTTTAAGTAATAGGTTAGAAAAAACACCTTTATATCTAATTGAATCCTTGAAAATATTCTGCTTCTAATTTAAGAATATTAGCACATAAGAGAAATATATGTCTGCCACTTAAATATAAAGTTTATTATGGAATCAAAAATGCATATATACTTTCAAATTATGAAATGTCAACATTTGTATTTTATTTTATTTTATTAGACCAAATTATCTTATTGATTTCTTAGCAAGACTGTATCTATTTTTCTTTATTTTGGACTTAAAAGAATAACTCTTCTCACACTTCTAAATTCAGAACTAAACAAACAAAACAAAATCTCCTAAAATACACAACATCCAACCCTGTTATTTTAGGAGGTAGGGGATATTCCTGCCTTAAGATACCAAGGAGAGGATAGAAGAAAATTACTTGGCATGAATAGAGAGCAGGGGATCAGGGCTAGCTAAGCCTGCCAGAAAAGAAATAGCAAAACTATGCAGAAGATCCAATCTTTCCAGGGTGAGCTCTCTAATCTAATTCTTCTATAGGAGATGCATTCTTACCACATTTTTGTTGGTGAAGCTCATCAGGATCAGAAATGGACTTCTTTGTTGTCCCCTCATCTTCATCAATATCCAGATCATGTTTGTTCATGCGGTAGAAGCGGTTGGAGTATGTGAAGTGATCTTCAGGTGAAAAGTAAGAGAAGAGCTGTTTTAAGCATCAGCACTAACAGATCCTTGACAAATTTTATATTTTTTACTTCCTCAATTCTCTGCTTCAGAGTCTCTCTAATAGGTTGGTCTGGGTTGATCTGTATGTCCTTTTTGGCCATCATGGAACCTACTATAGCTTTGTCTTGAAGTCACTGGGCCTTCATAATCTGCTCCATTCTGGCTGCACAGTCATAGATGATCATCACACTGCAACAAGATGAATACATTCTCCTTTTGGATATAGTCACCTGTTCAATCTTCTTATACAAGGTCTACTTCATAATCTTTCAGAGATTCTAAAACTTACTCTTGCTCTCCTTCATTTGTTTCTTATCTTAATCCTCTTTTAGCTCTAGGCCTTAGCTAGTCTCAGAGAAAAGACTCCCTTTAAACTCCATGAGTTGTTGCACTGATTACAAATCAATATGCTCAGGATCATACAGCACTTCAAAGCTCTACTTCTAAACATCCTGCGTAAGGGCAGAGTGGGCCACCTCCCCTTTTGCCTCACTAGAGATGTAGTAGTGGGATTCTTTGTCTCTTTCATATGAGACAGATACTCTGACACGGAAGTCATATCATCTCCTGACTGAGAGATGTGACAATACAGGGACTCAGACAGGCATCTCAGGATAGTAGAATATTCAGGAATTTAAGCTTTAGATACTTGGAGAACATATCATAGAATTTTTTTTGTCTTCCACCAGCTCAGAAAAGAGCTCAAGGCACTTCTTCACAGTGTTACTGTGGGTGACTTTCAAGACCCCATTCTGTTGGAGCATTTCTAAGGAGGTATTCATGGGTAGTTCCTCAAATTCAAGCACACCACAGATAAAGTTTTGGTACTTGGGTATTAGCTTATCATAGCAGGTCATAATAAGCACATGACAGACATAGATTTTGATGCTTTTCTTATAGGTTTTCTAAAAAGGGGCCAAAAGAATCTTGCCAAAGGATGAAAAAAGTGTTTGACTGCTAAGAAGTGTTTGACTGCTAAGTTGACTTCTCAACTATTGATGAAGCTCTTATAGAATTTGCCATGACTCCCAAGTGATGACATCAGGATTTCTGGTCCAGATAACCTAGGTACTGTTAAATTCTTCCTAATACATGCTTTTCTATTTAATCTTTGTCACTGTCATCTCTGCATCTGATTCTACATCCACTAACTCACCTTTACTTTCCAATTTTCTATGTGACTGTCTCATCATTACTGACTTCTTCCCATTCATTCTCCAAATACAGTTTTGGGAAAAGTTATTGTTATAAATGATTCTCTACTAGTCCCTTGATTTTTTTTCTCTAAGTATTAAATGTGACCTTCTCTGAGTTGAAGTACGACTTTCGTACCCCAGCCCACACATAGGCTCACCATGGTGGTCTGCACTTACGGTGAAGGGTCTACCAGAGAAGGCTAACAAGGTTACTGCTCATAATTATTGTGTTTTTTAACTGCAATCACTTTTTTTCTACAACTAGATACAAAAAATAGATCCAACACCAAACTGCTCAATTATGGAGATGCCTGTACCAGCTTGGAAAGCCTTCCTGAATGCTTTTAGAAATGACTCTCAAGTTAATTACGAGATTAATCTTGGTTACACCAATGCCTGTGTCCATAAAATTAAGTGTGTGCTACTGAGGTTTGGGTATCATGTCAATTTTCAGTTCATTACCACTTTCCAACATGGAAGAGTTTCTTATGTTCTCACACCAAATTTTGTCCAAGACATCTGAAGCCTTAAAGATCAGCTTCTAACTTTAAAAAGAAAGTTCATATGAATAGAAGTCATTAATGATGAGAGACATGAAATAAGTAATTTCCTCCTAAAAGGCAATAGACTCTACATTTCCATTGTATAGTTCCTTAGGCATATTAAAAGGAAAATAACATGAGTGGAAAAGAGCACAGTGTGCCTGAAATATGTTAGGCCCCTAGACTACGCTGAGTGACCCCAGATATTAAGTTTTTATATAAATATGTAAAGAACACTAGAATTGTACTGTAGGTGAGAAAATAATTTAATATTTTGCATATATAAACTAAGTCATAATTCTCCAATGTTCTACCTCAATCCTAAGACCTGGGAATCTACTATTGTGTCTATGGATTGGATTATTTTGGTTATCACAGATAGATGTGATACAATTAAATAAAGCATTTGCGAATCTTATATATAACTTCATATACTAGGCACAGATTTTTTAGTGTTCTTTTTTTTCCTTTTTTTATTTCTTCAAGTTACATCTCAGTCGCAGTCCCCTCCCTATTCCCCCCTCCAGTCCCACCCTCTCACCCTCAACCCCCCATCCTCTTCCCTTTTTTTTAAGTTTAAGGTATATCTTATTTCCCCCTACAGTTTCCCCTTTCAGTCCAAAAATGGCTCTTTCTCTTATAGTAATAAATACAATACAAAACAACAGGTAATTAGGCCACAGTTATGAGGGTTATATGGCTTAACGTACATTCCCAATGACCAGTCCATATGTATTTGGTACATAACTTTTACATTCTACTATCTAACCATCTCCATTAGTTTAAAGTTCTATATCTAACTCAACATTCATACTAACTTGCAACACAATTTTAAAAGTATCTTCTTAGATCTATAACACACTCTTGACTCCTAAACAACTCAAAATTTAATTATGAGACTCTAGGTATCTGTTCTTCAACCACCTCAGAGACATGAGAGGGATAAATATATCTGATTTTATAGGAAATACAGGACCTGCAGCTTCCAAAACTAAGATATGACATACCAGTGGCTGCCTGGACAGTTCCCATTTTCTCTCCATACATTACAGCATCGATTTTCAGTCGTTTGGCCCCGTTTCTCTGACAGACATTGATTGTAGAGCAGGGGTTATGAAGGACTTACCGACCCTGTCTTGGCAGAGCTAGGCTGTCGACTTACCTTCTTCCAGGTTTTGTCCTTTTTGGACAGCATTCTGTCTACAGTTGGAGCAAGGGACTTTTCCTACCAAGAGATAGGCCTGTGACTAGTTCAGTCATCTCCCACTGGAGATTCTTCGATGCTCATCTTCTTCTTGGGGTAGAATAGGGGGTGATATTAGGAGTTGATATGTCTTGATATAAAAAAATCTAAAGTTACGAAAACATCTTTGAATGCCATATTCTGCAGATCTCTTGAGGTTTTTGAAGAGGCCTTATTAATCTCTTCTATTAGGATAAGCAGATGTTGCTTGTCTCTTAGCATCTTTATTTCTGATTAGCTTAGAAAATAAGTATAATAGGCTGTCATAGTACCTAACAAAATGACTGGCTTGCATAAACATTAGTTTTCATTTCTTAATTATCCTAAACAGTTTACGACAATGACAAGTATAAGGCCGAAACATCACATTTCATTTTTTTTTTTTACTTCCTAACTCTTCCATCCCATTTCTCTGGGGTGGGGTGTCCTAATATAACAGTCCCTCATCTCAGTTGAGAGGTTGTATGAGGGCCAAGAGCCTCCTCATTCACTGGGGGTCTACGAGGCAGTACCATCAGTGAAAAGTGTCTCTTTGCCCGGGAGAGAGAACTAACAAATAAGCAGACAAATAGATAAAAAAGACTAAAAAATAAAAAAATATATATTAAAAAAATATAAAAAATGTCTGTCAGAGAAACAGGACCGAAAGGCTGAAGACTGATGCTGGAATGTATGGAGAGAAAATGGGAACTGTCCAGGCAGTCACTGGTTTGTCATTTCTTAGTATTGGAAGCTGCAGGCCCTGCACTTCCTATATAATCAGATATATTTATCCTTCTCAGCTCTCTGAGGTGGTTGAAGAATAGACAGCTTGAGTCTCATAGCTAAATTTTGAGTTGTTTAGGAATCAAGAGGGTGTTCTAGCTCTAAGAAGATGGTTATAATAGTGATGCAAGTTAGTATGAAAGCTAAGTCAGTTATAGAACTTTAAACTCATGGAGATGGTTAGAAGGTAGAAGGTTAAAGTCAGGGGCCAAATATGTATGAACTGGATATTGGGAAGGTATACTGGGACATTTAACTCTCATAAATGTGGCATATTTAATTCTGCTGTTTTGTATAGAATTTACTGTTATAAGAGAAAGAACCATTTGTTGGATTGAAAAGGGAAGCTGTTGGGGGGGAAAAGGGTGGAAGGGTGGGACAGGAAGGGGGAATAGGGAAGGGTGTGACTGAGATGTAACTTGAAGAAAAAAATAAAGTACTTATATAATATATATATGTATATACATATATATAATAAATAAATAAAAAATAAAAAGTCTATGCCTAAATTCCCTTTGGTGTGTTGGTTGTAGTATCAATACCTTCTAATATATAGCTAAAATCCTACTATAAGTGAATAGATGCTATATGCGCCCTTCTGAGTCTGGGTTAGCTCACTCAGGATTACCTTTTCTAGCTCCATCCATTTGGCTGCAAATAGCATAATTTCATTGTTTCTGATAGCTGAATAATATTCCATTGGGTAGATGTACCACAGTTTTTTAACGCATTTTTCGGTTGAGTGACATCTGGGTTGTTTCCAGTTTCTAGATATTACAAATAAGGCTGCTGTAAACATAGATGAGGAAACTTCCTTATGATTCCGTGAAGAGGCATTTGGGTGTGTACCCAGAAGGGTATAGCTGGGTCCTGAGGCAGAGCTATTCCAAGTTTTCTAAGTTATCGCCAGACTGACCTCCATAGTGGTTGCACAAGCCTGCATTCCCACCAGCAATGGAGTAGGGTACCCCTTTCTCCACACCCTTGCCAGCATGTGCTGTCATTTGAGTTTTTGATCTTAGCCATTCTGCCAGGTGTGAGATGGAATCTCAGAGTCGTCTTGAGTTGCATTGTTCTGATGATTAAGGATGTTGAGCATTTCTTCGTGTCTCTCAGCCATTAGGGATTCCTCCTTTGTGAACTCTCTATTTAGCTCTGTCCCCCATTTTTTGATTGGATTATTTGTTTTCTTGGCATTTAATTTCTTGAGTTCTTTATAGATTTTGATATTAGCCCTCTGCCAGATGTGGGGGTTGGTGAAGATTTTCTCCCACTCTGTAGGCTGCTGTTTTGTTCGAATGACAGTGTCCTTTGCTTTACAGAAGCTTTTCAGTTTCATGAGGTCCCATTTATTGATTGTTGATCTCAAGTCCTGAGCTGTTGGTGTTCTGTTCAGGAAGTTGTCGCCAGTGCCAATGAGTTCGAGGGTTTCTCCCACTTTTTCTTCTAGTAGATTTAGTGTGACCGGCCTTATGTTAAGGTCTTTGATCCACTTGGACTTAAGTTTTGTACAAGGTGATAAGTATGGGTCTAATTTCATTCTTTTACAAATGGACATCCAGTTGGACCAGCACCATTTGTTGAAGATGCTGTCCTTCCTTTGTGCCATTTTGGCTTCTTTGTCAAAATTAGGTGGCCATAAGTTTGTGGGTCTATTTCTGGATCTTCAATTCGATTCCATTGATCTACTGCTCTGTTTCTATACCAATACCATGCTGTTTTTACAACTATTGTATTTACAGCTTGAAATCGGAGATGGTGATACCTCCAGATGTTTTTTTATTGTACAGGATTGATTTAGGTATTCTGGGATTTTTGTTGTTCCATATGAAATTGAGAATAGCTCTTTCCAAGTCTACAAAAAATTGTGTTTGTATTTTGATAGGAATTGCATTGAATCTATATATTGCTTTTGGTAGGATGGCCATTTTTATTATGTTGATCCTACCTATCCATGAGCATGGGAGATCTTTCCATCTTCTAAAAGCCTCTTCAATTTCTTTCTTCAAGGGCTTGAAGTTCTTGTTGTACAGGTCCTTTACTTGCTTGGTTAGAATTACCCCCAGGTATTTTATGTTGTTTGTGGCTATTGTGAAGGGGGTTATTTCCCTTATTTCTTTCTCAGCCCATTTGTTTTTTGTACAAAGAAGGGCTTCTGATTTTTTTTGAATTACTTTTGTATCCAGCCACCTTGCTGAAGTTGTTTATCAGCTGTAAGATTTCTTTGGTGGAGTTTTTGGGGTCGCTTATATATCCTATCATATCATCTGCAAATAGGGATAATTTTACTTCTTCATTTCCAATGTTTATCTCCTTGATCTCCTTTAGCAATCTCATTGCTCTAGCAAGAACTTCAAGTACTATATAGAAGAGATATGTCAAACTGGACATCCTTGTCTTATCCCTGAGTTTAGAGGAAATGCTTCAAGTTTCTCTCCATTTAATTTGATGTTGGCCACTGTCCTGCTGTATATTGCCTTTATTATTTCTAGGTACGGTCCTTGTATGCCCATTCGCTCCAGAACTTTTAGCATGAAGGGGCGTTGGATTTTGTCAAATGCTTTTTCTGCATCTAGTTAGATTATCATGTGGTTTTTTTCTTTCATCTTGTTTATATGGTGAATGACATTGATTGATAGACTTTCGTATGTTGAAACATCCCTGCATCCCTGGGCTGTAGTAATTGGCATAGTTTTAGGGTTCATTCATATCCCATTTCCTTCATTTGCTAACTTTTCCACATATGGGTTGCATTCTTTTTAAAACCCAAATAAATGTATTATTATTATTATTGTTATTAGTTTGTCAAGAGGGGATTTTTCTATGTAGGTTTAACTTTCCTGAAACTCACTCTGTAAAGGAGGCTGGCCTTGATTTCATAGAGATACAAATGCCTTGGCTTCCCAAGTGCTAGGATTAAAGGCATGTGTCGCCACCTCCAGGAAACAATTTTTTTTTTAATTACACACAGAAACGGAAACATTGTGCCTATCAGTGAGTTAGCATGCAATATTTCATGACATGTATACAATGTGCAACATTTAAATTAGTTTAATACATCTATATACTCAGTTATTTCTTTATAGTAAAAAGTTTTCTACATTTTCCAGGCTTGGTACACCTGTAGACACCATACTATCCATACTCTAATTTACACCACCTCATAAAAATTGTTTCTCTGGCTGTGCCTTTCATGTGAAGATTCTATTTTATGAGTAGTGCTTGATTCCATTCTTAAGGTTAAGGATACATGAAGCCACTGGGGGGATCACAAAATCACTGGAACTACATATCCATCACAAACTGATAAATTACTTATTTCTAGGAATAGAATGGAAACTCCTCTGTAAGTCTGCCAGAGTGACTCAACACTCTAGGCAAAAATGAGTGTGTTAAAATCATATCACAAAAGCCAGCCCTACGTAAGAACTTCTAAAATATACTAGCCTGAGGAAAATGTGAAGCTCCCTTACCTGGACTCCACATAGTGATAGATGAAGGGTAAAGTTAAACATGAATTTCAAAATAACAAGTTGGCAACAAAGTGAAGTGTTCAACAAAAATACAATTTCATCAACCTCTTCCTTTATTTCCAGTTGAGGAGTTAGGAGGTATTAGCCAGGAAGTATTGTCACAACAAAATGCAAATTTGTTACGTATGTATATATGTATCTGAGTAAACGTCTGTGTAAATCATGCCACGCAAGGG
Organism: Lophiomys imhausi; assembly: GCA_907164525.1. NCBI lineage: Eukaryota > Metazoa > Chordata > Mammalia > Rodentia > Muridae > Lophiomys > Lophiomys imhausi. Next base: position 22,060 of record CAJQZJ010031002.1, read on the forward strand.
AAAGGGGTGCCCTTGGTGGCTAGAGTAGTGTATCTGATTTTCTAGATTTGGGTCTATATCGGTTGTGAGTCTCCTGACATGGATTCTGAGTATCACATTCATGCCCTCTGGAAGAGAAGGATATACTCAACCACCAGCCATCTCTCCAGCCCATAAATGTTGTAGGTTTAGGTTAATTAATGTCTGTGACAAGAGTGAAGTGTAGTGTGAGGTCTATTTACCATTTTGTCAACTAAATAGTTCTTTTGATAATATCATTATACTTCTTAATTACATATATTGCCCAAGGCCTACTGAGAGGCTGGAAAGACTGTTGGGAAATATTTTAGCCTAGCTAATATTGTGTATATTGAACTGCAAAACAAGTAAATTTTCACTGTGAGTTATATATGGCAGACATATAAATGATACATAGTACTCTTAAAGAGTTTCTACTGTGAACTTTGCACATGAGGTGGCATCGATTATCATAGCAAGTATTTCCAGTATCCTAGATATTCCAAGATTCTTTTGCTCCAAAGGGAGCAACTCTAGATAATAACTCAAAAATTTATAAATTTTGCAAATGGGGTTGTTCATTTGCAAAGGCATATATTTCAAAGTCACATATCTGAATTTTTGACATATGTGAAGCCCTCTGGGATACTATCCATTATTTTGATGCTCATTTTTTTCTTCCAAGTCAAGTGGGAAGCTGTCTTAAAGTCAAACAATTCTTAAAATAATAAGATCTTGAAATGCCATTTTCTGTACATCTCTGAGGGTTTTAAAGACATCTATTGATTTATAAATCTATATTCTTTGAACAATCAAACTGTAAAATTCTATCAAAATTAATCTTATTTTTTATCAATATACAAAATTTTATACCAATGTATCAAAAGATAACCTTATTTTAAGAGTAACAACAGTTTTAAATTTTAGAGCAGATTCAATAATCTATCCTTATATCTTATCATTTCTATATTATATACATATATTCCCCTTCTTTTTTTTAAGTGTTTCCCCCCTATATAAGAGAGAAAGGATAGGAAAAAAAAGAAATAGAAAAGTCTTGGAATCTAACTTCCTATACCTTGTTTATTAAGACCATTTAACAATTTGTAAACAAGCCCCCTGGACAACATCTATAATATATCAAATAACCAAAAAAAATCACCCGCCCCACCTTTTGGGAATGGGACCTCGCTTTTTTAAAATTGCTTCCTGCTGAATTGGGATGTAGAAAACCTGTGTGGGGACCCAATTAAAATAGATAAAAATTGGTTAAGCAATTTAATTGTTCAGTCTTTATGTGCTCAGCAATTTAAATGTCCTGAGTAGTTTGTATTTCGAAGTTGAACTTTGAGTGGGAAAGTTCAGGGCTTCATTGAAGTCCTGGCTGGAATAGTGTTTGAGCTGGATCATCTGGGCTTGTTTTGTCTTTTTTGGTGTTTGGTTCCTTTCCTCTGAAAATCCATAATTTCTCACAATTAACATATCTCTCCATTTTTTTTAAAGACTGGATTTCTCTGTATATCCTTGTCTTGGATTTACTTTGTAGACCAGGCTGACCTTGGCAAAGGTCAGAGATCTGCCTGTCTTTGTCTTCCAAATAATGGGATTAAAGGCATGCACCCTCACACCCAATGATTAAGATCATATCTCCCATAGGGTCTAATATCTCTCTTGAAACCAGTTTTCCAGTGGAAGTCTCACATCTAAGGAGACTGGCTTGTGACCCCTTTCTCTTTATATCTTTAAAATCTCTTATATCTCAGCATTGTCAAACAACAAAACATCTTTTTTTACCTCCTGATATAGGAAAATCAAAGACATCTAAACAAAAATCAAGCAGAGAAAGAAGAACATTCCAAAATCCTTGTTCTAATTGCAATCCCGTGTTCTGGTGTTCTGTTTATTACTCTGAAATCTGGCTTTGACTGTACATCCTTGGTGGGCCTTTCCCAGATACTCTTGATAAGTACCTAGTTCTCAGGCACTTGAGAGTTCCCACTGACATCTTTTGTATCAGGTCAGGCCTCCTTCCTTCCCCCATTGTTATGGTTAGCAGTTTAGCATTCCATCTGTAAGCTGTCTCCCTTACAAATACACTTAAGAATATCCTAGTCAAATCTTTCTCAAAAAGTATACATAGAACCATAATTTTAAGTGTAAAAATTATCTGTATGTTAAGAGAAACAAACTCAATTGGAATCCAAACATATTGAGACATTATTATTTTCTCCATTTTTAATTTAGGCGGTTAATTCTGTTCTCAACTCTGTTTAGAAGGCTGTCGGTTATTTAACATATAAAGAGAGCTAAGCTTCCCACCTTTGCTGTAAGGCTTTTGTTAAGGGAGCTCCCTGCTCTTTGGCTAGGAAGCCATTTTTTTATCCAGGCCTTCTCAGGCTGTAAGCATGAATTCTATTTGCCCCATGTTGGGTGCCATACTTAGAAAAAAATAGCTAATTAAATTGTTTAACCAGTATTTATATTATCCTTAATTGTTTCAATGGTGTTAATCCTTAACCCTCCATTATAAGTGAATTCACACAGACACCATGTGGAACTTAACAAGCCTAGGCCTGGGTTGTGCAATCCTAGCCCATCTAAGCTAGCTTATAATACTATTATCCAAATATAACCCAATATATATATACGTCCCTTTGAACTATTATTCTCCATGCTAAGCCGATGTTCCAGGCCACATGGAAGGATCTTCTTTAATCAACCCAATGGCGTGTCTCCCTTGTTTACTCCTGGCTTCTTCTCCGGCCACCTTCCTCTTCCCAAGATGCTTCGCCTCTCTCTAAAAGTAAGCAAACTTTAGTTCTGCCTACCTCTGTCTGTCCTCAGCATTTATTTAACCAATCAGAGTCAATTAAGTAACAGACAACAAACAGGACCAACTAACATTTAGAATGCTTAACACCACCCCATCAGTACACACATATCCATGGATCAATCAAATCAAGGAAATCCAAGAGTGGACAGTCCATCAGTAAATCTATCTGTGTCAACTTGACATTATGAAGTTAAATAGGAGACACATGAATCACAATTTTCATTTTTTTTCTTTTACATTGTTATAAATCCTTAGTTTAACCATTGGCTAATAGAGTGTGTGTTAATAATGTTTAGGTTTCTTATACTCAGATTTTATTTTTTTTTTCTTACTTACTAGCATGTTTTGCAATTTGCTATTATTGCTATAACAGACCAGACATAAAAAAATTGAAATAGACAATTACAGAGAAACTTCATTAGGTATCTATTACTGTAATTATAACTCTAGTAAGGATGTCGGAAATTCATGACTTCTAGATTGCATAGAAAGATAAGAGTTTGTTAAAAAAACATTGTTAAAAGAAAGAAGAGTGGATGAAAAGAAAGATGGAAAAAGATAAAAGAACAAAAGAAAGAAAGGAGGAAAGGAATGATGAATGAATGGATGGATGGATGGATGGATGGATGAGAAAGACTGAACAATTGTAAGGTGGCTGGATACAAAATTAATTCAAAAAACTCAGAAGCCCTTTTTTACAACAAACAAATGGGCTGAGAAAGAAATAAGGGAAACATCCCCCTTCACAATAGCCACAAACAATATTAAATACCGGGGGGTAACTCTACCCAAGCAAGTAAAGGACCTGTACAACAAGAATTTCAAGACCTTGAAGAAAGAAATTCAAGAGGCTTTTAGAAGATGGAAAGATCTCCCTTGCTCATGGATAGGTAGGGTCAACCTAAAAAAAATGGCCATCCTACCAAAAGTAACATACAGATTCAATGCAATTCCTATCAAAATACCAACACAATTATTTATAGACCTGTAAAGAGCTATTCTCAATTTTATATGGAAGAAAAAAAAACCAGAATAGCTAAAGCAATCCTTTATAATAATAATATAAAAAAACATCTGGAAGTATCACACTCCCAGATTTCAAGCTGTACTACAGAGCAATAGTAGTAAAAACAGCAGGATATTGGTATAGAAACAGACCGGTAGATCAATGGAATCGAATTGAAGACCCAGAAATGGACCCACACACCTATGGCCACCTAATTTTTAACAAAGAAGCTAAAACCTCACAATGGAAGAAGGACAGCATCTTCAACAAATGGTGCTGGTCTAACTGCATGTCCACTTGTAAAAGAATGTAATTAGACCCATATTTATCACCTTGTACAAAACTTAAGTCCATGTGGATCAAAGACCTTAGCATAAAATCTACTAGAAGAAAAAATGGGAAAAACCCTTGAACTCATTGCCACAGGTGACAACTTCCTGAAAAGAACACCAACATTTCAGGACCTAAGACTAACAATCAATAAATGGGACCTCATGAAACTGAAAAGCTTCTGTAAGGCAAAATTCATTCAAATAAAAAATTCATTCAAATAAAACGGAAGACTACAGACTGGGAGAAAATCTTTACCAACCCACATGTGACAGAGGGCTAATATCCAAAATGTATAAAGAACTCAAGAAATTACATGCCAAGAAACCAAATAATCCAATCAAAAATGGTGGACGGAGCTAAATAGAGAATTCACAAAGGAGGAATCCCTAATGGCCGAGAGACACTCCAAGAAATGCTCAACATCCTTAATCATCAGAGAAATGCAACTCAAGACGACTCTAAGATTCCACCTCACCCTTGTCAGAATGGCTAAGATCAAAAGCTAAAAAGGACAGCACATGCTGGCGAGGGTGTGGAGAAAGGGCAACCTTCCTCCACTGCTGGTAGGAATGCAGGCTTGTGCACCCACTATGGAGGTCAGTCTGGCGATATCTTAGAAAACTTGGAATAGCTCTGCCTCAGGACCCAGCCATATCCCTTCTGGGTATACATCCAAATGATTCCTCACCAAAATCACAAGGAAGTTCGCTCATCTATGTTCATAGCAGCCTTATTTGTAGTAGCTAGAAATTGGAAACAACCCAGATGTCCCTCAACAGAAAAAGGATTAATAAACTGCTACATCTACACAATGGAATATTACTCAGCTATCAGAAACAATGAAATTATGCAATTTGCAGCCAAATTGATGGAACTAGAGAAGCTCATCCTGAGTGAGCTAACTCAGACTCAGAAGGATGCACCTGGAATCTATTCACTTATAGCAGGATTTCAGCTATATAGTACAGGATATCTATACTACAACCAACGCACCAAAGAGAGCATGGTCATAGACTTTTTTTTTAATTTTTATTTTTTGTTTTTGTTTGTTTGTTTTTTAGTTTTCTCTCCCTGGCAATGAGACACTTTTCACTGGTGGTACTCCCTTGTATGCCCCCAGTGTATGAGGAGGCTCTTGGCCCTCATATGACTTCTGAACTGGGGTGAGGGACTGTTATGTAGGGACATTCCACTCCAGAGGAGTGGGATGGAAGTGTTAGGGGATAGAGGGTGGGAGGACAGGGCTGGGAAGGGGGAAAGAAAACAATATGGTGAAGATATAACCTGAGGCAACAAATAAATACATTTATTTATAAGAAAAAAAAGAAATGAGGAAGTCATGCAGTTCAAAACCAAATGGATGGAGCTAGAAAAGCTCATCATAAGCGAGCTGACACAGTCCCAGAACATGGTTTGTACTCTCTTATAAATGGATATTCACCATACATCACAGGATAACTCTCCTACAACCGACATACCCAAATAGATAGGAACCTAGTATATCTACCCTAGGAAAAATTTCACCCACCAGTGAGTCATGGAATCTACTGCAGGTAGTGGAGCACCTTACCATAGATGGTGTGCCATATCAAGCCCCAGTACACGTAGAAGCTCTTGGTCCTCAAATGACTGAAGATCTGAGGGAGTATGATATGTGAGGGCCTACCTCATCTGAGGAGAAGAAGAGTACCAAGTAGAGGAACAATGACAGAGGGAGGGAGGGAGGGAGGGAGGGAGGAAAGGAAGAAGGGAGGAAGGGAGGAGGCAGGAGGGGAGGAGGGAGGAAACTATGTTCTAGAAGTAACTTGAGAAAACAAAATAATACTTCTTTAAGAAAAGAGTTAAAAAGTTAAAAAACTTAAAAATATAATAAAATACAATATAAAATTTTCAAACTATAATTTACCAAAGGTATACTTGCCTTACTGCCATGAAAGGAAAATGGCTTTAATTTCAGATTAGAATGTTAGACTTCAGGTGGCCACATAGATTACACAAACTTGATAGCATCTTAAATTTTTTTTTGTAGATATATAGGATATTTTCATGGTTTGGCATTAAAAAGCAGGTAACAGGTTTAAAGTACTCTAAATAAATTAAAGGTTACTGTTGTTTAACCTGGTTTTCTACAACTCCAAGAGTTGAAAAAATTTGGAGCTAAGGTCAAATACACGAAATGCATGGTGTCAGCCATTGTCTTTAACTCCAGCAGAGACAGGAGGATCACTATAGACTTAATTATCTTATAAATTCTAGAGTTACAAGGAACAGGGTGATGATGGTGCATACCATTAATCACATCATTTGAGAAGGATACACCCTTAATTCAAACACACTAGAGACAGAAACTGGCAGATCTCAGAGCTCAAGGTCAGCCTGATACAAAGCAAGCTCTAAATAGAGAAAAAGTTCAGTGCAGGGGCAGGGGAGCACATCTTTAATCCCATCAGTTGGGAACCACATGCCTTTGATCCCAATACTTACACTGCAGAGACAGGCACATAGGATTTGAAAGGATTTAACTTTAAAAGCTACTCAAAAAAGGTATGCTGAAATTCAAATTGTCCTATGAGATCTCAAAATATATATACTTAAAGGTTTGTTTAGCTCCAAAATATCAAAACAGTTTCTTTTTTAAATCCGAATTGAAAGATAATACTTTTTATACTTTCAAAAAAAAATTTGCTCCAGGAAAAATATTATCTGACCACCCCACCTACCCCCCAAAAGAAAAGGAAGTGTCCAAGTGTTAGGATTAGGGCAGGGCTCTGTTCTTATCTTTCCAGGAGATTTAAAGCATCCATCCAAGGAATCCAGGGACAACTGTACAATGGAAAACTCAGAATAAAACAGATCAGACACCAAAGAAGATAAGTATCCCAGATAATCCAGCCTTGCAGACTTCCTCAACAGCTATTTCCTGAAAAGTCCACAACTACAACAACTCAAAATCACTAAGATTGTTCACTTCCAGAGACTCCTCCTGAAGGTACTATGACAGTTAATCACAGTTATTTTCTAAGCTAATAAGAAATCAAGTTGCTAAGAGACAAGCAACATTTGCTAAATATAAGAGATAGATGGGGGTCTTCAAAAACCTCAAGAGATCTGCAGAATATGCCATTCAAGATGTTTTCTTAACTTTAGATTTTTTTGATATCGAAACATGTCAGCTTCTGACAGCATCCCCTATTCTACTCCAAGTAGAAGATGAGCATCGAAGAATCTCCAATTGGAGATGGGTGAATTAGTGAGAAGCCTATCTCTTGGCAAGAAAAATCCCTTGCTTCAACTGTAGACAGAATGCTGTCCAAAAAGGACAAAACTTGGAAGCAGGTAAGTTGACAGCCTAGCCCTGCCAAGACAGGGTAGGCAAGTCATTCATAATTTGTCCTTGCAGTCAATGTCTATCAGAGAAACGGGGCCAAACGGCTGAAGATTGATGCTGTAATGTGTGGAGAGAAAATGGGAACTTGTCCAGGCAGCCACTGGTATGTCATTTCTTAGTATTGGAAGTTGCAGGCCCTGCACTTCCTGTATAACCAGATGTATTTATCCCTCTCAGGTCTCTGAGGTGGCTGAAGAACAGATAGCTAAAGTCCCATAGTTAAATTCTAAATTGTTTATGAATCAAGAGGGTGTTCTGGATCTAAGAAGATGTTTTTAAAATTGTGATGCAAGTTAGTATGAAAGCTGAGTTGGATATAAAACTTCAAACTCATGGAGATGGTTAGATAGTAGAATGTTAAAGTCAGGTACTAAATACATATGGACTGGACATTGGGAATGTATGCTAAGCCACATAACTCTCATAATTGTGGCCTATTTATTTCTGTTGTTTTGTGTTGTATTTATTGTTATAAGAGAAAGAACCAGTTGTTGGACTGAAAGGGAGAGCTGTTGGGGGGAAAAGATATACCTTAAGGTTAAAAAAAAAGCGAAGAAGATGGCAGGATTGAGGGGGAAGAGGGTGGGAGGGTGGGACTGGAGGGGGGAGTAGGGATTGAGATGTAACTTGAAGAAGTAAAAAAATTTAAAAAAAAGAAAGGAGGAAAGGAATGATGAATGAATGAATGAACGAATGAATGAGAAAGACTGAACAATTGTATATAGATTCCTAGACATAGTCAATGTTTCTATTCACATTTGATGTAGGTTTCAGAGACTACAGTTAATTTTATCCTGGTGTTTGTTGCCTTTCAAATATCTAGATACTTTTTATTGATTTGAATCTCATAAGTACAATTTTTCAGCTATTGTCTCCTAATATTATTAAGAAGTGATATTGACAGAAATATGAAGCTTGAATTAGGACATTCTCTCAAGCCTTTGCCAAGTCTCAATAATTCAAAAAACATAAGCTCCTCTATTAAAAATTTATAAGTGATTCTTATTTTTAATCCTTACTTAATGTAGTCAGAGTAGATGAGACTATATAACCAGTATTTCTTTAATCAGTTCATCTATTGATGAACACTTGGGTTGATTTCAAGTTTCAACAATTATTAATATTGTAATAGAGATGGGCATCTCTTTGTAATTCTATTCATTTTATATAATCCTAGAAGCTGAAAGGTTGAATCTCATGACAGTTCTATTAGTGTATGAAGGAGACTGTATAGTTATCTCCATAAAGTCTGCATTAACTTATACTGATGCTGAAAATATATTAATACACTTCCCTTTACATACTCAGAAAATTTGTTATTATTTTTGGCAATACCTAGTCTAACTTTCAAAATTATATTCTTTACATGGAAGATTTGATGACTAATAATACTGACCATTTTGTACATACTTTTTCATTTTTCTTTCTTCATTGGAAAAGAACCACTTTAGAATTTTTGTACATTGTTAATTGATTCAAAATTTTGTTGTTTTATTAAACTATTTGAATTACATTATATATTCCTGAATTAAACTTTCCTTCAATTAATACTTAGACTTGTTTTGATCACTTTGTTACTTATTTTGAATTTTATATCAATATCCTTTGGGGGAAACCAGACGTAATGCATAACATATATTCTCATTATTGGTTTAGTGTAATAAATTGCAGTGCAAAATACAGACTATTATCATTTTAGAAATACATAACAATATTGTTAACCACACATACATTTTAAATGCTAGAAATCATTTAACTTGTCTGATTCAAACTTTTTATCAGTTCAATTAATCTTTTTCTAAGAGCCTAGAAACTGACATTCTACTTTGTGCTTGGATAAATTTGATAAATTATTTTATCCTTTCTCTATATAATTTTAGTTTCATGAATTTTAAAGAACTAAGAAATATTGTGTGGTTTTCATATACCACACTACCATTTTAGAGTTGAAATTCTCACTCTCTTACTGTTTGGCATACTGCTGTCATACATTGTAATGCAAACATCTCCTTGATAGTCTGCTTTTAATTGTTTTGTAAATAACTAGAAATAGTATTGGGAGATCACATGGAGTTTCCAAATGTTTCAAGGGTTTTCTGTGTGTATTGACAGTATCTTCTGAAGTTTGTTTCCAACAGCTGTATATAGGAGTCTCAATATTTTCATAGCTTATTATTTTTCTTGTTTTTGTTGCAAGATTTTGGATAATGGATGTTCAAGTATGTGTGAGAAAATACAAAATTTCATTTTGATTTTTTTATTTCCTGAGAACTGATATTGGACAGCTTTTCATATACCTATTTGGCATTTGTATTTATTCTTGACAGAGTTGTGCATTGTCATTTGCTTCTGTATTAATATACTTACGTACATTTTACCTTGAGTTATAGGAATATCTTAAATGTTTTGAGGTCACCCACATCTCATATGTGTTCTTGTAACTGTTTTTCTCTTTTCATGTATAGCAGGTTGCCTTTTCATTTTATTTATTATTTCTTTCACACTTCAGAAAAGGTTTTGTTCTATACAATGTTGTTTGCTTATTGTTACTTTTATCATCTATGTTCTTTTTGATAGCCAAGGAATTATAGCCAAGATTAACATAAATAAGATTATCTGATATCCTATCCAGAAGCATTATGGTCTAAGATAAACCCTTTAAATATTTAATTGATTTTAAGCTTATTTAAGGAATTAAAATACTATTTTCATTAAGGTGTTAGGTAGGGTTCACATTTCATTATTACACTTGTGAATACCCAGTTATGCTAGCAGTAATGAAACTACCCATTCTCATTGTCAATACACTTGTCAGTGTTTTCTTGCTGCCACTCTCCTAATCAATAAAGTAGCCTTCCATATTTTTCTTGGGCTATTCATTCCAGGAGAGTTCATGGAGGATTTCTGATTCAAGCTTCTATGCTATATTTCTGCTCCTGTCTGTATAGCCATTGTTTCTCTTCTCTCTCTCTCTCTCTCTCTCTCTCTCTCTCTCTCTCTCTCTCTTTTGCTCACTCACTCCTCTTGTCCTTTACTAAGTCACATGGTTGCCTCTTTAAATTGATCATCTCATACAGAAACCCTAATATATATTTTGACATGAATTAATATGAGATTTTTCAGGTTTCTTCTCACTTTGGTTTAAACAAGTATCACTTATAGGTAAATACATTAAAAGCTTTATTCCAAGACACATGAGATTAGGAGGAGATAAGGCTACTTTTGTAATTAGAACATACTGGAAATAAACATATAGATCTTTGAGGCATGCCTCCAAAGATAATTGTGAAACTCTGGTCTCTTTTTTTTCCCTTTTCTTACCTGATGATTATTATGATGATGATGATATAATGATATGAGCAGTTCTGATTTAACACATACTGTTCATTCTTATGTTCTGACTTCATGCAGGACATAAAAGAACAAATAAAACCTAACATGGACTTGGACCTCAAAAACTGTGAAGCAAAATGAACATTGTTTTCCCATGAGATCATTATCTCAGCTACTTTTTATAGTAGTAGACATCTGGCAACAAAGAGCTCTCTTAGACACACTTGAATGGTTGTAACTTTGTATAAAGTTCAAACTGGAATCTCTTTCTTGAAAAAAAACTGCATTGGTTTTTATTTTATTCTTTAGTATGTACAGCCTTACCCTAAATTTATTTTTGTGCACTTTATTTGTTGTTGAAAGTGAGATTGTGTTTTCCAATATCTTTGCAACTGATAGCCCATTTTCACTGTATAGAAACACAACAGATTATTTTAAGATATAATTGTATTTCCACCTTCATTTAATCCACTTATATCTCATAGTTATTTTGTGAAATCCTTGTTAGGTTCCTTCATAGAACAAATTATTGGTGAACTGGTATCATTCATTTCTTTTTTACAACTTAGAATTTCTTGTATTATTTTTCTCTGTCCTATTTTGTTGGTTTAATAGGAATGAAGAGGCTTTGCCTGGGTTATGGAATACATAATCTAACTTCAGCTATTTAATCAGTTTCAAGCACGACTGTACTACTAAATAACACTCTGTCCTAGAGAAACAAACTATCACTTTTTTTCTTGATTTGGAAAGTTGTACTATGTTATTTTACCAAACATATTTTTCTTTCTATTTCTGTATCTATGTTTTCTTAGTAACCTAGTATGGGGACACTGGCATGCAAAATAGTCTCATACATTTTAGTGCATTGCTGTTTACATTTTTAAAACATACTTTTTATGTTTATTTATTACTTCAAGTTATTTCTCCATCACAATCCCCTCCCTCTACCCTTCTTGGTCCCATCTTCCTACCCTCTCTCACTTCTCAATGAACCCATAATTCTTTGTTTGAATAATTAGGACACAATTATGAAAATTATAAGGTAAAACATACATTCCCAATGTCTAGTCCATACCTATTTGACAATTGATATTAATATTCTATTATCTATCTCCATGAGTTTAAAGTTCTATACCTAACTAAATTTCCATTTGAACTTGCATTACCAACATTTTTTAATGCTTATTTATTACTTCAAGTTACATCTCCATCACAGTTCCCTGTCTTCACCTCTCCTGGTCCCACCCTTCTACTCTCTGTCCCCTCTCACACCTATCCCACTCCTCCAGAGTGGGTTGCCCCTACATATCAGACCGCCCCCTGTTCAATAGTCATATGAGAGTTAAGAGATTCTTCTTAGACCTAGGACACCCTCTTAATTCCTAAAGAACTCAAATTTAACTATAAGACTATAACTATCTTGGCTTCAACCACATCAGAGACCTGAGAAGGATAAATATATCGGAGTAAACAGGAAGTGTGAAGCCAGAAGCTTTCAAAACTAAGAAATTACAGACAACTGGCTACCTGGGCAGTCTCCAATTTCTCTCAATACATTGGAGCATCTATTTTCAGCCTTTTGGCCCAGTATATCTGACATATTTTAATTGTAAAGCAGGAATTATGAAGGACTTGCCTACCCTGTCTTGGCAGAGCTAGGCTGTGGAATTACCTGCTTCCAAGTTTTGTCCTTTTCAGACAGCATTCTGTCTACAGTTGAAGCAAAGGATTTTTTTTGCCCAGTAACAAGCTTGTCACTACTGCAACCATCACCAAATGGAGATTCTTCGATGTTCATACTCTACTTGGAGTATAATAGGGGGCACTGTGAGGAGCTGACATGTCTCAATATCAAAATATCTTGAGTAAAGAAACTTCTTTGAACGCCAAATTCTACCGATCTCTTTAGGTTTTTGAAGACTGCCTATCTATCTCCATATATTTAGATATGCAAATGTTGCTTGTCTCTTCCTCAGTAGCTGTTTCCTCAAAAATTTACCACCAGAACAACTCAAAATGGCTAACTAATATGGTTTAGACCCACAGACAGCCCAGGTAGGACTTCAATAAAAACCTGAATTTCAGCATCTGACTAAAACCTTCTTAGGATTTTTAAATAACTGAGCACAAAAGGACTAACTATCAAATGTTACTTAATTGCCTAACCATTTTTCCATATAATTGCTTTTATAAATCTTAAAATTTTTAATAGCACACCGTAGCAACTCTAGAAATCAGACTATTCATTTTTCTTAATATTCAACATTGTTTTTATTTGTTTATTGACTTTTTTGATCCAATTTCACAAACTTCTTTTCTTTTAATTACTGAAGTGCCTAGTTAGTTATCAAAATGTAATGAGACAATCTCCATACATAATGAGAATCAATCACCCCTTCTAATATTTCTTGAGCAGTTTTGTATGCACACTAAAACCTACCTTCAACACTCACTGAGGCATTTCACAATTTTTTCTTATCCTTTCATTGTGCTCATACAGAGTCCAAATGTTAAGCTTATGTGGACACCAAAGAAGTTCTTGGGTCATTCATAATTATACTTTCAGTACTCTTTACATGCACACCTGCCTATGTTCTTGATAATGCATTGAAACTTTTCATTATGGGCAACTCATTCCTCATATTTTCCTCTACAACCTTGACTGGCCTATTATTTATTTCAACTCCTACTAATACCTCTGGAAAATAAAAATGAATGTAATTTTCTAAATGTTTACAATGTTTAACCTTTGAGAAAGTGTTCTTTTTCTTTGATCTCCATTATATTTTTTCATTTTTTAAAATTTCTTTTTTATTTCTTCAAGTTACATCTCAATAACAATCCCCTCCATACTCCCCCTTCCAATCCTACCCTCCCACCCTCTTCCCCCTCATTCCGCTATCCTTCCCTTTTTTTAAGTTTAAGGTATATCGTTTTCCCCACAACAGCTCCCCCTTTCAGACCAACAAATGGCTCTTTCTCTTATAACAATAAATACAATACAAAAAAGAAGTAAATAGGCCACAATTATGAGAGTTATGTGGCTTAGCATGCATTCCCAGTGTCCCAGCCCATATGTATTTGGTACCTGACATTAACATTCTACTATCTAACCATCTCCATGAGTTTCAGGTTCTATATCTAACTCAGCTTTCATACTAACTTGCATCACAATTTTAAAAACATCTTCTTAGATCCAGAACACCCTCTTGATTCATAAACAACTCAAAATTTAACTATGAGACTCTAGCTATCTGTTCTTCAACCACCTCAGAAACCTGAGAGGAGTAAATATATCTGATTATATAGGAAGTGCAGGGCCCACAGCTTCCAAAACTAAGAAATGACATACCAGTGGCGGGTTGGACAGTTTTCATTTTCTCTCCATACATTGCAGCATCAATCTTCAGCTGTTTGGCCCAATTTCTCTGACAGACATTGATTGTAAAGCAGGAATTATGAAGGACTTGCCTTCCTAGTCTTGGCAGAACTAGGCTGTTGACTTACCTGCTTGCAAATTTTGTCCTTTTTGGACAGCATTTTGTCTACATTTGAAGCAAGGGGTTTTTCTTGCCAAGAGATAGGCTTGCCACTAATTCAACCATCTCCCACTGGAGATTCTTCAATGCTCATCTTCTACTTGGAGTAGAATAGGGGGTGCTGTCAGTAGCTGACATGTCTCGATATCAAAAAATCTTAAGTTATGAAAACATCTTTGAATGCCATATTCTGCAGATCTCTTGAGGTTTTTGAAGACACCCTATCTACCTCTTATATTTAGATAATCAAATGTTGTTTGTCTCTTAGCAACTTGATTTCTGATTAGCTTAGAAAATAACTATAATTGACTGTCATAGTACCTAATAAAATGACAAGCTTTTACGACTATTAGTTTGCATTTCTTAATTATCCTAAACAGTTTATGACAGTTGGTAGCAAAAGGTTGAAACTTAACATTTCATTTTTAAGCATTACTAGGTACTATACCTTTAAAAACTGTTACCCTTAATTTTGTATCAATACCAATGTGGCCAAATGTTCTTTTTTATCTGAGTTTTTATTGAGTTCAAATAAAGTTTTGTAAGTGGAGTCTGCAATGGAAATGTCATATAAGACAATAATTTTCTTTAAATGGATACTTTAAGGGCTTCTAAGATTATTCTCTACTTTAGAACTACTAGTATACTCCCCACACACACAAAAAAAAACAGGTAACTGAATAAAATAAAAACAAACATACAAAAATATGGTATCACTAAGCTACAAAGATTAGAGTAGAAATGAAGAAACAAACAGAAATTTGACTAGTGCTAATGTGGGCCACATTGTGAAGAGTAATTTTCTGCATTTTTCCATGTCCTGATGGAGATAATTTTTAAAGTATTTGAGTATTCACACTGTGCTCTACATATGTATTGCTGGTTGATTGTCACTAAGTTTAAAGAAATAATTTGGAACCAAATAGAGAATAGGGGTTTGAGAATCTTTCAGTAAAGAACCATGCAAAAAGTTTGGCAAAATTTGTAATGACTGATAAGAAATGCTCCATTAAAACATTCTATGTATTTTCATTGATATGATAAGAAAAATGTCACACCCTATCTACTACAAGTCCACTGATATCCATAAATATATTAATTTGAAACATTTTGCCCTGAAAAAATTAAACAAAAGATTACACCTTTACAAGGGCATGTGAGAAAATATTAGCTCTTAATCTTGAATGTATTTGGAACCACAAAATTCATGTAAGGAAGGGGCAAGCTACTGTTTGGAAGTAGACCTTGAGATTTTTGATATGGTGCTCATTTCAAAAGTGTTTAAGATGCAAGAGTTAGCTTTAAAGAGATATCTTATGTGTCATATGGATGTAACAATTGTCAATACAAATAAAAAATTTAAAAACCTATGGCTTATAGCTGGACAAATAGAGAAATGGAAGTTGGGATTTCCTGAGAGGAGAAAGGAAATCTGAAGAAGAAAGTGGAAGGCCTCTTTACCAGGAGACACAACAGGAGTCAGATATGTTTACAGGCAGGGAAGCTAACCTTGTGGCTGGATGAGGCCAGGTGGATGGGATAACTTAGATAAGCTATTTGAGAGTCTGTCTTGTTAGGGCCAAGATGTTGAAAAATTAAAAGGTGTTGGCATATATATTTTATGGTCTAAATCCACCATGGGTCTTAGGTCTTTCTTCATCAGAAGGCTTAATCACCCTTCTTCTATAATTGTTATTCAATGTGAATGGCATCCTATCAGTACTCTTAAAATTCATATTCAGACACTAAAAATCTGGCTGAACCTACACATTTTCTAGGGTGCACTGATATTTTCCATGTCCTCTCCTGGCAGCTATCCTAGCCACTTCACTATCCTGGCCAACTGCTCAAAAAACACACATCCTGAGCCATATACAACAAGCTTCACAAAAGGTAATATTTCTGCCTTTTCTTTACTTAGAAGGTAAAATAATTGAATATAAAACATTATAGTTTCATATAAACACATTAAAATGTTTAATTAAGAAAATAAGGCTAATAAAATGGGAAAGATTTCTTTGATCTTGGCTGATGCTCTCTTCTAGGGTTCTAAGATATAAATAAAAAACTAGAAATTGTGATTATGGTTATATTCATGAACTTCATTTTAACCTTAATAATTGAATTAGTCCTTTATGTCTTCTCAAACGCAAAGGCTTTAGAGAAATTACATTAACAATAGTAAGAAAAAAATTGGAAAGAGAGCATAAAATAAGAGATCTAAGAACTTATAGAACAGAATGAACAACAGAGAGATAGGTATGAAATATGGGCAAAGATCTTAAGAGTTTAGAATATTAAATAAGAAAATTATTCATATACAGATAAAAGATAAAAATACAAAAAGTCAATGAAAAGTTGTTAGAAAACAAACATTAGCTTTTCCAGTTTGTGTACAACAGAGAATAACAGATGATAACAATGAAAAAGATTATTGAGGCGTCTTCAGGAGGCCTTCCCCAATCAAATCTGACTTCCATAAATTTGGATGGAAATCATAGGTTGTTTTTTTTTCTTGTTGAGACAAGAACATATTCTCCTCCCCAGGACAATGCATGTTTTTTCTTCCATTCTGATATTAGGACATCCTTAATATGAACATGCTGATTTAGTTCAACAGTTTTTTTTCTATAATCCAATATCTCTCAGAAGCTGGCAAACTGGACAGTGTGTTACAGTTGAGAAAATTAAGGGAAGAGTCACCAAATTTGAAATACATTCACTATTTGTAAAACAAATGCTGACTTCTTAGTCAACTAAAGGTAGAGTAAAACCAAAAGATTGGGAGGATAAACCAAAGGCAATATTAGAACCTGGTCCATATTTACAATGAGTTTCATGGTAGAAAGAAAAGGCTAAATAGATAGCACAAAAAAGTCAGAGGTGTCAGTGTTACTATGAATCAGCTGCTTATTGATGGTGAAACACTCAGATAGAGATACAAGTCATATATAATGAGGAAACATTAGCATTTTGTAGCATAAGAGTCTTAAATACCTGGGACAGGGTTGTAGAAACAGCAAAAAACAAAACAAAACAAAAACAAAACAAAACAAAAAATCTTGAGCCATTCTCTCAGGCCACACAAGGTCCAAAAGAAATGCTCACTGATATTTTGCAATGATTGACCTCAGCTGTGGATAGAAATATATAAGATCCCCTGGCTAAAAATCATTAAAAGAATCTTCAGCTCTCAAAAATGCTAACACTGAATACAAAGAGGTAATGAAGACATTAAAACAAGGTCAGCCTCTATAGATAAATGGATTAGAAATACAAGGGACATCAGACCTCATTCGCCTCATTAATAGGAGAAACACTCTCTAAAGGTTTTAAGAAAAGCCAAAACGCCAGATGTTTTAGTTGTGATAAACAAGATGTTTTTATAATTGTGATGCGAGTTAGATTGAAAGCTGAGTTGGATAGAGAACTTTAAACTCATGGAGATGGTTAGATAGTAGAATGTTAAAGTCAGGTGCCAAATGTGTATGGACTGGACATTGGGAATGTATGCTAAGCCATATAACTCTCATAATTGTGGCCTAATTACTTCTGTTGTTTTTATATTGTATTTATTGTTATAAGAGAAAGAACCATGTGTTGGACTGAAAGGGGGAGCTGTTGGGGGGGAAAAGGTATACCTTAAGCTTAAAAAACTAAAGGGGATGGGTGGGTTGAGGGGAAGAGGGTGGGAGGGTGGTACTGGAGGGGGGAATAGGGAGGGGATTGCGATGGAGATGTAACTTGAAGAAATAAAAAATAAATTTAAAAAAATAAAAGGGGATTGTGGGCAAGGCATTACTAGAAAAAAATGTTGTTCCCCCTATGGATAATCCAAATATAATTCCCCTTACTTCTGGAATATGAAGAAATTGTTACAAAGAGCCACATTGAACTAAAAAAATGTAGATCATCAAGGAACAGAAAAGGTAACCCCTTGTTGTGAAATGCCCCAAGAGGGCTGTGATATTCAAGTTGACTATCTCAGGTTAGCAACAGAAAAACACAGAATATAGACATTAACAGCCCAGATACCAAAGCCAGAGCAGCTTCAATAAGTAAAACAGAAAACTCAGAAAGAGCAAAAAACAAGTGGTTTAAGAAATTATTGTAGGGCCTGCAGCTTCCAATACTAAGAAATGACAAACCAGTGACTACCTGGACAGTTCCCATTTTCTCTCCATACATTCCAGCATCAGTCTTCAGCCTTTTGGTCCTGTTTCTCTGATAGACATTTATTGTAGAGCAGGGATTGTGAAGGACTAACCTACCCTGTCTTGGCAGAGCTAGGCTGTCGACTTCCCTGCTACCAAGTTTTGTCCTTTTTGGACAGCAATCTGTCTTCAGTTGAAGCAAGGGGTTTTTTCATGCCAAGAGATAGTCTTGCCACTAATTCAACCATCTCACACTGGAGATTCTTTGATGCTTTTCTTCTACTTGGAGTAGAATAGGGGGTGCTGTCAGGAGCTGATATGTCACGATATCAAAAAAAAATCTTAATTTAAGACCACATCTTTGAATGCCATATTCTGCAGATCTCTTGGGGTTTTTGAAGATGCCCTATCTATCTCTTGTATTTAGATAAGCAAATGTGGCTTGTCTCTTAACAACTTGATTACTGAGTAGCTTAGAGAATATCTGTGATAGACTGTCTTAGTAGCTAACAAGGTGACATGCATGCATGACTAGGAGTTTGTTTTTCTTAACTATCCTAAACAGTTTAAGATGGTTGGTATCAAGAGGCCAGAGCTTCACATTTCATTTTTAAGTATCTCTAGGTACGATACCATTAGGAAGCGTTACCTTAAATTTTGTATCAATATACAAAGATCTATTCAAATGTGGCTAAATATACTCTTAATTTTGTATCAATATACAAAGATCAATGCCTATGCGGCCCAATACAATCTTAATATTGCGTCCATATACAAGGGTCAATACCATTGTGGCCAACTATAATCTTAATTTTGTATCAATATACAAATATCAATACCGACGTAGACCAATACAATCTTATTTTTGCACAATAAACAATGGTCAATACCACTTTAGCAAAATATACTATTAATTTTGTATCAATATACAAGGGTATAAGGGCATATTCAATAATGTGACCTTTCTTATTGATCCTTCCTGTGCTGTCTATGTCTCAATTTTTCTCAAGTCCGTGCATTCCTACATAGGAGACAAAGAAGGATACAGAAAAGGGAAAGAAGGAATACCCAGGGTCTAACCTCCAAAACCCACTAAACAGGACCATTTAACAACTTGTAATCTCTTCCCCTAAATAACAGAGTTTTCAGTTGTCCTTCAAATAACCGAAAAGGGGGGGGGCGGAGAAACACCCTCCCCACCCTTCTTCTTTAAACCAGATTGAAAGATAACACTTTATATATTGTCAAAAACCAAATTTGCTTCAGGCGAAATATTACCAACCCCCCCCCCCAAAAAAAAGAGGGCGATTGTCCCTGAGTGAGGATTAGGGCAGGGCTCTGTTCTTATCTTTCCAAGAGAATCGAAGCATCCATTCAAGGAACCCAGGGACAACTGGACAACGGAAACCTCAGCAGAAATCAGAATCAGACACCAAAAGAAGACGAGTGACCCAGATGATTCAGCCTGACAGACTCCCTCAATAGATGTCTCCATCAAAAGCCTACAACCACAACAACTCAATATCGCTAAGACCGTTCAGCTCTACACAATGCCCCAGCCAGAACCTCAGTAAAGCCTGGAAGTTCAGCTTCTGCCTACAAACTCCTTAGGACATCTAAACAGCTGAGAACAGAAGGACTGAACATAAAAGGATTGTATTAACATTTTTAACCATTTTTCCATTTTGGTTTGGGCCCCAAACAGGTTTACTACTACCCAAATCAGCAGGAAGTCATTTTAAGAGAGCGACGTCCCATACTTATATTTATCCTTCTCAGCTCTCTGAGGTGGTTGAAGAATAGACAGCTTGAGTCTCATAGCTAAATTTTGAGTTGTTTAGGAATCAAGAGGGCGTTCTAGATCTAAGAAGATGGTTATAATAGTGATGCAAGTTAGTATGAAAACTAAGTCAGTTATAGAACTTTAAACTCATGGAGATGGTTAGAAGGTAGAAGGTTAAAGTCAGGGGCCAAATATGTATGAACTGGACATTGGGAAGGTATACTGGGCCATTTAACTCTCATAAATGTGCCATATTTAATTCTGCTGTTTTGTATAGAATTTACTGTTATAAGAGAAAGAACCATTTGTTGGAATGAAAAGAGAAGCTGTTGGGGGGGGGGAAGAGGGTGGAAGGGTGGGACAGGAAGGGGGAATAGGGAAGGGTTTGCGACTGAGATGTAACTTGAAAAAAAATAAAGTACCTATAAAAAAAAGAAATTGTTGTAAATGATAAGAGACAAAACTGAAATTACAGTCAGATGGAATTGAAATGGAAGGCTTAATGGACACCGGAACACATGTAAGAAAGAGATGTTTAACAAACCAAAATGGGTAACAAAGACACTCAGAGATAGAAGATAGATTGTATTATGTTTTATTGACTTAATTTTTTAAATGCTAATGAAAAAACAACCAACAGCTTCTGAAAGATATTGGATTATAGAAAACAAAAAAATAAAAACCTGTTGAACTAAATCAGCATGTTTATATTAAGGATGTCCTAACACCAGAATGGAAGAAAAAACATGCATTGCCCTGGGGAGGAGAATATGTTCTTGTCTCAACAAGAAATAAAAACCTATGATTTCCATCCAAATTTATGGAAGTCAGATTTGATTGGGGAAGGCATCCTGAAGACCTTGTCAAGAGCCGAAAAACAAGACGGTGACTTGTTTTGCTGATTCCATTAGAAGGGAAGTGCTTTGAGACTGGCTAAGACATAAATGCACATGCATAGCCAATAAAAATCTTGTTCGCTACATAGAATCCACATGAATTATTATTACATGCCATCCTTTCATATGGAAAGAATAAAGATTTACCAATGTTTTTCTTCTGCTCAAACAGCAGAAAAATTCTCCTTAATTGATCTGTGCATCCTACACACCCCATGCATATTATAAGTAAAGAACTGTATGTTACTTATGAGGGTTTATACTTTTACAGAACAAAACGACCAGACATCAATGTATTGGAGGCAACCTTGACAAGATTCATCCTCCAGGGTGCTGAGGTGCTGAGTTATATTTACTCACTCTTTAAATATCTGTGCTGCAGGGTCAACAGAAAGTCTGTAGTGCCAGGTAATGTGAATAGTCTTAGACTCCTTCAGGTACTTTTTGGGATGGTGATGCAAAAAGGTGTGAGAATGAAAGTTAATATACGATGAAAAGTGAAGAATCTAGGAAGTCAGATATGACCATAAATTGATTGCTAAAGAAAGTTTCAGAACATAAGCAGATCTAACCTAGAAGAAATAACATATGGGTATAGACTGCAAAGTAACACAGTTTGTTTGCCAATATAACTATTCTCTGCCCCTGGAACCCACTAAACATGAGTCTACATGGTTTTCATATTTGACCTTGATTTGGATCCATCTCTCCTATACTTCTGATTTTGTGGAATTTTGATGTTGTGTAATTACATCATAGGAGTGTATAATTTTTTTTTTTTAGTTTAGTAGCACCCACAATTTTTTTTTTACTTATATCTCATAGTATTGGTACTTTGAGACACAGAGAGATGAACCAATTGTATTTTCCATTATGAGAAGGCTAGTATTTCTGGTGAAAAGACATACTGAATTCTCTAAAATAAATCTGAGATCTTTCCAAAAAGCTCATTTGTTGTGAGTTTGATTAGCATCTGGTTAGTTTCTGGGAAAGTATCAGATGCTAGTACTTAATGGATGGATTAATAAGTATAGTCAGATTATTCAGGCAATATTATTATTGAAATTATTTTGGAAAAGTGAGTCACAGCAGCATTCCAAAAATACTTCTTATTCTTTCCTATTTCATTCTTTAGTTCCTATTTGTCAAAAAGTGGATAGATTTCTCCCATGATACCTCTCATTCAAGAATTATCTGAATATACACTAAATTTTGTGAAACTATGAATTTAAATAAATATTTAGGCTTTAAATTGTTTTTTGTGTATTCATGAAAGCAAGAAAAATGTCTGATTAATGCCGTTACCAGGATCTATACAATGATGCTGCCATTGCTTTTCTATATAAGCAGTACATGATCATTGCCAAATTATGTTCTATTTTACTGTTTTATTCTTTCAAAATAGATTTTATCTTATCACATATGTATAAAGGTTTTCTTTATATAAAATTATCTGGGTGAAGGTAGCACTTCTACATTGATTCATTATCTGAGGCATATAATAAAGAGTGGATATATAGTCACAAAGTTGGTCCTGCAAACAATACAGTGTCTTAAATCGAAAAATGCATATTTGTTATTTTAAAATCAAGATAACATTTCATTTTTGTAAGGTAATCAGGAACAAAACATGTAGAATTTGCACATGTATCTTCAAGCATATTACTACAATGCTTGCTTCTATGACTTATATGTCAGTGTTTGCAATTATGAAATTAAAGAATAATAGTTTCTCCTAATTGAATATTATCAACATTGGTTATTAGAGCTAGATTTCTGTGGACAACAATTGGTACCAGGTAACAGAAAAAAGTAAAATTGAAGGAATAGAAAAATCTCATTACAGTGGTATTCTCTAATATCAAAAAAATGCCCTTTTGGTGAAATCACGTATGCTTCACCTTACTGATAAGATTAGTAGAAGCTGGACTTATGTTTACTTGTACAATTGCATTTGGAAGATTTGATGTAAATTGTCTATTCTGATACATATCTGATCAATGTAAATTGGATTGAATTGATTTAGGACACTATTTTAAATGTGACATATCTCATTCATTAAGGAAACCAAATTATTTCACAACAGAGATCACTTACACCTCCAAGATTTAATTTTTAGAATATATTATTTTAAATTTTAGTCTTTACATTTAATGTTAAAACCATATTTGTGCATTAGTAAATTGAATGATATAATTTGTAAAGGTACAAATTATATTGCACTATCCTAAAACATTATAATCTACAATTAAAATCATTAACAGAACTCCAAGGCTCACAGTTCTTTTGGGTGATTTTGATAGATAAGTTGTCATTCTAAACAAACTACCAATGTTAGACAGCTTTGAAATGATTCTAAACATGCAAATTACTATTCAAACGATACGTTTGCTGTGACAAGAACTTGAAATGTAGTCAGCCTCCCTTCCAGAATGTGATAAATTAAAAAAAAAAGTAAGTAATTTTACCTAACTATTGGACTTCAAAATTCGTAAAAAATCAAGAATTTGACAGGCATTTTGAGTACTTAGGATATATGGCTACATTCTGTCAGCAGCTTCTTCAAAGGCTGGCATTTAAGGCTGAGAGTGCAATATCCCCTTAATCTTTAAATTAATTACTCAAAAATTCTCTGCCAATATTAGCAGCATGATTCCAGGAACTTTTTCCATTGAAGTAGGTACCAAACTACTCCAGACATAATCAAGACATCAATCATTAATGATTCTGAGGGATTGACAATATAGCTCAGTAGTAGAGTGACTGGCATCATGGATGAGACCCTAGATTCAATTGTTAGTCTACACAGAAAAATTAAAATCCATCTTTTATCTATCACCTATCTATCTATCTATCTATCTATCTATCTATCTATCTATCTATCTATGTTGCGTCGACCTCGACCAGCAAGAACGACGCAACTCGCAAAAGCTCTTCTCAAGCAGTTTATTCAGGTCCCTTGAAAACAGTCTTCTGAATGCCCGGGCAGACCCAACCCACAGGCTAAATACTATATGAACAGCCAATCAAGTAAAGCCACGTGGTGCTATCTTAGAGGCCCACGTATGCGGAAGCAAGCCAGATTAGCGGTCTTAACCAAATATGGACTTGTTTACCACCGAGAGCGCTCACCATCCGGCTGGTGGAAGGCAGAAACCGGCGCCATCTTTAGGGCGCGGCACGTCACAGCTCTCTACAGTTCCTCCTTTTTTGTTTTTTAAAAATGTAGATAGAAGTCCCTGGAAAGGCTTCGTAATCCCCATATCTGGGGATCTCACGGCGAGCCTGAGCCTGTAGGAGGGCGGTGCTCAAACTCTTACTCGTCTCTGGGTCAGCCTCCACACTCGGGGATGCCCTGTCTTAGGTGGCCGAGACTCATCCGTCTACTCCGTCATTGACTTACCAGACCCTAATATCCGTGGAACGAATACCTCAGTGGGCAGGGACTATGCTCAGTGAAGATTTAAGACTTCATGGCAGCGAGCCATGTCTGAGGGGACTGGCCCACCTCAATGGAGACAAGGGCCTGTATAATCATGGCTGCATTATGCTTCTGTGTGGCTCTCATCTTGTAGATGCACCATAGGCAAACCAGAGAGGCTAGTATCATCAGTATCGCCAAAGAGCCTACGCCCGCCCACTCCTTAAGATGATCCATAGCTGTCTGTATCCAGGAAGTCAAACCAGTAGCCAGACTCAGATCCACCCGAGTAGAGTTGATGTGGACGATTGTCGCTCTCAGCTCTCTCATCTTATTTTCAAATTCAGCCGACCAATCCTGTAAAAGGAACTCTGACAATTGTCTAGATAGATTAGCAGCCTTTGTTAAATTTTGATACAGCACGGAAGTAACACACAAACCCTGCATTTTCCACTCACACCCTAACTGTGCTAGTTGCCAAAGAGAATCAATCTGTTCTTGTATTAAATCTATGCGTTGATTAACTATCATAAGGCCTCCTTTGAGATGAGAATTCATAGAGGTCTGAGTATCCAATGCCTGTGCTACATTGGCTGAGATGTTATTCAGAGCATTGGCAGTCTGTATAGAACTAGACAAGGCAATAGCTGAGGCAGTAGCCCCCACAGCAGCAATAGTGATGGCAGTAACAATAGCTGCAGTGATGCCAAAATCTCTTTTAAGCCTGAATAGCATCATGGTATTAGGGGCCTCTACAGGAACTGGTACATATCGAGGCATTCTAGTCACCACAGCCACAGGAAAGGCTGTGGCATTCCAGCACAGGGCATAAAAGCATATGTCCGGAGTGCATACTAACTTTTCTTCACCCAAGGATGCACTCCCATTACTTACAATCCACAGAAAAGGAGGCCAGAGACATACTGGCGAGGCTGAAAAGGTCTTATTGCGGTAAGAATGAAATGAAGAATTCCAAGTACCAGAGCCACTACCGCTAGAAAAATACAGATTGGTAGCGGACCCTAGGGAAAAATTACCTCATTGATAAATTCCTCCCCCAAGCACAATGACAGGTCCCAAGTCCATGCACCTTCCATTTACCCACACAAAAGCCACAAATCAAAAGGATTGGTGGCCTTCTGCTGAGGATCCCTAGTAGATATATCAAGCATTCCTGTACAAGACTTATTCACTATATTACTAATCATGGGGCTAAAGGAAAAATAAACTTGTTGAACCCAAACTGCTCTGCGCTCCTGACATCCAGTCCAGGGAAAAGGTCCTTCCTCTCCTGTGGATCCTCTACAAAAAGGTGCCCAGCGTGGCTGTCTGGTGGGGGTCCCAGTCAGAGACTCGTGTGGGCCACCATCCTTCAAGGCAAGAACCGTTGCCCGAAAACAAACCACCACCCCTACCCCCAAACCTCAGTTGTGGTAAAAAATCTGCTGACTGCTGAGACAATTTAATGCATTCTGCATCATCTGACCTATTGAAGCTCATAAAAAAAGCACAGACTACCCTTCAAGCTGACATTTCTATTACCCTCTATAGGGCTTTTCTGATCATCAAAGGGAAGGTAGGGTAAGCCTAAGCTTCTATTACTGCTAAATAAGCGTGGAAACACAGTTGCATCATGTCTGACCGGCATCGGCTTTGGGAATATCGACAGGATCCCCCATCTCGGCTCGGTCATTCCTGACATCATCACTGCTACTATCACCAGGATCCCTAGGAAGGTCTTCATGACGAATCTTCCTCACAAGGCATTCAGGCACTCACACTGGATCTTGTTGATCCTGAGGAAAAACACAAACAGATCCTCTCGCCCATGTTAGCACGGGGTCAGGCCCTCGCCAAGAGCCTGTCAAAATATCCTTCCACCTAACCATGCCTTTAGGTGGACCATGGGAATCCTGATGTCTGTCCGCTGCTGAGCTGCCTTGAGCATCCAAATTTAAAAAAATTAAAGTAAATAAGGCTAAAGACATTCTCTCCTTGGGGGTACGGCCTTGGCCTATTCCCCCTTTCTGTTTTTGCAAACATTCTTTCAAGGTGCGATGAGCACGCTCCACAATTCCTTGTCCTTGAGGATTATATGGTAATCTGTGACTAAGTTGTACCTCCATCTGATTGCAGAAGGAGACAAAGGACTGAGCCGCATAGGCTGGTCCATTGTCCGTTTTCAGCTGTTGTGGTTTTCCCCATGCAGCCCAGGCTTCTAAGCAATGCCCTATGACATTGCGAGCCTTTTCTCCACTCATAGGTGTAGCATGTATGATACCTGAGCAGGTATCCACAGATACATGAATATATTTTAAGGTTCCAAACTCTGAAATGTGGGTAACGTCCATTTGCCAGATTTTGAGTGGCATCAACCCTCTAGGGTTTACTCCCACACTGGGAGGATGATGATGAATCACACACTGAGGACAGTCCAAAACCACTTGTCTAGCATCTGCTCTAGAAAAATGGAATTTCTGCTGTAGAGTTTTTGCATTTACATGAAATAATTGGTGAAACTGTCTGGCTTGGTCCAGGAATGAGTTCCAAAAAATGCATGTCATCCTAGTCCATTGATCAACTTTATCATTACCCTCACTTAATGGTCCAGGTAATCCTGTATGTGCTCTGATATGTTGAATATAAAAACACCTTTTTCTTTGCCAGATTAAAACTTGCAACTCTTGTAATAAGGCACATACAGTACTACTATTCTTAATAGGACCTGCTAATTCTAATACTTTCACTGCGTTGACCACATAGACTGAATCTGAGATCAAATTGAATGCAAATTGACATCTTTTAAACACCTCAATTACTATTTTTAACTCTACTATTTGGTGGGAGCCCGGTTGAAATTGGCATAGCACGGGCTCTTGTCTTTCTATCAAATAGGCTCCGCAGCCTGTCTTTGAGCCATCAGTAAACACATTTGGTGACCCTTGAAGTGGGACTGCTGAAGTAACCTTAGGGAATATCACTGGGTGCTCCTTAAAAAATGATAGCAATGGATGCTTAGGATAATGGTTATCAATCACTCCTTCAAAGCTACATTGCAATATTGCCCAATCATCTACAGTGCCACACAAAATCTTAATTTGATGACTGGAATAGGGCACTATTATACTGGCAGGAGCAACTCCAAAAGACTGTAAACATTGTTGGATACCATTTAAGGCTAAAGCAGCAACTGCAGTGGGATAATGTTCTATGGATTTTTTTGGAGAAATCTTCGAATAAGTCCATAATAATGGTCCGTCCTGCCATAACAATCCTGTAGGTTGACCATAGGTGGCAAATATGCACAATGCAACGGGCTGTCCTTCCTGTCATCTCTTTAGGAAGGCACTCTGTAACCTTTCTTCCACTTTACATAAAGCTTTTCTTGGTTCTCCTGTTAATTGCCTAGGAGAATTAAGTGCCAAATCACCTTTCAAAATATCATATAGGGGTCTTATTTCATAATTTGTTAGCTTCAAATAGCCTCTTACCCAATTGATATCTCCTAACAACCTTTGAAAATCATTTAGAGTCTTTAAATTATCTTTTCTTATCTCAGTCTTTTGAGGTATTATCTTTTCAGGTCCAACCTTCGCTCCTAAATAATTAACCACATTTTCCTTTTGAACCTTATCAGGAGCAGTAAACAACCTTTTCTTTTTTAATAATTGAACTAATTCTTTGTAGGCCTGATCTAACATTTGTTCACTCTTAGCTGCCAGTAAGATATCATCCATATAATGAACACATCTCAAATCTGGAAAATTCTTTCTCAAGGGAGCAATGGCTTCCCCCACATACAGTTGGCACATAGTGGGGCTGTTCGCCATGCCCTGAGGTAATACTACCCATTCAAACCGCTGATCAGGTTCTTCATGGTTACAGGATGGAACAGTAAATGCAAATCTCTCACTATCTTTGGCACACAAAGGGATGGAGGAAAAACAATCCCTTATATCTATAACTATTATAGGCCATAAGGCTGGCAAAGATGATAAAAGTGGCAAGCCGCATTGCACTGGGCGCATGATCTGCATTTGTTGATTTATGGCACGCAGGTCATGCAACAATCTCCATTTTCCAGATTTCTTTTTAATGACAAAGATAGGTGTATTCCAGGGAGATACAGATGGTTTTATATGCTTTAAAGACATCTGTTCATCCACCAACTCTTTGGCTGCATTCAATTTTACAGAGGAAAGTGGCCACTGAGGAACCCATACTGGGTCTTCCGTCTTCCAAGTTATGGGAATGTCCTCCTCAGTGGCCCCTAGGAAAAACCCAGGCCCTGTCTCTTTTGTC
>CAJQZJ010031003.1:0-21918 GCA_907164525.1 Lophiomys imhausi
GAGGGTGGAAGGGTGGGACTGGAGGGGGGAGTAGGGAGGGGATTGTGATTGAGATGTAACTTGAAGAAATAAAAAATAAATTATTAAAAAAAAAGTGTGCTGCCAGTTAGTATGAATATTGAGTCAGATATAGACCTTTAAACTCATGGAGATGGTTAGATAGTAGAATTTTAAAGTCAGGGGCCAAATATGTATAAACTGGACATTGGGAAGGTATACTGGGCCATTTAACTCTCATCAATGTGGCATATTTATATCTGTTGTTTTGTATAATATTTACTGTTATAAGAGAAGGAACCATCTGTTGGACTGAAAGGGGAAACTTCTGGGGGGAAGAGGGTGGAAGGGCGGGATAGGAAGGGGGAATAGGGAGGGGTTTGTGACTGAGATGTAACTTGAAGAAAAAAATAATAACGTATTTAAAAAAGAAGATCCTTCCCCATGGCCTGGAACATCGGCTTAGTATGGAGAATAACAGTCCAAAGGGACGTGTGTATATATGGGGTTATATTTGGGCAATAAAATCATGAACTAGCTAAGATGGGCTAGGATTGCACAACTCAGGCCTAGGCTTGTTAAGATCCACCCGGTGTCTGTGTGTATTCATTTATAATGACGGGTTAAGGATTAACACCTCTGAACCAATTTATGTTAAAGATAGCATAAATACTGGGTAACTGTTTAATTAGCCATTATTTTTTTCTACAGAACACTCCGTGAACGTGGACAACAGTATTGTGACCTCACCCTGGTCATGACACTGGCAGCATTTTCATTGACTGAGAAGTCTGTGTTCCATCTACAGTTGTGTGTGTGTCTTTAACACAACCCCCTGGTAATTAAGCTTGTTATTCTCTGTATAGTTTTGCCTTTTTCAGAAAGTCAGATATTTGGAACTATTGAGCACACA
Organism: Lophiomys imhausi; assembly: GCA_907164525.1. NCBI lineage: Eukaryota > Metazoa > Chordata > Mammalia > Rodentia > Muridae > Lophiomys > Lophiomys imhausi. The sequence goes on from CAJQZJ010031003.1 coordinate 911, forward strand.
GATTCTTCACAGATTCTTTTGGATTGGCTTATTTCACTTGATAAAATATATTTAAGTTTCTTCAGTTTTCTTTTATGGAATGAGAACTCATCTCTTTAGAGTGTTAAATAAAATTCCACTGTCTGTGTGTCAAAACTTACTTACTCATTTATCTATCAAAGAACATTTTGGTTGCTTCTAAGCTCTGTCAATTATAAGTACAATCATTTCTTTTAAGCTGTAGTAATTTTAAAGAAATAAATGCATTTCATACTAGGATTTTATAATAGGCCTTGATTACTGGATGCAGTTTTCTTCTTTCCTCTCTCTATAAATATACCCATGTTGAGTGCATGTCATGCCACTCCTTACATACCATTTATATGTTGACTTCTCTCAAATGTATATCTCACTCTAAACTCTCTTCAGAACTCCAGAGTCACATGACAAAGCCCAATTGGATGTACAATATTAAAGTCAGCATATTCAAACTGAACTCCTGTTCTTCTCCCTCTGGGGACTTCAGTCTGCCATACAGGTAACCTTTTCTGTTAGTTAATGTTTCTTCAATTTTTCTAGTATCTTGGGACAAAACCTTCAAATCCTTGAACCCCTTTCTTTCTCTGATATCCCTCAAATATCTTGGCAGTAAGTCGAAGGAACCTCACCCAATATGCCAATTCTTTATCTGATGACTTGACTGCGCTTACATTGCTTTTAATCCACTACCATTTTTTCATTTTAGGAGGCTGAATATCCTCTTCAATATTGTCTTTTTCCCTGTCAGCAGTATTGAGCTTTCATTTATATTATTTTATTTAGAAACAACCACAAAGTTACAGAAGAGCTGCACATCCAATACAAAGAATTTTTCTGAACAAGTTGACCACAAATTGCTGCTCTGTTCTCTCACCTTCCTCCACCCAAATACTACAGTGTATATTTTCTACCCAGACACACTGTGTGGCAACAACATAGTGTTAAACTCAACAGCTTAGCTGCTCAGTTTCCTTCAAGTCCTTGTTGAAACCTCTCATTTTCAGTGGTGCCTACTCAACCCCCAATTAATAATTCAAACTCACCTTTGTTTTGATTGATGTTTCTTTAGCAAAGTGCACAAATGGAGTGATCTGAAATAGGTGCTGACTGATACTCACAGGGGATTGGAGCTTCGAGGAAGTGGAACCAAAGAATACCTGAGCCTCTCTGTTTAATAAAACAAAACGTTAAAAATTTTCATAGGCAGCTGCTGAGGGAGGGGGTGGAGACTTTGGGAGAACTGGGATTAGGATACAAACAAGATCCAAAGATAAACATCCAGGAACATTTAGGAATAATAGTGTCTCATTTATGAGTACATTGTTAGCTGGACATTGCCACAATGCTGATACATACAGGGTTTGACTCCCAACTTGAGAATCTAGCAGGAAACCTTACTGAGGTGAAAGGTGCTAATGAGAACAAATGAACATGTTTTGGGAAGGAAGCTGGTCATCTCACAGTAAATGGGATGATGAACCAAGCTACTGGTCATGTTTTTATGGAGAAGGATAATCCCAGAAGCCTTGGCCTTCTAGGTATAGGGGAGAGAACTTCTTAAGTCTCTCTACTTGTTCTTACCCAAGTGATATCTATTACACTCTGTTCACCACTCAAATAATTCCATCTGAAAATCGTAGGCAGTTCTGGGGAAACAAACATCCCGGATTTCTATGGAACTTTTTTCTCAAGCTAGAAAAATAGTATGGTGTGATGGACTGAGCACAGAACAACACAATCACATTCTTCCAGGTACTGGGCAACACTCATGCTCATAAACTATGCATCTAAATGGAGTATGTTAAAATGGATATTACGAGATAGTCTGTGACAGTAACTGATTTTAATCTTTTTTTTTGTCATGACTGGCTTTTACCTGGTCTAGTAAGACTGTCTCAGCCTTTTCTACTTTCTTCGGAAGGAAAGTCCTTAACGTTAATTTTCTGCTTTATTGACAATTTTATTAGATTCCATATAACTCCTATTCTTGGAGAGGATTCTGATTGGCCTGGCTCATTTCCTTGAATCAGTTCTCCCAGTTCAGAGGTTATGGGCCAGTCAGCACATGAGGTGCCCTACAGTTGCTGATCCATTGGTTGTGGTGGTGGTGGTGGGGGGGGGGAGAAAAAGTGCTATGGTAGAAAACACAGCTACTATATATTAATAGGGTTTTAGAAAAGTCACACCAGTATCCAGAAAATGAAGTTCTTTACCTTACTTCTTAAAGTTTTTAAATAATTCAAGTCTAGCAGCAGAGAGTCACAGGAGAATGATCCTGGCTTGTTAAGAAGGCTGGTAGACCTAATTAAAAAACAAAAACAAAAACCGTTGCTGGGTGGTGGTGGCACACATAATCTCAGCACTGAGGAGGCAGAGGCAGGAAGATCTCTGAATTCAAGGCCAGTCTAATCTACAGAGCAAATTCATAGAAAGCCAGGGGTACACAAAGAAATCCTGTCTCAGAAAAAAGCAAAACAAAACCAAAGAAAATCCAAAATAGGTTTTTAAGTGAGAGAGAGAGAGAGAGAGAGAGAGAGAGAGAGACAAGCTCTTGTTTTGTTGATCAAATGGACCTCAAGTTCATGATTCAGAGCCCTAGCCTCTAGAGTGTTGAGATTTCAAGCATGTCTCACCAGGCCTAGCTAAAATAATTTTATTTTTGTTTTTGTATTTTTAAGGTGGAGTTTCACTGTTTAGGCTTTGTTGGCCTGGAGCTAACTGTGTAGACCGACCAGGCTGGCTTTACCCAAACAGAGCTTTGCCTGCATCTGTCTCCTGAGTGCTGTGATTAAAGGGTGTACCCACACCCTAGTCTCCAACTAGGTTTAATTTGAACTGAAAGAAAGGGTTACACCTAATCAAATGTAAACGAGATATTTCTGCAATGCAGTTCTTGGATTGTCACTGTTGAGTATCACATCCCATAGTGTTTCCTTATAAACTGTGAAGACATTTACCTATCTGTTTGGGAAACTGGGAAGCAAATCTTTTCTTTTTTTTTTCAAACCCATGTAAAGTATTCTTGGAAAGGACTGTCAGCATGAGGGTGTAACGGGCTCTTGGCATACTGGCTGTCTTTGCACTGAGCTTTCTGTTTCTTTCATAGTAAAGGAATACAGCAAAAGACCTTCAAGGCCAAATGAACGTTTACAAGTGAATCATTTGCTGCCAGGAAAACAGAGGGAAATGCTGATGTTAGGAATGGCATCTGAGAACCATGTAGGGGAAATGCGTGTAGAACCAGTGAGCCCAGCCATGATGCAGGAAGGGAAGGTCAGTCTTGCAACAAATCATGACAGATGTGCCATGATGTGGGTCATATCTGAGAACCACATTACTGCCTGAACTGAAGTCTACCATTTTCTGTCTTTACCAAGGAACTTTGGAAGATATGAAGTTACATTTTGAGGTTACCTCTGGGTAAATATTTCCCAGGCAGGGTGGAAAAATTTAACTCTCAGAAAACTAAGAAATAGAACACAATGCACAAAAATTAAAAGAAACCTGGAAGTAGAAAAATAAGTGCGAACACAATTATTTTAGGCCATTTGAAATACACAGAAAGACAAAGCAACTGGGAAATAGAAGAAAAACATCTGAGGACCTATGGTGTTATGGGCATTTCCAGTACTATTCTAACAAGTGATTGATCGCTTAATTGGGCAGGCCAGAACCAGGATACAAATGTATGTTTATACCTGAGACTATTTACTCATCTGTCTACATGCATATATGTGTACATGTTTCTGAATACATACACACACCTCATTTGAATAAAAGGGTTTTTCAGCATTTATTTCTTGAATGAAAGTTTCAAGAATTGCAGAATCTTGTTGACTCTCCTTACATGCCTAATGAATGTGAGTGTGTGATTTTCTTCAAAGTTACAAGGTATATAAGAAATTAAGAATTTATCTTGCCATGTAGTTCAGTTGTGTTTTGCAATAGCCAAGCAGCTTCATTGATAAGGTAAATTTTTCTTTTTCTTTTTTAAAAAATATTTTAGTTAAAATATGATTATATCAATTGTCACATGTTCTCTTGCATGCAGAGGTTCTTTGCTGCAAGTCTTCAGATGTGAGTATTTTTTGAATTCATCAAAATAATTTTTTATGTTTATTACTTCATAGAGTAACCAAACCACAGAACCCAGCAAGGGAAGCTTTTCTTTAGTGCAGGGAGAAGGAGCTACAAAGTTAGAAAATAACTCTTTTTTTTTTTTAAACTGGAAACAACCCAGATGTCCCTCAACCGAGGAATGGATTAAAAAACTGTGGTATATCTACAGAATGGAATACTACTTAGCCATCAGAAACAACAAAATCATGTAATTTGCAGCCAAATGGATGGAACTGGAGAAGCTCATCCTGAGTGAACTAACCCAGACCCAGAAGGATGCACATGACATCTATTCACTTATAATTGGATTTTAGCCATATAGTACAGGATAACTAACTATACTATAGTCAATGTACCAAAGGAAACAGGAACATAGACTTTGTTACTTGTCAATGAGACACTTTGCCCTAGTGGGGCTTCCTTGTAGGCCCCAGTGTATGAGGAGGCTCTTGGTCCTCATATGACTACTGAACTGGGGCAGGGGACTGATATGTAGGGACACTCCACTCCGGAGCAGTGGGACGGAAGGGATATGGAGTAGAGGGTGGGAGGGCGGGACTGGGAGTGGTGGAAAGAAGGTACTATGATGGAGATGTAACCTGAAGTAATAAACATAAAAAGTTATTTTGATGAATTAAAAAAATAAGTAAGTTGAGTCTAGTTCACCAGTGGTTACTAATACTGTAGAGCAGAAGGATCCGTGGTTCTTGGTTGGTTGTTCACTGGTATCTCCAAAGGGCTTTGGAAGCTCTTGACACCAATCTAGTATCAGGAGAGATTCAGATGGAATTGATCTTGGACATAAAGATATGATTTTCTACAAACTTCTAGGCTTTATAAACTACAGCATATTCACCTTGGGTAGTCATATGCAACCAAAATAACACTGCACATTGTTCTTTCTTTAGTTTTATATTTTGCTAATCACAAAGGGAGATGTGTACTTTACAATGAAGAGAGGTACTTCCTGTCACTTTAATCCAGGAGCCAACTTCAGCCTCACTGTGTTCAGAGTGACCAGACATTGTGTTCCTTTTGATCTGATCTGATGTCTGATGAGATAATAAGAAATAAAAACAGATACTGTTCTTAATGATAAAAAGTTCTATGTAAAATAAAATTGTAACAGAGGGAAGCATACTAAAGGAAAGACACATGATCCTAGAATGGTCTCATGGGGCCAAATTGAGGATTAAGAGTTGCCCCATATTGCATTGTGGGTGACACATTTGATAAGAAAGTTCATATACCCCCTTGGCATACTTATTGTTCACTAGTTTCTATTATAGGAACATAGACTAAAAGGAGAGCCCTGCTCCCACTGATGCCCATACTTCCTGGAAAGCATCATGTCTGGAATGTTTTCCATTGCTCCTCTGTTCTGAGCTCAAAGGCCAGTCCCTGAGCCAACATTACTGCTTCTACCCATGGACGTGCAATAGGCTGGAGGAGCACTGGGTTTGGCTTAAAGATATCCTTTGTTTGAATTTTGTCTCTGCCACTTAATAACTCTGTCACCTTAGGCATCATATGGACCCATCAGACCTCAATTTTCTCATCTGCAAAGCAGGAAGAGCAATGGATCCTTTATAATGCTATAATTGCTAGAATGAGAATAAAATAATGAAGCCTACTTGACCATGGTATATGATTGTAGAAAATGGCTAATTAAATTATTTACTTGTATTTATATTATTGTTAATTGGTTTAGCGGTTGTTAATCCTTAACCTGCCATTATAAATGAGCACACAGACAACACATGAATTTTAACAAGACTTGGCCTGGATTGGGAAATCTTGGCCCATCTAAGCTATCTCTTGATTCTGTTACCAAAATATGACCCCATATATACATACGTCCCCTGGGTCCCCTGGGATGTTACTCTCTACCCTTTGCCGATGTTCCAGACTATGTGGAATGATCTTCTTTAATCTATCCATCGTGTGTATCCTTCTTCCTGCTCTTTGCTGCTTTTCTTAAAGGCTTCTTCTACCCTGAACCCTAACCTCTCTGCTTCTCAAGCCCATGCCTTAGTCCTGCCTACCTCTGTCTTTGCCCAATCTCAGGCTTCAGCATTTATTCAACCAATCAGAGACAATAAGAAAACAAAGTAACAGACAGCAAGCAGGACCAATTAATTAACATTCAGAATGCATAACATCACTCCATCATATGTTACTTTTGCTGTGTTCTTGGATTTGGTTTGCCAGTATTTTATTAAGTATTTTTGCATCTATGTTCATGAGGGAAATTGGTCTGAAGTTCTCTTTCTTTGTTGGGTCTTTGTGTGGTTTGGGAATCAGGGTGACTGTGGCCTCATAGAATGAGTTTGGCAGTGTTCCTTCTGTTTTTATTTTGTGAAAGAGTTTGAAGAGTATTGGTATTAGCTCTTCTTTGAAGGTCTGGTAGAATTCTGTGCTGAAGCCATCTGGCCTTGGGGTTTTTTTTTGGATGGGAGATTTTTAATAACTATTTCTATTTCCTTAAAGGTTATAGAACTGTTCAATTTGTTAATCTGATCTTGAGTTAGCTTTGGTAGGTGGAATCTATCAAGAAAATTGTCCATTTCACTTAGGTTTTCAAATTTTGTGGAGTACATATCTTTGAAGTAAGATATAAAGATTCTCTGGATTTCTTTGATGTCTATTATTATTTCTCCCTTTTCATTTCTGATTTTGTTGATTTGGGTTTTTTCCCCTCTGTCTTTTAGTTAATTTGGCTAAGGGTTTGCCTATTTTGTTGATTTTCTCAAAGAACCAACCCTTGGTTTCATTGATTCCTTGTATTGTTCTTTTTGTTTCTAAGTTGTTGATTTCAGCCCTAAGATTGATGATTTCCTGCCTTATGTTCCTCTTGGGAGTGTTTGCTTCTTTTTTTCTAGCTCTTCCACTTCTGCTGTTAAGTTTCTAATATGAGCTGTCACAATTTTTTTCTTGAAGGTACTTAGTGCTATGAACTTTCCTCATAGCACTGCTTTCATTGTGTCCCATAGGTTTGGGTGTGTTTTTCTTTTATTTTCGTTGGATTTTAAGAAGTCTTTGATTTCCTTCTGTATGTGTTCCCTGACCCAGTGGTCATTGAGTAGAGAGTTGTTCCGTTTCCATGAATGTGTAGGCTTTTTGTTATTTCTGTTGTGGTTGAAGTGCAGCTTTAATCCATGGTGGTCTGATAAGATACAAGCAGTTATTTCAATTTTCTTGTATCTGTTGAGGCATGCTTTGTGTCCAGCTATATGGTTAGTTTTGGAGAAGGCTCCGTGAGGTGCTGAGAAGAAGGTGTATTCCTTTGTGTTTGGGTGGAACGTGCTTAAGGGAAAATCCTGGCACTTAGTACATGCTCAGTGAAAGGTTGTACTTAGGCTTCAAGTTCTAATTGTATTTCTACCAAATTGATGAAAAGAATGACTTTCTCCTGCCTGTACTGTAATGTATCTTGTGCACTCAGTATGCAAAGTTAGCCCTACACAACTATGGATAGTTCTGTAGATTCAAGTTAAGAAACAACTTAGATCTCTACTGAACATCTAGACTCCCTTTTCTTTGTTAGTACCTACCAAAAATACTCTATAACTATTCACACAGATTTTATTTTGTATTGTAAGTAATTTATATTACATTGTAAGTAATATAGCAATGAGATGACTTAAACCGAGGGACATTTATGTAAACACTACACTGTTTTATACAAGGTACTTTAGCATCCATAGATTTTAGTAGTTTTAGGGGTTTTGGACCAAATCCCTCAAGGATCATTAGAGATGACAGGATGACAGTGTAGGGATGCTGGTATGTGCATTTGTGATTTGTGACTGATCCCTTCTCTTAGGAGGGCTCCTCCAAATTCCAAAATCCAAGTTGCCTGGATGAGAAGATAATGTCAAGATCCATGTATTTTGCTATGTCCTGAGAGGTCCACTTTACCCCTGAATTCCATCTCTGTGCTCTGTGAGTTGCCGTTCACACTGAATCTCTGTCCTCATTCCCCATCATCATGGGTGACTGAACAGTCACTCACTACACACTGGTAAACCTTATTTGAACTCTGGAGAAGCAGCAGTGGGAATAGGATTTGTTTTCATAAAACTTATAGCAGGTGGAGCAACAGATCATGAACTTAAAAGCAAATAAATATATAATCTCAGATGAGCACCATGAAGCAAATAGACAGGAGGGGCAGGGAAGGTGTTTTCTCTATGGGGATGATTAGGGATTTTATTTTACTTTCTGTTATTATTTTTGTATGAGATGTTTTTCTCCCAAAGAGAATAAAGAGATGGAAGCCACACAAAGGTTATAGGAGGATCTTTATAGATGGAAGCAACAACTAGTGTAAAGACCAGGGCTTGATTGAACTCAAGATGTTGGAAGGATTGAAACATGTGACTGAGGCAGATAGTGAGAAGTGAGGTCAGAAAAAGATGTGTGTGTGTGTGTGTGTGTGTGTGTGTGTGTGTGTATGTGTGAGACAGGGGGTGTTTAGATCATACAGCACCAGGCCAAGGCACTGCATTTTATTCTGTTGAAATGGAAAGTAATTGGAGACAACATCAGGAGAAGTCGCAGGGGGTGTGAAATGCTTTGGAGCTGAGCAACAGAACTTGTTAACTGAGCTGGATGTAAGGGAAGGAATCAAGAATGAGCCTGGGCTTTCATATTCAGTCCACTGACCAGTGCCATTTACTTAGATGAGAAATAGGAATACGTTGGAGTCTAGTGCTTTACAAAGGGAAAAGAAACAATTCTGTTTTGATTGTTAAGTTGGAAATGTTTATTAATCAACCAATTGGAAAGAGCAAGTAGACAATAGAGGTAGAAGCCTGGAACTCTGGGAGGGCCTGACTTGAGCCATAGACTTCAGAATCATTAACTTGCTAGATGAATTAGTATTAAAGCCACAGGGAAGAATACAGACAGAAAGGCAAAGACTCCAAGACAGACACCTGAAACATTCTAACCTGTGGAGGGAGAGATGCCATAACCATAGCCTCAGGTTGTCCTCCCCCATGGGCATCACCCTGGCTCAGTGCAAAGCAGGAATGCTCCCAGCTTCCCCCAGGCTATGACTTTACCTTTATCTTTAGCCCAGCTTTTTTTCAAGCATTTATGAGCCATTATGCAAGCTTGATTACTTATGACTTCTGTGTGCATTATTATCTGCTGGTAAGTCTACTTCTGGGAAGGCAGAGACAAAGAGACCCTGGGAACTTTCTGTCTAGTCATCTTCCATTACTCAGTAATCTCTGGGCCTCAGAAACAAGGTGAGAATCTGAACAAAGATACCCAAGGTTCAACTCTGGCTTCCTCACATACATGCGTACATGTTGCTCTAGCTTGATCTCTATTGCTGTGATGAAACAAAAGCAATTGGGAGGCTTTTTGGCTTAAGCTTCCAGGTAACAGTTCATCAGTGAGAGAAGTCAGGGCAGAAACTCATATAGGAACTAAAGCAGACACTATGGAGGAATGCTGTTTACTGGCTCACTGGGTAGCTTTCTTATGCAGCCCAGGACCCAGAGGGCTGGGTCTTCCTAATCATTCATTCATCAGTCCTCAGTCAAGATAGTTTTTTCTAGACATGGCCCCAGAGGCCAATACAATCTGTGGAATACCTCAATGGAGAGTGTTTCTTCCCAGCACACATGTACACACACACACACACACACACACACACACACACACACACACACACACTCACCCACGTAAACACACAAAGTAATAAATGTTTGTGAAGTGTGGTGTTGCGTTCCTGTAATCCCAAGTAATCTGGAGAATTAAGTATGGTTGATAATTTGAGGTCTGCTTGGGTGACATAGCGAGACACAAAAGACAGCAAACAGCAGCAACAGCAGAACCGAAAGAAAGAAAGAAAATGAAAAGGCAGGCAGCAGTCACTCCAGGAGCCTCGTGACAAGACAAGTCCTGTTCGATGATCAAAAGATAAGCCAGTCTGAGGACACTAGAGTTAGCCCTTGTGTTTCGGGAACACTGACAAAGGTTGCTGCAGAGTGTGTTCTTTGTATTTCTCTTTGCTTCTAGAATATTGTAAGTTGCCTGCTGCTTATAGAACAGTTAGACCATGGCTAGCTGTGGCCCAAATGCCAACTCCTGGTGGCCCTCTCAAAGCCCGTGCAGCCTCTGATCTGCAGGGCAGAAAGACAAAGAGGACCCGCCCACAGGCACGGAGGACAAGAGGAGAGAGATGGAGGGAAACTGTGCGTTGAATCCAGGGAACAAAAAGAGAAACTCAGAGCAGCAGGTGTTAGCTGGGAAGAATACGAGGATGCTGAAGAGTGGAATGAAGCCGAGACTATCAGCAACAAAGACAAGATGGGAATATTCTGAAGGGAACACAAAGACACAACACAGCATGTAAATCAGACCAGAGGGAGTGAGCAGAAATACAGAAAAAAATAGGTGAAGTGTGGGCTCACAGGAAAATTGTGCACTAATTGGAAAAAAGTAGTTCTGTTAGGGTATTCTTGGGAATACAGAGGATCTTTGGAAATATTTGACCAAGAATGAGAAATAACAAGGTCAGTCCTTTTTGTGGCTGAAAAATATTTCACCATATGATTAAAACCATATTTTGCTTATTTGTTGATGGACATTTCAGCTTCCACTTTTTGCCTATTAAGAATAATGCTGATCTGAATATATATATATATATTTATTTATATACAAATTCCTGTGCCAATATACTTTCAGTCCTCTTGGGTAGATACTTAGGAGAGGAACTGGTAGGTCTTCATTTCCTTTTGGAGGAACTGACCACTTGAACCATTTTATGTTTCTACCAGTGATGTAAGACTACTTTTACTTATTCATGTCCTTATTAACATTTATTTATGTATTTTTTGTCCTAGTGGTGTAAAGTGTTATCTTATGGTTTGGGGAAAATATTTTATATAGTTAAAAATCTGTGTCTTATCCCATGTGTCAGCAATTGTTTTTTTCTGCAAGGGAAAGATAGTATTTTAAACTGTGTACCATATCATTTCTGCTGCAAATACTCAGCCACAAATGACTGAAATGTGGAAGTTACTATAGAAGATTTGTAAGCAAGTGAGCATGGATGTGTCCAATAAAATTTTACTTATGGACTCTGAAAAAAAAGACAAATAACAAGGTCTTTAATAAAATTAGACTTAATACATTATTGTTTTTATCTTAGTGGCTGAACATACATGGAAAACTAGAAAAAAGTATAGTACATAGCTGCTATAATCCATAATTCCAAAGAAAAGGGCTGTTCTTAGTTACTGAAGGTGATAGTATTACAAGCGTGTCCTTGGGGCAAACAGTGAAATCTCACTGGTATCTCTATTGTTAATGAACACAGTCATCTGGACAGTGTAGTGTAGTCAAACTAATCGGAGCACCAAGTGCAGAAGGACAAGGGATGGTTCTTTGGAGGCTTTCTCCGTGGCAAGGAGACCTTTCTCATGCCTCCTCATAGTGATGTTCACAACTGCAGCACGTGGACTTGGAAGGTATCCTGTGACCATAGTTTATCGGTTCCCTTTCACTTCATGTACAAATTCTAAGGCCCATTTTAATTGGAATGGTTAGTACATGGTCAATGTAAGTGTATAAATGTCAAATGTCTTGTTACTATTTCTGAGTCCTGCCCATTTTGGTGACAGGCCAGCACCTGAGTATCCAGTCTGTCTCACGTTACCAATCCAGAAAGCTGTAGGGTAGAGGCCCTATCCTGGGGCCATCTAGGTTACTGGGAATGGCCACACATTTTGATGTTTTCTGGTTCGTCACACAGAATGAGGAGAAGTCTCCTGAAATAAACTATTTTTTTTTTTACCCAAATATTGTTTTAGTTCTTTGCTGGAACCAGAAAGCTCTAAGTATTACATCTGATATTTTAGATGGTTATCTGCAATTGATTTGCCTACCTAGAAAGTCATGGGAATTCTTCAATGGCCACTTCTAGACACCATGATAATTAAGTAGTCTCTACCTTTGAGGCTGTTGGGAATTCTTTTTAGGTCTTCATATGAGGTCTAGTGTGCACTCTAGGTGAGATCATCCAAAAATTAAGAAAATTTGCCATAGCTTAAAGTTGTTATGGAAGTCTGGTCTGTCTCCAGGGAAGAAGTGCTTGGTAATGGGTCACACAGATGAATCATAGTCTCTAGAATAATTTTATCCCCTTAGTAGTTCAGGGATAGATTTGTGGAAGACTCCAGGGCAGACCCCTACATGTTTGAGGGTCCTAGGTATTTCTTAACTGAGGTGTTCACTATTATGTCCATTTGTCAAGAGAAATAATTTGGGTAGCGGAGTTTACATATTGTGTTCCAGATTTAGAGAGCAGTGTACCTGTGACAGAAAAAAATAATGTATACACATGTGACTCCCCACCCCTGCCTGTGTTGTATTCTTTTGGTTGGAGGCTAGGACAAAATTATGGAGAGGTAAAGGGACCTACTCAAGGTTACAACCAATCAGAGATGAAGCATTATTTGGATCTTCCCTTTTGCACTACTCAAAATATTCCATCCCCCACAGAACAAAAAGGAGCCAATAAAAGAGTTCCCTTAAACCCCACCCTTGACTCTTGGCAGGTGGTCACTCTATAGTGCACTTTCCTTACAACATGTCTTTTCAGATATGATCTCAACTCCTTCTCCCAGGGCATGTGGTAGTGAATGGGGCAGACCCTGTAGGCAACTCACAGGCTTTTCATCAGAAAACAGGGACAACATATTTGTCTTAATATCTTGACCCTCCCTCTTGGGACACATTTTTCACTGCATGTCTGCTCGGTAGCCTAAATCAAGACACTGATTCATTTGGCTTTTTCATATTCTCTCCATTATCAGAAGAATTCTTGCCTTGTTTATAGGCTAGACCTTGTCACCTCTTCTCTTTTATTACAAAAGGCATGAACACTCTCCCTGTTTACAGGAAGGCCTGGTTCACTTTCACCCATTTCCTTTGTTCACAAGGTCAGTATCTTTGTCTTCTGTTTTCACATAGATTATTCTTTATATGTGTCATTAAAAAAGGAAGCTTACCCATGATCTTTAAGGCCCCCTGACAGTCTATGGCTTCGTAACTGTCATATAGTATGTCCTTCCCCTTCCCACTTCTCATATGGCTTGAAGTACTTGTCTCTGTTGAGTACAGTTTTAGATAGTGAGTTTTTATTTCAGTGTAAAGACAAGACAACCAAGGATATATCTTCATCAATGTGAGTAGATTGTCTTCAGAAGTGATGAGCTTCTGAAGTTTTGAGGTGGCTGGTGAACACTCAAGTGGAAATCGATTGTGTGTTGAAGATTAGTAGGAGTGTTAACAGTATCAAATATTTGAGTATTTTTTAAGTAGGGGGATACAGAAAACCAAGAAAAACAAAGTTGTCTAGTAGAATTAGATGTTCCCTTACATCTTCCAACCATATACTGTAGCTGGATGTATTGAGACATAAACTGAAAAACCAGATCCAGTTTGTTTCTTAGAGTTGGTGACTATCTTAATTGGGGTTTCTATTGTTGTGATGAAACACAAGGAGCAGGAGCAACTCGGGGAGGAAAGGGTTTATTTTTCTTACAGTTCCACATCATAGTCCATCACTAAGGAAGTCAGGACAGAAACTCAAGTAGGGAAAGAACCTGGAGGCAGGAGCTGATGCAGAGGCCATGGAGTGATGCTGCTTACTGACTTGTTCCTTATGACTTGCTCAGTGTGCTTTCTTACAGAATCCAGAGACACCAGCCCAGAGTTGGCCCCACCCACAATGGGCTGGGCCATCTCACATCCATGACTAATTAAGAAAATGCCCTATAGGCTTGCCTACAGTCCTATCTTATGGAGACATTTTCTCAACTGAGGTTCTTGCCTCTCAGATGACTGTAGCTTGTGTCAGGTTGACATAAGACTGTCCATCACAGGGGCTTATCCAGCATAGTGATTTCTAGAGATAATTTTTGTTATGCCCTCTTTAAACAGAAGAAATTTAGGCCTCAAAATTAGAAGTCCTCCCCCCCAAAGATCACATAGCTAGTCAGGTTGTCTATTAAAACAACAAAACACAAGAAATGCTCAGTAGATTAAAGGACAAGGGAAAACAATTGTGAAATGAGAGTCTTATATGTAAATTCACATTTGACTAATGCTGTAATTTCCTAATTCTCTAGGTACTATTTTAGGTGAGATTGAGGAAAGGGCTTAATTTTGACACTCTCGCTCATGAGACAGAGAGGAAGAACGTAGTGTTGGAGTGCTCACTGCTAAGACCTTAGAAGTGTCACCTAAGAAGAGACAGTAAAGCAACAAACAGGAAAGCAGCAGTGTTGTCATGGTGCCATTTAAAGGGATACCATGGTTACCACTCATTAGATCGCGGCAACCATCTTTCTTTGTGGATGCTTTCATTGCTCTGGGCCCTAAAAGTATTTTCAATCTTAAAGAGGACTCCATTGAAACTTCACACACAATGCATCTAACTCTACCAATTGATACTTTACTAAGCCATTAACATTTTCAATAGCTCTCTATGCTTAGTCCATAATGTCCTCATTTCTTTGCACACAGATAGCTCCTTGAGGTACTTTTCAGGGCACAGGATACAGACTGGATTCTTAGAAGAATGACACTTAGATGTTCATTAGAGTGTGAGTTATGAACTCAAGTACTATTGATTTCCGATAGCATCTCTGCCATTTCCTCAGGATAATGATAAAATATAGGACTATTTTGAGAATTGGCTAAATATTTGTGGATGGTACCTGAAAGGGAGCAAGGTCCAAGTGAGTTCCCACATAAATATTATACCAGTACAAACATAGTACTATAGTTTTATCCAGGCTTTGTGGAAGATGGAGTCTCAGAAAGGATCTAAGAGAACAGGTGTGTGAACTGTGCTGTGAAGCCTTCTCTCCACACTGTGGCTGTTAGTACTAAGTTTCTGCTGTCTATGTTCATAAAGAACTGGCATTTCAGCTTGCTTCCAAGCTACCCTTTCTCTCCTCATCCCAACTGCCCTGTACTCTGTATCTCAGCTCTGTGGAATTTTTCATCTCTAGATAATTACATATTTTGTTACCTCTGCCTGAGAAATAATTCTAGCTGTTTAATTCACCTAAATTCCAGGTCTCAGATTGCAGATGAACATGATGAACATCTTCAGGGAAGTCACTCTGAGCTTCTTCACTGAGCTGATGTCCCTCCTGAGTACATCTACTCATCATACAGCCAGAAACCTCTTCACACCTATTCCAATTGTTTGTTCATACTTGCTTTCTCCATGAGGCTGTATGTGTAGTGATGGCAGGGACCCCATCTAGCATATTCACTGTAATATCTTCAGTACCCAGCATGATAAATGACCACTAAGGGGGGCTCAATATATATTTATTTTAAGAGTTAGTGAATAAACAAATTATATGCTAAGGGTTAAGGGAAGAAATGCTGCTCTGACGTTCATTCTGATCAGAAAAGATCCTTGTTAGCACACTGTCATTATTGTCACTCTACTCTTTATAGACATGTTTCACATACTAATTACATTTTATAATGTGGAGGACTTTCTTGTAGTTAAAGGTAATGACATGCTATGATTTTTCTAGATTGGATGTTGTTTGAGCATATCTGCAAGATTTCTGTACTAGAAACTTAGTTGCCAGTATGACAGTATAGAGTGATAGAGTCTTTCGAGGGTGAGTATATTGTGTAGTTTTCGCAGGACTAGGTTAATTCCTGAGAGAGTACTTTGTGTTACAAATAGCTTGGTTCTTTCTGTAGGTTTGTTTCCTTGCTTACACACATGCCTTTTACAACCATCAATCCCTCCACTGTGTTACAACACAGGTGGGATGCTCCCACATGATGCTGAGGCCATACTGTTTGGACTAAACAACCAGTAGAATCACAGCCAAATCAATCTCTCTCTCTCTCACTGTCCACCATCAAGCATTATGTTATAGAACACAAAACAGATGAGGACTGGAACTACTTGTGTTTACCAAAGCCATAATGTAGCCAGGATCTTGGTGCTTTGTCAGATAAAGAACAATGCAAGAGTGTCTTCCAACTCATGGTCAGTTAAATGATTTGGCTGCTCCAAATGTAGTTCTCTGAAAACCCTTTCATCTTCACACCGGAAATGACATTTCCATACTGATCCCCATTTTCAATGTAAATATTGTGAGTTGTTCATACTGTACTTACTGTACATTGTCCATAAGGTCTCAAATGTTCATTGTTAAAAGAAGTTGTAACAGAAGTTGTGAAACAGGGGTGAGCAGTGCATTCCTAATGCTGCATAGCAACATTCCCAGATCTTATCTGTACTCCCAAGAATGGTTGGTTGCACGGTAAGCACGTGGTCTTTGGGAAGATGAAAAGAGGCTGTAAATGTGCTAGAAGCCACGGAAGACGATTACAGCAAGATAATTATCAGGGTTACCTGGATGACTGTGATTTATTTGACTTCTATTTACCTTAACAACTAGACCACTTCTTCCATGGCTCAGACATCATCCCTCCATCCACCCGTGTGAACATCCCGTAATCCCTGTGCTTACACTGAAGTTCCTTGTGTTTCACATTTTCCTCCAAGTCTAGTTGGGTTCCAGGGTTAAGAAAATGATTACAAATAAAAATATAAAATAAGCTGGATATGATGATGTATAGCAATGCTTGAGAGGTTGAGGTAAGAGAACTGCAAGGCTAGTCTTGCATAGTTAGATCTGTGAGACCAAGAGTCAGAGAGTGAGAGAGGAAGAGAGAGTGAGAGAGGGAAGGAAGGAGGGAGAGAATGAGAGAGGAAGCAGCTAACAATAAGAATACTCTCGGTTACTTTCCCTGGGAATTTTCCCATTTATCACATGATCCTCTGTCAATCAGTGGTTGAACACGCAGGGACCGCACATGCTTATCACTCAAGCTTCAGTTCTAGCAGGTGACCCGAGCTTGGGTTTAGTTCCTCTTTGTGTGATGCATGAAGCAAATGAAAGAGGAATCACAAGTGTAACTTCCCCTGGTTCAGGAGGATGGCAAGGGGACACTAACTCAGTTTATGAAGCGACTTAAAGACCTCAGTCAGGTTGCTATGCAAGAAGGCTCCAAGAAAACCAATGTTTTTTTTTCCATGAAAAAATATTTTATTTTAGGTAGTTTCATGAATAAACATAAGACATGTGAATTAAGTACAACATAACCTTCGGGTCTTCCTGGCCCATTTTCTTACACCATGTGTTTCACTGTGTCCTCTCCATTCCAGTTTGTGCATCTTCTGAAGAGCAGAGAAGAAAGCCTATTCTTGATTTAAAACCATTGCCACTGAAGGAGGAGAGTTTGGAAAACACCCAAATAAAAATTGTCACAAACTCAAGTGAATGTATTTCATACCAAGCCTGCAGGGGTGAAACACCATCTAAACTTTTTTGTAAATATTTTCTTTCTGAATCCTTGCAAGACTCCACTGCAATGGGAATTCTTATTCCTAAGAGTAGGATGAGGATGCTGATATTCAGTAAAGACAAGCAACCTACCAAGGTCACAGAGCCAGGAAACATTTACGTCATCAGAGTGTGCCACCTCTAGGCTTCTCTTTCCATCATAGTCCAACTTTGTCATTGTAAAAGGAGTATTTAACCAGGACAAAAAGGGCTGAGCCCTGCTCTAAAGTCATTCCTTGTCACTGAAATTTATTTATTTTCAGCTGTAAACTGTGGGAGAATGGCTAGATGAACTTTAATATTAGTTACAGTTTGAAATTCTTAGAATAATTCAGTAAATGTAACATTTTTGTCAGCCCACAGTAAAAATACAATAATCATATTATTCTTCTTAAAAATAGGAAAAGTGAGATCAAGAGCATATTTAATGCAGTGGCAAACTGGTTAGAACTAGTTCTTTTTCCTCATCTGTTGAGTTCTACTCTTCAGTAACTTTTAAAGCATCTACCTGACTTGACCTTTTGCTCGAGGCTGGTCACTCATGCACCTTATAGTCATTGGGGTGATTCTGAGGGCTAGGGTTTGAGATGGTCTCAACTGAAAGAGTTGATTAAAAGACTTCCCTCCTTATCAGTGTGCTGGTTTTGAACTCACCCATGGTAGCCAAGTAGTCACTGTGTATACAATTGTCTTAAGATAGTTGTTATAGATTATTGCATACCTCCCACTGAAGTCTGATTAGCTCAAGAGAGGCAAATAAGAGAAAGATGAATTCATCTGTATCTTCCTGAATTTGTATGTTAGTAAAAGTAGGGACACCTAACCTAACATATTAAACAACTAAAGTTATATTCATTTTTCTCTCTTTTCATTTTCCTTCCCTTCCCTTCTCTTTCCCTTTTCCCTTCCCCATACCTTTCCCTTCCCCTTCTCTCCCTTCTCTCATTCCCTCTCTCCCTCCCTCTCTTCACTTCCCTTCCTTTTTAGGAATTATCTTCTTCTTACTGGACAGTGTCTACTGGGACTATGATCAGATTGCTATTAACTGTTCCCCAAGGGGTGATAATGGTGCACTTGCACGTTAAACCAATCTGATGTTTCATTCCTACAACAATGATGCTGTAGATAATTGAATTTTCTTCTAACAAAGCTCCTTTATCAGACCATCTGGTTATAAGACATGGCTATAGTCCTGCTTCATATCTTCAATGCTCATGAGAAGTTCATGCCCTTCTAATATCTTTATTTTTCTTCTAATGCATTCCTTTTGCTTGAATAAACAGTGCTGGTATATATTACTTATACTATGTAATCCTAACAAATACAAAAAATATCCAGTGTACTGTGCTGTCTACTGTGTCGGCTCCCATAACATTTTTCCTTACTGGTTTCTATAATACTCATGCAGGTTTAGATGGTGTTGTAAATAATCTGACTTTTAATTTTCCCATGATGTGTCTTTATTCCAGAATGTTTATTCCATGGAAAAGAAATGTGGACTTGTTTTTGTCTTACCTATCCTCCCATAACACAGTTCTACAATCTTCATGGAAATGCTTAATAAAGATTATTACTTTTGACTGAACATAAAATGAGTGGCCTTATTCATTATTTGAGAATTTAATATATGTATGCAATGACTTTAATCCTATGTATTCCCACTCCCCCCCACTCCACACAGATCCCTTACCATGTCCCACACCCCAAGTTCATTTTCTTTTAAAAAAATATGACCTGCTTAGTCTAAACTTAGCACTATCCAAATGTGCATGGGTGTCAATCCTTCTCCTTGAGCATGTTTGATTTACCTGGAGCCACAACCCTGAAGAAAACTGACTTTCCTTCCTCTGGAGCCATCACCTGTGAATAGCTCCTCAACCAGGAGAGGAGGGCCTTTTGAACCCTCCCTCATCTATTCTGAATGTTGATTGGCTTGTGCAATTCTTGTGCAGGTGATCACAGCTGCTGTGAGTTCATGTATGCAGTCAGTAGCCTTTGTTGTGCCGGGATGACACCATCTTGCCCCAGTCCTCCCAGATCTCTGGCTCTTATGATCTTACCTCCCTCCTTTCACAAGGTTCTCTGAGTGTTGGGGTCACAGTGTGTGATTTAGGTCCTATAGAGTTTTAGGTTGAGTACTCCAGAGACATTTGTTCTCTGCACTTTGTCAAACTGTGAGTGTCTATATTAACTACCATCCACTGCAAAAAGAAGCTTCTCTAATAGAGACTAAGAGCTGATCTAATTTATGGTTATAGAGATAAATATTTAGAAGGCAGTTTTATATTAGGTCAGTTTATCAACATAATAATAACAGGTTCTCCCCTAGAGCCTATGGGTTCACTAGCCACGGGGTTTTGGCCAGATTTTACAGTACCAGGAATGAGTTTCCTCCTGTGGAGTGGGACCTAAATCCAATCAGAAAGCAATTGGTTAGTCCTGTAACCATTATACCCTGATGCGCCTATAGACATTTCTTCTCAGGTTGATCATTATTTTAGCTCAAAGGCTCACACAGTAAGCATCTCTATGACTTTTTCTTCCCCAACAGCTTGCATATGGCTCTATGAAAGCTAGTCAGCCAGGAGTAAATATCCAGGTTAGTACAAGCTAATTTTTCCCATGTTCTATGACCAAAATATATGGTGTCTTCAACAATAGGGTTTTACTAACAAGTTCTAAGGGACAAACCAGAGCAATGATAACAGCATAGATAGTTTTAGTGGTCTCTGGGATACCCCTGACAAACAACTTGAAGGGTTGAATGGAGGTATACTACACCTGCATTGTTTTTTTTTTTTTTTTTGTCTGACAACTTATAGCTTCTAGGCAACTATGGAGCAACTCTGTGCTCTCTCATATGACCTTTTCTGCCCTACCATCTTCCTCCCATGTCTATATTTTAAATTCTAAGAAGTCAGTTCAGCTGTAGAACAGCTTCGTGTTCTCTTCCAGGCAAAACTGGGGGAGGAAGAATCATTTGCATCTGCCAAAATGTCAGTCTTTTACAGTGAAGTCAGATTTCATCTTCTAACCAGCATTGAAAAAATGACAAGAGGAAAGCAGGAGCCTAAGTGCAAGGCTGAAGTGAGCACCTGGGTAAAGATGGATTTGTTAACTAGCTAGTGAAGCAAGTGCTCTAATGGAGCTGGTGTCTGGCTTGTCCTTGACACAGACCTCTTCTCTGATGTGTTGGATCTGGTCTTCTTTCTGGCAGTTAAGAGTTTTGTCATTAAAGTTTCATATATTTTCCTTACTGGTGAGATGCTATCCAGATAGCTGGGACTATGAGATAACTCACATAAGAAGTGGGTCTGAGCCGGGCGGTGGTGGCGCACGCCTTTAATCCCAGCACTTGGGAGGCAGAGGCAGGCGGATCTTTGTGAGTTCGAGGCCAGCCTGGTCTACAAAGCGAGTCCAGGACAGCCAGAGATATTCAGAGAAACCCTGTCT
>CAJQZJ010031003.1:28604-47666 GCA_907164525.1 Lophiomys imhausi
GAGAGAGAGAGAGAGAGAGAGAGAGAGAGAGAGAGAGAGAGAGAGAGCCTCTCTGCCATGTATCATAATGTTACAGCCCTTTTTGCTAAGATGCTGGTACCAAACTGGGTGGCAGCAGGGTGCTTGAGGCTCCTGAACACACAAGACAAGTGGCAGTGGGAGTCTGACTTGGCTAAGGCGATTCTGGCTGCTGCTTCGGGAACAACCAACAACCCACTGCCACAGATAAGCACTGTGGCAGGTAGTGCAACAGAAGGCCTTGACCAGCTGTGGAGGCAGTTAAGCAGCTAATGGGGTGGCCATGGCAACTGGCAGTGGTGATCGAGACTCAAGCCTCCCTAGCTGCAACAGCTGCAATGAGGCAGAGGCGAGAGCTTTTTCTGTTTTTTTTTGTTTTTTCGAGACAGGGTTTCTTTGTGTAGCCCTGGCTGTCCTGGACTCATTTTGTAGACCAGGCTGGCCTCGAACTCGCAAAGATCCGCCTGCCTCTGCCTCCCAAGTGCTGGGATTAAAGGCGTGCGCCACCACCGCCCGGCTAGAGAGAGAGCTTTTTTCCCTGAGTGCCTTGAAGTGAGCTCTGGCTGCTGAGAGCAGGAGCCTGGTTAGACATGGGAATCCAGTCATGAATTCTTCTGGGAGGAAGAGGCCTTTCCGTCCCAAGTGTTACAGCCCCAAATAAGCAGCAAATCTCAGATGATCTTTGATGAAGTGGATGGTAGAATGGTTTATTTTGTTGAGTAGGGACATTATAAACCTGGGGCAGTGGGAGGGGTTGGGGGGGTGAATGAGTTTGGTTGCCTGGGGCTAGGGATATTTCACTTACACGCAGCAGCAGCATTTCCTATCATAATAAGGGGAATGCAGTACCTATCCTATATGTGCAGCAGGGAATGGGGGAAGAACTCCAGGTATGGTTAGAGGCATGGGAAAAGGTCATTGGCTCAAAGCTAAGGTACTAAGATATCTCATTAGCATGAGGAGGGATTTCCAGGAATCACAGGTGCCCACTGAACGGATTTCTTATCAGGAGAAAAAGTTGGACCTGTAATCTCCCCGAGGGCTATGTGATGGGACTGGCTGTCCAGGAACCACCAGGTAGAGAAGGGGAGACCCTTATTAGTTCATGACAAAGGGAGTCCATCATTTTGCACCTTGCTCAGGGGCTTTCTGGTAATGCCAGACATTGGCCTTAGCAACAAGATTTCCAGATACCTCCAGAGAGAGTTTCCTAGCTTTGGTGCTCTTTCTGAGAAAGGTGACAACTACTCACTCCCTATTAACAGTCTAAACACATAATAACGAGTGGTCAAACACAAGTGCTGTACTAGTATGAAGCATAGTGAGTGGAAACAATAAAATAATTGTCCAGATGGATGTTAAAACAAAGCTTTGCTCAAATCCACTGAACCATGGGTACAAAGAATAACCAAACTCCCTTGCTGTAGATCTGCTTCCTTTCTGTCTCTGACTGTCTCTTTGCTGCTCTAGGAACAGTGCCTTTTATTTTACCCACTTCAAGTTCTGGCGCAAAGCTTATGGAATATTTACAAATTCTATGAGGCGACTTCCCCATTTCTAGATGGTAAAAATAAATTAAACAATTTGGCCAGTAAGACGGCTGTGTCTGTAAAGTACTTGCCTGGTGAGCTTGAAGACCTGAGTTTGGAGCCCTAGAACCCACATCAAGTGCCAGCAGCTGTGCCTACAATCCCAGCATCAGGACCAGAGACAGGTGGAGTGCTGGGAGCTGTGGGCCCTCTAGCTTTGCTTATTTAACAAAGCTCCAGGTCAGAGAGAGGCTCTTTCATCTTAAAAAAAAAAAAAAAAAAGATGAAAGGTACTGGCTTCCTGAGAACCAACACCTGAAGTTGTGTTCTGACTTCCCCATGTGTGTCAGGTTTGCTAGCACCTGCACACACACACACACACACACACACACACACACACACACACACCTTACTCAAAGCATAAATAAATAGCCTCTTCTAATCATGATAAGGGATGATGAATTTCAATGAACCAGTCGATTTTGGGACCTTATTAGTTCATTTGCTTCTGTCTCACCCCCATCCCTCTTTTGTAGGTCTGTAGTATGTTTTCTCAGAGAAATTTCCTGCTTGAAGATAAAAGGTTTTGGAAGATGAACTGACTCATAGAGCCATGAGACTATTTTCCTTTAAGCATTATTCAAAGAAACTAATTATCTTTGGAGAGCTGGGAGATTTTTTTCAGTGACCTCTCAGGCTGAATTTGTAGTAGTTTCATGGGAAGATTTTTGATTGCTAAGCTATACTCATCTATTTTTTCTAATTTAAATAATTGCCTGTAGAATATTAAGACATGATTCATTTCAAAACATCATTGCAGCTGCCCCTTGGCTAGTTGTAACCTTGTGTGAGAGCTGGATAATACTTTCCACATTTATTGACTCTATTTGTTTGGTTTGCTTCTGAAAATGTAGAGTTAAAAGAAGGCATACTAATATTTGGACATATGTTCAGCATGATAGCTCTTTCTCTGTCATCACAGCTTGGAAAAAAATGTCATCAGCAGGAAAGGAGATGCTGGCTTTTATCAAGTCCAAAGGAGTTATTTCCAACAAGCTTGTTCTTCCTAATTATGTTAGATGACAGGAGCTCAGAGCAGTGTTGGGGATGGGCCTCTGAGGGTCACATGGTGAGACACTGGAAAAGCAGAGGTTGCAAAGTTTGGGAAGGACAGGGGGCCTGTAGATTCCCTGGAAAGCTTCTCTGAGTGATTATTTGGTTATCAGACCAGAAAATGACAGGAGTGGGAGGGAGGTAAGAAAGGGTGGGGAGCAAGAGGAATCAGAATGGATTTATGTGTGAAATTGCCAAAGAGCAAATTTAATGAGTAAAGAAGAAGGATGTAAGTGAGATTGTTACAATAAAACAAACAAAACAGAAAAGGGCCACTTGTTTTTCCAAATTGTAAATGGTAAAGGCAAAGGATAAAAACTTGAAGCAGTAAATTAATTCAACACTTGAAAAGATGTCAACAGCTGGTGATAGCATTCTCAAGTGTTGAGAGGTTCAAAGAAAGCACTTCATAAAAAGTGCTTAGAAAGCCAGTGTACCTAAGAGTTAGCACATTATTCCAGCCTGTTTCCTCTTGAAGACTGTCATTCCTGAGGAAGTGGAGAGTATATACACACACACACACACACACACACACACACACACACACACGTACACACACATGTTCACACAAGGGGGGGGAAGAGAGAGGGAAGAGAGAGAGAGAGAGAGAGAGAGAGAGAGAGAGAAGAGAGGGAGGAAGAGACAGAGAGAGGAGAGAGAGACTTGTTTGGTTTCACCATTGGATTGCAGGCCCTTCCTCTCATTTCTCCAGGAGCCTGCATGCCCATGAAGAATCCTTTTTGAATTGATTAACCTGATCTGGTTTTGCCATTTTAAAAGTAGAATAGAGATGAGAGGAAAAGAGATGAAGGAAAGCCATCTGTTAAGAAAACCAAAAGAGGGCGGGCCAAGATGGCGGCGACCTATACTGACGCATTTTGAACGCGGGGGGGAAAAAAGAGCCATAAAAAACACAGAGTAATTGGGCACTGTGCAAAAACCGGAGGGGCTAGACCCCCCCGGGAACACTCACAGCTCCCAAGGGACTGTTAAAAGTCCCAGGGCAAGGCTCTCTCCCCATCTCTCACAGACACGGAAGCCACTAAACCCGGGATTCGGGAACTCCCATTTGGAGAGGCACCTGGTAAGATTGATCCCAACTTACAGCAGGCAGAATCAGGGTCCACTTGGCCATAGATCGCTGGCCTATTGGGCTCCCCACACCTCAGGTAGAACTTATACCCACTTAAAAAACTTTGCAAGACAGTGGAAGGCTTAGCAAGGAACAAACAGGGGGCTCAGCAGGTGGTCCGCAGCCGCTCACGAAGCGGAGGGCGGGAGGTTGCAAGAGAGCGCGGGAAGCTGGGAACACAAAGGTGGGCGGGAGGGGCCGAATCCCGCGCACTAATGGCAGCGCAGCTGGGGAGGGAGCCTGGCTGGCAGGGCCAAATCCCCGCGAACCCATGGCAGGTCATCTGGGCAGACAGACAGGCGTGGGCGGGGCCAGGGATCCGTGCACCCACGGCTGAGCTGCTGGGGCGAGAGGATCACTCAGGCGGCCGGAGGATCCGGGGCTTGGGGTACCCATGGCATAGTAGCCAGGGAGGGGGACCCGCGGCGGCGCAGACAGGAAGGGAATCAGGCACAGAGGCCAGCCCTGTGGCGAGAAGCCTAGAGAGAAACCAGAAATCGGGACCATAGCTGTATTCCGGAAAATCCAGACATATTAGGTGTGGAGCCAGACCCTGTCAGCCTCCGTGACGACAAACAAAGCCCACAGAATCTGTGCCTGGGCAAACAGGCCCATACCATCAGAACCATTACAGGCTGATAACTCAGAGTAAAACATAGGGAAGTCTGAATTGGGAGCAGTGAAACAATCCTGGTCCATTACTCACAACCTGGGAATAGGCTGCACCAGCTCACAGTGCCTCAGGCGATTAAAACCACAGTGACCCTGAAATCCCCCTGTAAGCAACAACAGATAGCCAAGTAACTCGTCCCCTGCACCAAAGCATCCACTGTGCTTCCAAGCACAGAAAACAGACAGCTAAATGCATCCAATGGCCAAAGGTCAAAAAAAAAATAGAAATCAAGGAAATATGACTCCAACAAAGCAGAATCATCCTAGCTCATCCAATTCGGATGACCACACACCAACAGAAACACATGAAAACGTTGACAATTCTGCATTATGGAAAGTGATAGAGTCCCTGCAAGAAGAACTTAAATCTATGAAGGAATTCAAAGAAGCCACAATTCTACAAGTCAAAACAAGGAACAACACCATTAACGAGCTCCAAGCCAAGGTGACAGAGCTTGAACAGGGAAAGGAAAAAGCAATGAAAGATTTTCATACAAAAACAAGCAAGCTGGAGAAGGAAATGTACAAAACGAACAAAACCATACAAGACATGAAAATAGAAATAGAAACAATAAAGAAAACACAGTCAGAGTTAAAAGAAGAAGTGGAGAACCAGGGGAAGAGAACAGGAACTACGGATGTGAGTATCAAAAATAGGATGCAAGAGATGGAAGACAGGATCTCAGGCATGGAAGATTCAGTGGAAGAAATCAGTACGACATCCAAAGAAAATGAGAAGGCTAAAAAATCTCTCACCCACAACATCCAAGAAATCAAGGACTCAATGAAAAGACGGAACCTAAGAATTATAGGTATAGAGGAAAGAGAGGACTCCCGACTCTGAGGTCCAGGAAATATCTTCAACAAATTCATAGAGGAAAACTTCCAAAACCTGAAAAAAGAGATGCCAATAAAAATCCAAAAGGCTTACAGAACACCAAACATATTAGACCAGAAAAGAAACTCCTCTCACCACATAATAATTGAAACTCCAAATGTACAGAACAAAGAAAGAATATTAAAAGCTGTAAGAGAAAAAGGTCAAGTCACATATAATGGCAGACCCATCAGAATTACACCTGACTTCTCCTCAGAAACTTTAAAAGCTAGAAGGGCCTGGTCAGATATACTACAAGTCCTGAGAGATCATAGGTGCACAGCCAGACTACTTTACCCAGCAAAACTCTCTATCAACATAGATGGAGAAAACAAGATATTCCATGACAAAATCAAATTTAAACAATATCTACCCACAAACCCAGCCCTACAGAAAATCCTAGAAGGAAAATCCCAACCCAGAGAAGAAAACTCCACCCAAGAAAACAAAGGGAATAGAAAACCCCTCAGCAACTAAACCAAAAGAGGCACAGGACCACCACCTATACCGAACTAATGGGAAATAACAACCCCAGGTCACTAATATCCATCAACATCAATGGATTCAACTCCCCAATAAAAAGACATAGGTTTACAGAGTGGATCCGCAAGCAAGACTCTTCCTTATGCTGTATACAAGAGACACATCTAACTACGAAAGATAGACACTGCCTCAAGGTAAGGGGCTGGGAAAAGGTTTTCCAAGCAAATGGACCCAGGAAGCAAGCTGGAGTAGCCATCCTAATATCAAACAAAACAGACTTCCAACTAAAGTTAATGAAGAAAGAAAAAGAAGGGCACTATATACTCATTAAAGGGAATATTCATCAAGAGGAAATCTCAATACTGAACATCTATGCCCCAAATACAAAGGCACCTACTTTCGTAAAAGAAACACTTCTAAAACTTAAAGCGCACGTCGATCACAACACATTAGTAGTGGGAGACTTCAACACCCCACTCACAACAATGGACAGATCATCAAGACAGAAGACAAACAGAGAAATATTGAGTCTAACAGAGATCATGAAACAAATGGACCTAACAGATATCTACAGAACGTTTCACCCAAAAACAAAGGAATACACCTTTTTTCTCAGCACCCCACGGAACCTTCTCCAAAATCGACCACATAATTGGTCACAAGGATAGTCTCAATAGATACAAGAAAATTGAAATAACACCTTGTATCTTATCAGACCACCATGGAATAAAGCTGGTCTTCAACAGCAAAAGAATCAACAGAAAGCCTACACACACATGGAAATTGAACAGCTCCTTACTGGATGACCACTGGGTCAGGGAAGAAATAAAGAAGGAAATCAAAGACTTCTTAAAATCCAACGACAATGAAGACACAACATACCCAAACCTATGGGATATATTGAAAGCTGTGCTACGAGGAAAGTTCATAGCACTAAGTGCTTTCAAAAAGAAAATTGTGACAGCTCATATTAGTGAACCAACAGCTAAGCTGGGTGAAGTGGAAAAAAAAGAAACAAACACTCCCAAGAAGAGCAGAAGGCAGAAAATCATCAAACTTAGGGCTGAAATCAACAACTTAGAATCAAAAAGAACTATACAAAGAATCAATGAAACCAAGAGTTGTTTCTTTGAGAAAATCAACAAAATAGACAGACCCCTAGCCAAATTAACTAAAAGGCAAAGGGAAAGAACACAAATCAACAAAATCAGAAATGAAAAGGGAGAAATAACAACAGACATTGAGGAGATCCAGAAAATATTCGGACATTACTTTAAAAATCTATATTCCACTAAATTTGAAAACCTAAGCGAAATGGACAATTTCCTCGATAAATTCCACCTACCAAAACTAAATCAAAATCAGATTAACAGCTTAAACAGCCCAATAACACCTAAGGAAATAGAAACAGTCATTAATAATCTCCCAACCAAAAAAAGCCCAGGGCCAGATGGCTTTAGCACGGAATTCTACCGGATCTTCAAAGAGGAACTAACACCACTCCTTTTCAAACTCTTCCACCATATAGAAACAGAAATATCACTGCCAAACACATTCTATGAGGCCACTGTCATTCTGATTCCTAAACCACACGAAGACCCAACAAAGAAAGAGAACTTCAGACCAATCTCCCTCATGAACATAGATGCAAAAATACTTAGTAAAATACTAGCAAACCATATTAAAGAACACATCAAAAGTATCATACACCATGATCAAGTAGGCTTCATCCCTGGAATGCAGGGATGGTTCAATATACGAAAGTCTATCAATGTAATTCACCACATAAACAAGATGAAAGAAAAAAACCACATGATAATCTCGCTAGATGCAGAAAAACCATTTGACAAAATTCAACACCCCTTCATGCTAAAAGTTCTGGAGAGAACGGGCATACAAGGACCATACCTAGAAATAATAAAGGCAATATACAGCAAGCCAGTAGCCAACATCAAATTAAATGGAGAGAAGCTTGAAGCATTTCCTCTAAACTCAGGGACAAGACAAGGATGTCCACTTTCACCATATCTCTTCAATATAGTACATGGAGTCCTTGCTAGAGCAATAAGACAACTAAAGGAGATCAAAGGGATAAAAATTGGAGATGAAGAAGTCAAATTATCCCTATTCGCAGATGATATGTTAGTATACATAGGCGACCCCAAAAACTCCACCAAAGAACTCTTACAGCTGATAAACAACTTCAGCAAGGTGGCTGGATACAAAATTAACTCAAAAAAATCAGAAGCCCTTCTTTATACAACAAACAAATATACCGAGAAAGAAATAAGGGAAACAACCCCCTTCACAATAGCCACAAATAACATAAACTACCTGAGGGTAACTCTAACCAAGCATGTAAAGGACCTATATAACAAGAACTTCAAGCCCCTGAAGAAAGAAATGGAAGAGGCCTTTAGAAGATGGAAAGATCTCCCATGCTCATGGATAGGTAAGATCAACATAATAAAAGTAGCTATCCTACCAAAAGCAATATATAGATTTAATGCAATTCCTATCAAAATACCAACACAATTCTTTATAGACCTGGAAAAAGCTATTCTCAACTGCATATGGAACAACAAAAAGCCCAGAATAGCTAAATCAATCCTGTACAATGAAAAAACATCTGGAGGTATCACCATCCCAGATTTCAAGCTGTACTACAGAGCAACAGTAATAAAAACAGCATGGTACTGGTATAGAAACAGACCAGTGGATCAATGGAATCGAATTGAAGATCCAAACATGGACCCACACACCTATGGCCAACTAATCTTTGACAAAGAAGCCAAAAACGCACAATAGAAGAAGGACAGCATCTTCAACAAATGGTGCTGGTCCAACTGGATGTCCACTTGGAAAAGAATGAAATTAGACCCATACCTATCTATCACCTTGTACAAAACTTAATTCCAAGTGGATCAAAGACCTTAACATAAGGCCAGCCACACTAAAGATACTAGAAGAAAAAGTAGGAGAAACCCTCGAACTCATTGGCACAGGTGACAACTTCCTGAACAGAACACCAACAGCTCAGGACCTGAGATCAACAATCAATAAATGGGAACTCATGAAACTGAAAAGCTTCTGTAAGGCAAAGGACACTATCGTTCGAACAAAACGGCAACCAACAGATGGGGAGAAAATCTTCACCAACCCCACATCTGATAGAGGGCTATTATCTAAAATCTACAAAGAACTGAAGAAACTAAATGCCAAGAAACCAAATAATCCAATCAAAAAATGGGAGATGGAGCTAAATAGAGAATTCACAAAGGAGGAATCCCTAAGGGCTGAGAGACACCTGAAGAAATGTTCAACATCCTTAATCATCAGAGAAATGCAACTCAAGATGACCCTGAGATTCCACCTAACACCTGTTAGAATGGCTAAGATAAAGAGCTCAAATGATAGCGCATGCTGGCGAGGGTGTGGAGAAAGAGGAACCCTACTCCATTGCTGGTGGGAGTGCAGGCTTGTGCAACCACTATGGAGGTCTGTCTGGCGATATCTTAGAAATCTAGGAATAACCTTGCCTCAGGACCCAGCCATACCACTTCTGGGTATACACCCAAAGGACCTCTCACGGAGACATAGGGAAGTCTCCTCATCTATGTTCATAGCAGCCTTATTTGTAGTAGCTAGAAATTGGAAACAACCCAGATGTCCCTCAACTGAAGAATGGATTAAAAAATTGTGGTACATCTATACAATGGAATATTACTCAGCTATCAGAAACAATGAAATCATGCAATTTGCAACCAAATGGATGGATCTAGAGGAGCTCATCCTGAGTGAGCTAACCCAGTCTCAGAAGGATGCACATGGCATCTATTCACTTATAGTAGGATTTTAGCTATATTGTACAGGATATCTGTACTACAACCAACACACCAAAAGGAACAGGGACATAAATTTTTTTTTATCTTTTTCTTTTTCCTTCTCCTTTTTTTCTTTTTTCTTTTTCCTTTTCCCTTCTCTTTTTTTTCTCTTTTTTTGTTGATATTCTTTGTTTTTGTGGGTTTGTGTGTTTGTTGGTCTTTTTTTTTTAGTATTCCCCCAGTAGCAATGAGACACTATTCACTGGCAGTACTGCCTCGTAGGCCCCCGGTGAATGAAGAGGCTCTTGGCACTCATATGACTCCTGATCTGTGGTGAGAGACTGTTAGGCAGGGACACTCCACCCCAGAGGAACAAGACGGAAGGGTCAGGAGGTAGAGCATGGGAGGGTGTGGCTGGGAAGCGGGAAAAGAGGACAATATGATAAGGATGTAACCTGAAGCAACAAACAAATAAATTTATTAACTAAAAAAAAAAAAAAAAAAAGGCAGGGGTCAGGGCTGAAACACTGTGAGTGGAATAGAGGATACAGCCATTCGGCCTGGATTTGCAGACCTCCAGGTGTAGAGAAGACGTGGAGCTAAGGTAAAATACAAGAGAATTGTGGTATTGGCCCATGCCTTTGACTTCAGCGGAGACGGGGGGGGGGGAGCACAGTAGAATTGGAGTCATACGGAGCGCGGTGGTGAGGGTGCATACTCTTGGTCCCACCATTCAAGAAGAGTACACTCTTGGTCCCAGCTCCCAGCACACTGGAGACAGAAATGGGCAGATCCCGGAGCTCAGGGTCAGCCTGATGCAGGGCAAACGCTAAATAGAGAAAGACTTCGATCCAGGAGTGGTGGAACACATCTTTGATCCCTTCAGATGGGAACCACAGGTCCCTGATACCAATAATTAGAGTTCAGAGACACACACATGGGATTTGGAGGGACCTAGGTTTGGAGGCTACTTACAAAAGGCCTTCTTGATGCAGGCAAATTGTCCTTTGGGATCTCAAAATATATACACTAGAGCTGGTTTAGCTCCAAGGTGACAGAATGAATTCTTCTTTAACCCGGATTGAAAGATAATGCTTTGTATGTTGTCAGAAGGCCAAATTTGCTTCAGGAGAAGTACTACCTAGCCCCCCCAGCCCACCCCCCCCAAAAAAAGAGGGCAATTGTTCTAGGGTTGGGATTGGGGCAGGGCTCTGTTCTTATCGTTCCAGGAGAATCGAAGCGTCCATTAGGGGAGCCCGGGGACGGCTGGACAGCGGAAACCTCAGCAGAGAGCAGAATCAGGCACCAAGGAGGACGAGTGACCCAGTTGATTCTGCCTGGCAGACTTCCTCAATAGCTGTCTCCATCGGGGGCCTGCAACCACCACAGCAATCCAATGTCACTGGGACCGCTCAGCTCTACACAATGCCCCGGCAGGAACCTCAGTGAAGCCTGCAAGATCAGCTTCTGCCTACAAACCCCTTAGGTCATCTAAACAGCTGAGAACAGAAGGACTGAATATAAAAGGAGTGTACTAACATTTTTAACCATTTTTCCCATTTGGGTTCGGGCCCCAAACAGGTCTACTACGACCCAAATCAGCAGGAAGTCACTTTAAGAGAGCGAAGACCCATGCCCAGAGGGTGGGGAAGGTGTTTCTCCGCCCTTCTTTTTGGATATTTGAAGGATAACTGAAAACTCTGATATGTAGGGGAAGAGACTACAAGCTGATAAATGGTCCTGTCTTAATGGGTTTTGGAGGTTAGCCCCAGGGACTTCCTACTTTTCCTTTTCTGTATCCTTCTTCCTCTCCTATGTAGGAGTGCATGGGCTTGAGAAAAATGAGATATAGACATAGCACAGGAAGGTCCAAGAAGAAGGGGCAGATTATTGAATATGCCCTTATACCTTTGTATATTGATACAAAATTAGTAGTTTATTTGGCTAAAGTGGTATTGACCATTGTTTATTGTGCAAAAATAAGATTGTATTTGATTACATCGGTATTGATCTTTGTATATTGATACAAAATTAAAATTATAGTTGGCCACAATGGTATTGACCCTTGTATATGGACGTAATATTAAGATTGTAATGGGCTACATAGGCATTGATCTTGGTATATTGATACATAATTAAGAGTATATTTAACCACAATTGAATAGATCTTTGTATATTGATACAAAATTAAAGGTAACGCTTCCTAATGGTATGATACCTAGAGATACTTAAAAATAAAATGTGAAGCTCTGGCCTCTTGATACCAACCGTCTAAAACGGTCTAGGATAGTTAAGTAAAACAAACTCCTAGTCATGCAAACATGTCACTTTGTTAGCTACTATGACAGTCTATCACAGATATTCTCTAAACTACCCAGTAATCAAGTTGCTAAGAGACAAGCAACATTTGCTTACCTAAATACAAGAGATGGATAGGGCATCTTCAAAAACTCCAAGAGATCTGGAGAATATGGCATTCAAAGATGTTATCTTAAATTAAGATTTTTTTTGATATCGAGACATGTCAGCTCCTGACAGCACCCCTTATTCTACTCCAAGTAGAAGATAAGCATCGAAGAATCTCCACTGTAAGATGGTTGAATTAGTGGCAAGCCTATCTCCTGGCATGAAAAAAACCCCTTGCACCAACTGCAGACAGACTGCTGTCCAAAAAGGACAAAACTTGGTAGCAGGGAAGTCGACAGCCTAACTCTGCCAAGACAGGGTAGGTAAGTCCTTCATAATCCCTGCTCTACAACAAATGTCTGTCAGAGAAACAGTACCCAAAGGCTGAAGACTGATGCAGGAATGTATGGAGAGAAAATGGGAACTGTCCAGGCAGTCATTGGTATGTCATTTCTTAGTTTCGGAAGCTGCAGGCCCTGCACTTCCTATATAAGCAAATATATTTATCCCTCTCAGGTCTCTGAGGTGGTTGAAGAATAGACAGCTAGAGTCTCATAGTTAAATTTTGAGTTGTTTAGGAATCAAGAGGGTGTTATAGATCTAAGAAGATACTCTTAAAAGTGTGTTGCCAAAGCAAGCCTCAACAGATACAGGAAAATTGAAATCACTCCTTGTAACTTATCAGACCATCATGGAATAAAGCTAGGCTTCAACAGTAACAAAAACAACAGAGTGCTTGCAAAAACATGGAAACTGAACAACTCTCTCCTCAATGACCTCTGGGTCAGGGAAGAAATAAAAAAAGAAATTAAAGTCTTCTTAGAACTCTATGAAAATGAAGGCACAACATACCCAAACTTATGGGACACATTGAAAGCAGTGCTAAGAGGAAAGTTTATAGCTCTAAGTGCCTTCAAAAAGAAACTGGAGAATTCCTATAATAGCCACCTAAAAGAACACCTGAAAGAGCTAGAACAAAAAGAAGCAAACACTCCCAAGAGGAGCAGACGAGAGGAAATTATCAAACTCAGGGCTGAAATCAACAACTTAGAAACAAAAAGAACAATACAAAGAATCGACAAAACCAAGAGCTGGTTCTTTGAGAAAATCAACAAAATAGACAAGCCCTTAGCTAAACTAACTAAAAGGCAGAGGGAAAATACCCAAATCAACAAAATCAGAAATGAAAAGGGGGAAATAACAACAGACATTGAGGAAATCCAAAGAATCGTTAGGTCCTACTTCAAAAACTTGTACTCCACAAAATTGGAAAATCTAAATGAAATGGACAATTTTCTTGATAGATTCCACCTACCAAGGTTAAATCAAGAACAGGTAAACAAATTAAACAGTCCTATAACCCTTAAGGAAATAGAAGAAGTCATGAGATGTCTTCCAACCAAAAAAAGCCCAGGCCCAGATGGTTTCAGCACAGAATTCTACCAGACATTCAAAGAAGAGCTAACACCAATATTCTTCAAACTCTTCCACAACATAGAAACAGAAGGAATACTGCCAAACACATTCTATGAGGCCACAGTTACCCTGATACCTAAACCTCACAAAGACCCAACGGAGAAAGAAAATTTCAGACCAATTTCCCTTATGAACATGGATGCAAAGATACTTAATAAAATACTTGCAAACCGGATCCAAGATCACATCAAAAGTATCATACACCATGATCAAGTAGGCTTCATCCCAGTGATGCAGGGGTGGTTCAACATTAGAAAATCCATCAATGTAATCCACCACATAAACAAGCTGAAAGAAAAGAACCACATGATCATCTCATTGGATGCTGAAAAAGCTTTTGACAAAATACAGCACCCTTTCATGATAAAAGTCTTAGAGAGATCAGGCATACAAGGACCATACTTAAAAATAATAAAAGCAATTTACAGCAAGCCAATAGCCAACATCAAACTAAATGGAGAGAAACTTAAAGCATTTCCTCTAAAATCAGGGACAAGGCAAGGCTGCCCACTCTCTCCATATCTCTTCAACATAGTACTTGAAGTTTTAGCTAGAGCAATAAGACAACTAAAAGAGATCAAGGGGATACAAATTGGAAAGGAAGAAGTCAAAGTATCCCTATTTGCAGATGATATGATAGTATACATCAGTGACCCCAAAAATTCCACCAGAGAACTTCTACAGCTGATAAACTCCTTCAGCAAGGTGGCCAGATACATAATCAATTCAAAAAAATCAGTAGCCCTTCTTTACACAAAAGATAAATGGGCTGAGAAAGAAATAAGGGAATCAACACCGTTCACAATAGCCACAAATAATATAAAATACCTTGGGGTAACTCTAACCAAGCAAGTGAAAGACCTGTATGATAAGAACTTCAAGACCCTGAAGAAAGAAGTTGAAGAAGATATCAGGAGATGGAAAGATCTCCCTTGTTCATGGATAGGTAGGATCAACATAATAAAAATGGCAATCTTACCAAAAGCAATATACAGATTCAATGCAATTCCTATCCAAATACCAACTCAATTTTTTACAGATCTGGAAAAAACAATTCTTAACTTCATATGGAATAACAAAAGACCCAGAATAGCTAAATCAATCATGTACAATAACAGAACATCTGGAGGTATCACCATCCCGGATTTGAAGCTGTACTACAGGGCAATAGTAATAAAAACAGCATGGTACTGGTATAGAAACAGACCAGTTGACCAATGGAATCGAATTGAAGACCCAGAAATAAACCCACACATCTATGGTCACTTAATTTTTGATAAAGAAGCCAAAAACATACAATGGAAAAAGGAAAGCATCTTCAATAAATGGTGCTGGTCTAACTGGATGTCAACATGTAGAAGAATGCAAATAGATCCATACTTATCACCCTGTACAAAACTTAAGTCTAAGTGGATCAAGGACCTCAACATAAATCCAGACACACTAACATTAATAGAAGAGAAAGTGGGAAAAATCCTTGAAATCATTGGCACTGGTAGCAACTTCCTGAATAGAACACCAATAGCTCAGGCACTAAAACAAACAATCAATAAATGGAACCTTATAAAATTGAAAAGCTTCTGTAAGGCAAAGGACACTGTCCTTAGAACAAAACAGCAGCCTACAGAGTGGGAAAGGATCTTCACCAACCCAACATCTGACAGAGGGCTAATATCCAAAATATATAAAGAACTGAAGAAATTAAACACCAAAAAAATCAAATAACCCCATCAATAAATGGGGTACAGAGCTAAACCGAGAATTCACAGAAGAGGAATCTCTAAAGGCTGAGAGGCATTTGAGGAAATGTTCAACATCTTTGGTTATCAGGGAAATGCAACTTAAAACAACTCTGAGATTCCATCTCACACCTGTCAGAATGGCTAAGATCAAAAACTCAAATGATAGCACATGCTGGCGAGGATGTGGAGAAAGGGGAACACTCCCCCATTGCTGGTGGGACTGCAAACTTGTGCAACCACTTTGGAAATCAATCTGGAGATATCTTAGAAAATTGGGAATAAATCTACCTCAAGAACCAGCCATACCCCTCTTGGGCATATATCCAAAAGATCTGAAAAGAAACCAAAAGGACATTGCCTCAACAATGTTCATAGCAGCTTTATTTGTAATAGCCAGAAACTGGAAACAACCCAGATGTCCATCAACTGAAGAATGGATAAAAAAACTGTGGTACATATACACAATGGAATACTACACAGCTATCAGAAATGAGAAAATCATGCAATTCAAAACCAAATGGATGGAACTAGAAAAGCTCATCCTAAGTGAGCTGACACAGTCCCAGAAAGATAAACATGGTATGTATTCCCTTACAAATGGATATTAACCATACATTAGAGGATAACTATCCTACAACCCACACACCCAAATAGACAGGAACCTAGCATATCTATCCTAGGAAAAATTCTACCCACCAGTGAGTCATGGAATCTGCTGCAGGTTAGTGGAACCCCACACCCTAGATGGTGTGCCTTATCAAGCTCCAGTACGAGTGTAAGCTCTTGGGCCTCACATGATGCAAGATCTGAGGGAGTATGATATGTGAGGACCCACCTCATCTGAGGAGAAGGAGAGTACCAAGTAGAGGAACAAGGAGGGAGGAAGGGAGGAAGGGAGGGAGGGAGGGAGGGAGGGAAGGAGAGAGGGAGGGAAGGAGAGATGAAGGGAGGGGCCAAGAGGGGAGGAGGGAGGAAACTATGTTCTAGAAATAAATAATACTATTTTAAGAAAAGAATTAATAAGATTAAAAATATAATAAAAATACAATATAAAATTTTCAAACTATAATTTACCTTACTGGCATGAAAAGAAAATGGCCTTAATTTCAGATTAGAATGTTAGACTGCAGGTGGCTACAGAGATTACACAAACTTGATAGCAGCTTAAAAGTTTTTTTGTTTTTTGGTTTTTTTTGTAGAGGTATAGGCTATTTCCATGGTTTGGCATTAAAAAGCAGGTAACAGGTTTAAAACACTGTAAATAAATTAAAGGTGACAGCTGTTCAACCTGGTTTTACAAACCTCCAAGAGTTGAAAAAACTTAGAGCTAAGGTAAAATAATGCATGGTGTTAGCCCATGCCTTTACCTCCAGCAGAGACAGGAGGATCACTATAGAGTTAGTTGTCTTATAAATTCTAGAGTTACAAGAAACAGGGTGGTGATGGTGCACACCCTTAGTCACATCATTGGGGAAGAATACACCCTTAATCCCAACACACTAGAGACAGAAACAGGCAGATCTCAGAGCTCAAGGCCACCTGATACAAAACAAGCTCTAAACAGAGAAAAACTTTGATCCAGGGGTGGAGAAGCACATCTTTAATCCCATCAGTTGGAAACCACATGTCTTTGATCCCAAAATTTAGAATGCAGAGACAGGCACATAGGATTTGGAAAGATTTAAGTTTAAAAGCTACTTACAAAAGGCAGGCTGCAATTCAAACAAATTGTCCTTTGAGATCTCAAAATATATACACTAAAGGTTAGTTTAGCTCCAAAATATCAAAATAATTTCTTCTTTAATCCGGATTGAAAGGTAATACTTTATATATTATCCAAAAACCAAATTTGCTCCAGGAAAAATATTACCTGACCCCCCCAAAAAATGGTAATTGTCCCAGAGTTAGGATTAGGGCAGGGCTCTGATCTTATTTTTCCAGGAGATTTAAAGCATCCATTCAAGGAATCCAGGGACAACTGGACAACGGAAACCTCAGCAGAAAACAGATCAGACACCAAAGAAGACGAGTGGCCCAGATGATCTAGCCTTGCAGACTTCTTCAATAGCAGTTTCCTCAAAAGTCTATAACCACAAGTCAAAATCGCTAAGATCGTTCAGCTCCACAGACTACTCCAGCCAGATCTTCAGTAAAGTTCTGAAGATCAGCTTCTGTCTATGAACTTCGTAGGACATCTAAATAGCTGAGCACAAAGGGACTGAACATCAAATGATTCTATTAACATTTTTAACCATTTTTCCATTCTTATTTGGGCCCCAAACAGGTTTACTACATCCCAAATCAGCAGGAAGTCATTTTAAGAGAACAACGTCCCATCCCCAGAAGGTGGGGAGGGTGTTCTTCCCCTTTGGTTATTTGATGGATAATAGAAAATTTTGTTATTTAGGGGAAAAGACTACAAGCTGTTAAATGGTCTTGTTAAATGGGTTTTGGAGGTTAGACCCAGGGACTTCTCTCTTTTGCTTTTCTGTATCCTCCTTTCTCTCCTATATAGGCGCGAACAGACTTGAGAAAAATGGGACATAGACATAGTATAGGAAAGATCAAGAAAAAAGGACAGATTATTGAATATAGCTTTATACCTTTGTATACTGATACAAAATTAATATTATATTTGGCTAAATTGGTATTGATCATTGTATATTAATACAAATTTAAGATTGTATAGGGCTACATCGGTATTGATCTTTG
Organism: Lophiomys imhausi; assembly: GCA_907164525.1. Classification (NCBI taxonomy): domain Eukaryota; kingdom Metazoa; phylum Chordata; class Mammalia; order Rodentia; family Muridae; genus Lophiomys; species Lophiomys imhausi. The sequence goes on from CAJQZJ010031003.1 coordinate 46,589, forward strand.
TATATTGATACAACATTAAGATTATATTTGGCCACAATGGTATTGACCCTAGTATATTAATGTAAAATTAAGATTGTATTGGGCTACATCGGTACTGATCTTTGTATATTGATACAAAATTAAGATTATATTTGGCCACATTGGTATTGATCTTTGTATATTGATACAAAATTAAGGGTAACACTTCTTAAAGGTATTGTTTGTAGTAATACTTAAAAATGAAATGTCAAGTTTTGACCTCTCGCTACCAACCAACATAAACTGTTTAGGATAATTAAGAAATGGAAACTAATAGTCATGAAAACGTGTCATTTTGTTAGTTACTATGACAGTCTATCACAGTTATTTTCTAAGCTACTGAGAAATCAAGTTGCTAAGAGACAAGCAATATTTGCTTATCTAAATATAAGAGATAGATAGGGCATCTTCAAAAACCTCAAGAGATCTGCAGAATATGGCATTCAAAGATGTTTTCTTAACTTAAGATTTTTTGATATCGAGACATGTCAGCTCCTGACAGCACCCCCTATATTACTCCAAGTAGAAGATGAGCATCGAAGAATCTCCAGTGGGAGATGATTAAATTGGTGGTAAGCCATTCTCTTGGCAAGAAAAACCCCTTGCTTCAACTGTAGACAGACTTCTGTCCAAAAAGGACAAAACTTGGAAGCAGGTAAGTCGACAGCCTAGCTCTGCCAAGACAGGGTAGGTAAGTCCTTCATAATTCCTGCTCTACAACCAATGTCTGTCAGAGAAATGGGGCCAAATGGCTGAAGATTGATGCTGTAATGTATGGAGAGAAAATAGGAACTGTCCAGGCAGCCACTGGTATGTCATTTTTTAGTTTTGGAATCTGCAGGCCCTGCACTTCCTATATAATCAGATATATTTATCCCTCTCAGGTCTCTGAGTTGGTTGAAGAATAGATAGCTAGAGTCTCATAGTTAAATTTTGAGTTGTTTAGGAATCAAGAGGGTGTTCTGGATCTAAGAAGATATTTTTTAAATTATGAGGCAAGTTAGTATGAAAGCTGAGTTAGATATAGAACTTTAAACTCATGGAGATGGTTAGATAGTAG
>CAJQZJ010031005.1:0-15434 GCA_907164525.1 Lophiomys imhausi
GAAGACCAGCTTTATTCCGTGGTGGTCTGATAAGATACAAGGTGTTACTTCAATTTTCTTGTATCTACTGAGACTATATCCTAACTTTATTAAAAACTTTAGTTTTTAGTAAATACTCTGTCTACTTTCAATTCACATTCTCTCTCTCTCCCTCTCTCTCTCTCTCTCTCTCTCTTTTCACAAAATCCCATTGCTACCACTGTGACTCAGGATGCTGACATCTCCCAACTAAGCTATTACATTAGCCTTCACACTAATTGTTCTACCTCAGCCCTGGATTCCTGCAGGCTATTCTCAACATAGCATCTGAATAATGGTACTACAGCATAAGGAGGTCCTGCTGTTCAGTTTGTATAAAAACCCTCCAGGACCTTCCCGTCTTCCTCAGTAAAAGCCTAAATTCCCATGAAATCCTGTAGGTCCCTGAATAATCATACACTGTATTCACAGTCTCACTGCCTCTATTTCCACTCCATCTGCCTTGTCCTTGGGGTCTTCATATTGCTACTCACTCTGACTGGAGTGTTCTATATACTGGCATGGCTTAGCCCTCACTTTTTTTTTTTTTTTTAGATGTTATCCTAAATGACCTTTTCTCCATTGACATCTTTGAACACTGTCTAAAACCTCAACACCCATCTCCACATTTTCTATCTCCTGTGGTAGTTGGAAGGACAGTGGCCCCCATAGGCACATATGTTTGAATATTGATGATGAGAAAGAACTAAATGCAAGTAATGAACACTGGAGTCATGAAAGAGAATATAAAACTACTTGCTTTTCTATTATGTCATAGGTTTTCATTTTTTGGTGGTGGATAAGTGCACAAGAATATATTTAATAGTGAAAGTATAAAATCCAATGTGGCCGGGCATGGTGGTGCACGCCTTTAATCCCAGCACTAGGGAGGCAGAGGCAGGCGGATCTCTGTGAGTTCAAGGCTAGTATGGTCTACAAAGTGAGTCCAGGAAAGCAAGGAATACACAGAAAAACCTTGTCCCGAAAAACAAAAAAAAAAAAAAAAAAAAAAGAAAGAAAGAAAATCCAATGTGAAGCTCCACAGCTTCAAAATGGCCATTGTAACTCTACAGAAGTTCATTGAAATTTGTAGACTTTGGGTCTAGTTAATTTTGATGTGTGATTTTGTTTTATTTGTAAGTTTTTCACAATAAGTTTTTAATATACTATAAAATAAAGCTGATAAATTCAAATAACAGAATATTGAACAATATATGCCACATAGTTTTATTTATATAACTTTCAAAACATTAATGTAAAATTAATATTTTAATATATATAGAAAAATATAAAGGAAAGCCAGGCAACAAAGTGTTCTGTTTTAAGAGAGTGACTAAGACAGAGATAAGAAATGACAGATATGTGGAATAGTTTTAAAGGCAAGTGTTGTGTTGTCTTTTCTTTTTTGTTCTATTTGTTTATTTATGGGCACAGCCAGTGTTTATTAATTGTCGTAGTTACAAAAATAACACTTGAGTTCAATCTTCCAATTACCTGGTTGATTTGGTCTATACTAGTGCCAGAATCTCTACCTTCTTCAAAAGGGGTTTCTTTTCTTTCATTCTGCCCCATGAGAAGACAATTTGAAGGGCCATGGCAAATTATTTGTTTCCTTGAAATATTTCCCAACAGTATAAATCTCACTAATCAGATTCTCCATTCAGAGGACACCATATTTACAACAAGACTGACCAATCAGAGTGATTTGCCAAGGCAATTCACTTCTTATTGATTTTGCCATAACTGCCCTTATAGATTAGTTCATTTCCTACCTTTAGGTTGAAGTATTTCTATGTCCCCCATGATTACACAGTCCTCAATGTGGTAGCTGAAGCCTTGTAAAACTTAACAAAGGTTCCATTGAAGATCTGGCAAAGACAGAGAAGCTACAAGACCTTATGATGTTTGGGTTTGTAGCACTAACACCTCCAATTCTGGAGGCCAGTTTCTCGGGTTACATAGATCTTACCAGCTTTTCTTGTCATCCTAGCCAGTCTGCTAACATTCTGGACATTTTCCTATATTCTTTTGATAGTACTTAGCTTGCTCAATGATTAATTCCCCCTTGCCTTTTGAAGCATCATTGTGGCAATTTTTTAATCGAATCCCTTTCCCTCAATTCTGCTACATTCTTTTACTTTTCTCTTAAAGGTTTATGGTACAACAGAAACTTTATTTCTCTTCCCTCTGCAATCCCCTTTGGTTCTAGCTAGAGAAGAGCTTATTGCTTTTCTTCAACCATATGAAACATATGTAAATATTTACAGTGTCACTTACTTTTGTTTCATAATTGTTTATAATTGTTCCATAATGGCTATTCAGTAGATGAGAACTAATTTTGGATGAGATTCTAAAGGGAATAAGAGAAAATGATCAAAGAAACCAACTGGCTTGCAAGAATTAAAGATAGTTCAAGCTCATTATTAAGCAAAATCATTAGAATGTCCATAAGAGGAAAAATGTGAAAGTTGATATTAAGGCTTATTAGCAAAATTTCAGGAATCGGCTAGAATACACAGAGACGGGAAATGTGTAGGACAATTTTGTAGTACCTGTTAAAACTAATCATTGGTAAAAATTCCTTTAGTATATTTTCAAGATAATAACATTTTGGAAACTTAAAAAGATGATATTTTTATTGAATATATCCTTTTAGATGAAAATATCTTATATGGTTGGAAATGCATCAAAATAGGTTCAAAGAAGGCACTATCAACAACAACAAAAGAATTACTCTTGGAGAACACATTTACATATTACTTAATTGCAAGTAATTTTATAAAAGAAGTAAAATGAAAGCTGCATATCAAAATTTGCTAAATGCAGCTAATTAAATGTAGCCTTTAATTGAAATTAAGCATTTATATTCCTTAGTGTTTGTATTAGAAACCTCAAAAGATTTAACTTTAATGAGGTAAGGTACCAATGTGAGAGATTAGGAAAAGGCAGTCTGCACAAATTTAAAGAATGCAGAATTCAGCAAAAAAGGAAGATAAAAGCAGAAAAAGAAGATAAAACTACAATAGAGAAGAGCAACAAGGTCAAAGTTGTTCCTCTGACAAAGCCAAGGAAACAACCATTCCAGTGATTCAAAGAGAAAGAAGAAAAATAAACATATCTATAAAGAAAATGAGGCCCTCAGCAGAGGCACTGTGGAGATTAAAAGATGATTATGCCATGAAAATTGTATGCAAATAAATCCAAAAGTTTAGATGGAATGGATAATTTTCTAGAAACATGAACTTTAGCAAACTATCTGAAAAGAAGAAGAGAAGAAATTGAATCAGTAACTAAAACATCCATTCACCAAAAACACAACAAGGCTGGTGTTTTTTTAGGTGGGCTCAAGTTTATAACAAAATCTTTCCAGAGAAAAGATGAGCAGGAAAGCACCAACTATCATCATCGTCTCGGAACTAGCACAATACACCTGAGATCAAAACCAGTCAACGTCGGGGTCTCCCGTTTCTTTTCTTGATGCTGTAACAAAATAGCTCTCTCTCCCAGTTCCAGGATTTAGACCATGACAACAGTGAAATCATGTCAGCAGGAAGAAGCTTGAGCAGCTAGTCACATGGCGGCCTCCACAGTCAGGAAGCAGAGACGGATAGGTGCATGTAGCTCAGCTCTCCTTCTCTGCAAGTGTGCAGTTCAGGATCCCAGCCATGGAAAAGAACCACCCGCAGTGGCAGGGTTTCCACCTCAATTAAAAAAAATCAAGATAATCCCCAACCAGCATAGTCAGAGGCCTGTCTCCCGGATGATTTTAGATCTTGCCAAGTTATTACAGTCAGAAAACGAGCCACGTATGTCACTCTCACAGACATAGATATGGAGGTTTTGAACAAAATAATATCAAGCTGTAATTGTCAATGTTTAAAAAGCAGTAGCCAGTCTAACTCAATCCTAGGGATGGACTAGGACACTGACCTAATCTATTATAGGTATAATTTTCCTCCTTAACAAATGAAAAGAAAAATCTTTTTTTTTCTTTTACTGAAAATAGACTCCTTTTCTCCATACAATATATTCTGATTATGGCTTAGCTTCCCCTCCCCTAGTTCCTCCAGTTTCCCTTCATTCCCCTTCCATCCAGATCCACACCCTTTCTGTCTCTGCTTAGAAGACAAATAGGCATTTAAGGAATAATAGCAATGTAAAAATAAAGTAAAATAAATCAGTGAAGGACAAAACAAACAAGAAAAAGGAGCCAAAGAAAAAGCACAGTAACACATATGGATGTAGAGACACACATTCACACACATGGGAAGCCCATAAAAACACAAAGCTGGAAGTCATAATATATACATAAAGGGCTTGTAAGTTAAAAAAAAATGACCTGATGCAACATTATGAGACAAAGATCTTCCAAAGTTGCCTTTGAATTTGTTTGGTGTTGACCATCTACTGCAGGGCATGGGGCCTACCCTTAAGAGTGGTTTGTTTCTCCCAGTGAGACTGCTTTAAAGAAAACAATTTTTTTTCATTTGCAAGTAGTTATCAACTGGAGATAGCTCTTGGGAGGCTTGTGTCCACTTCTCCTCTGCGCTCTAGGACCTTATCTGATGCAGACCTGTGCAGGCCCTGTAAATACTGCCACATTTCTTTGAGTTCATTGTGTGTTGCTCCTGCAGTGTTTATAAGGCGACCTTGTTTTCTCAGTGTCCTCCATCCCTTCTGGCTCCCACACTCCACGTGTTCCACCCCCTCTTCAACAGAGTTCCCTTCACACTGAGGAGAAGGATTTGATTGAGACATCCTGTTTAGGGCTGAGGGTTCCAAGATATCTCTCTCTCTCTCTCTCTCTCTCTCTCTCTCTCTGCACATCTGTCTGTGGTCTCTGTATCTCTTCCCATCTGCTTCAGGAAGAAGCTTCTTTGATGATGGCTGAGCAAGACACTGATCTATGAGTACAGCAGAATGTTATTAGGAGTCATTTCATTGCTACATTCCTTTAGTGTAGTGTTTCTCTACCTTCCTAATGCTGACACCCTTTAATACAGTTCCTCATGCTGTGGTGAACCCCTCAATCATAAAATTATTTTTGTTGCTACTTCATAACTGTAATTTTGTTACTGTTATGAATCATAAATATCTTTATTTTCCAATAGTCTTAGCTGACCACTGTGAAAGGGTCATTTGACCCCAAAGGGATTATAACCCTCAAGTTGACAACTACTGGTCTATTAAGTTTGCCCCCTTTTATATGTGTTTTTGTTGTTTTCTATCTTTTTGTTTTTAAGCAGTGAACATCTGTTGGTGGGTTTGTTTTTGATTTTTGGTTTTGGGGGTTTTAAAAATTATTTTATTGGGTTCGTACACGTCTACCTCCCTTCTAACCCTCATCCCACCCTAATCTCTTCCACCACCCCAACACTAGGTAGGAGAGAAAGAATGTTAGAGGGGAAAGGGGGCATAGACCTCTATAGGCTACTTCCTGTTGATTAGGGATTGTAGAAAAAATGGCTAATTAAACTATTTAACCAGTATTTATATTATCTTTAATTGATTTGGCGGTGTTAATCCTTAACCCTCCATTTTAAATGAATACACACAGACACCGGGTAGATTTTAATAAGCCTAGGCCTGGGTTGTGCAATCCTAGCCCATCTAAGCTAGCTCATAATTCTATTACCCAAATATAACCCTATATATACATATGTCCCTTTGTACTATTATTCTCCACACTAAGCAGATGTTCCAGGCCATGTGGAAGGATCTTCTTTAATCTACCCCATGGCATTTACTCCTGGCTTCTTCTCCAGCCTTCTTCTTCCCAAATGCTCTCTGTCTCTCAAACCCCATCCCTCACCCCCCCCACCCCTGTGTACCTTAGTCCCACCTATCTCCGTCTTTGCCCAATCTCCAGGCCTCAGCATTTATTTAACCAATCAGAGACCTAAGTAAGTAACGTACAGCAAGCAGGACCAATAAACATTTAGAAGGCTTAACATCACCCCATCAAGGGACATACAGTTTCTTGAGGCAAGTCCAATCTTTGTCCAGAATAGTCAGCACTCCACCAAACCAGCAATCCAGCAATAGCAAATGCAGCAACAGAACAAACCAGCAGCAGCGGAGGCAGCAACAAAAGGAGCAGCAGCCACCTACCTCTTCAGAGCACCCTGAGCCCCCTCTCTGGGCTATGACATTTATAAGAGTCCTCAGAATTCCAAGTGTGAATATCCTCAGCTGACAAAAATCACTCCTCTGCCCTAGCACGAGACACATTATAGTTAGCTGCTGTGGACAATCTGAAGCAGCCCTGTATTCCACACCTAGAATTAAAATAAAAACATGTTCACATAACATAACTGGGGTTTTGGGTTTTTTTAAACATTTATTTGTTTGTTTGTTTGTTTGTTTGTTTATTATGTATACAGTATTTGCTCTACATATATGCCTGGGCAGATCTCAATGTAGATGGCTGTGAGCCACCATGTGGTTGCTGGGAACTGAACTCAGGACCTTGGGAAGAACAGCCAGTGCTCTTAACCTCTGAGCCACCTCTCCAGCCCCAACTGGGTTTTTTTTTTTTTTTTAAGAAATCAAAGTTCTCACCACTAACATCTTACATATTCATATTTGACCTTAACACATAAGTTCCTTACAAGCTCAGAGAAGAATCCTTACTCAGTTCAGGGTTTATATCCTGTCCATTTTATTATGTTCCTAAATGTTCATGAGGAATGATTATAGAAAGCTGCCCAATCGGGGAGCAGGGAGAGATGTACTAAGGGTTCACCTCTTTCTCTCTCCAAGAATCACAGTGTCTATATAAGCCTATCCCCATTTCCATTTCCAGACAATATTCAGTCCCAGAAAACAAGGTTTCATAAGCCAAATTACTGAGCTTCCCCAAGACTGTAACTACTATTAAAATAGCCCCAAAGCTTAATAACATGAAGAAAAGTAAAACAAATCAAGATTTGAAAATGAAATGATTAATACTTTAAAGATTAAACTAAAACATAATAGTGGTAATATGGAGCAGGTATAAAAATGTAAGAAAAAAACAAATGGAATTATTAAACCTCTCTTTTTAAAGTTCACAAATAGACAACTGACTCTATTCACTTTCATCAGCATGGAGTTTGAACCAGTCAATTAATGGAAAAGTCAGTTAAACCAAAGAATCATTAAAAAAAAACCATACAAATCTTAGATACTTGCTTTTTATTTACAATATACAAATGCATATTTATTTTTTGATTACTTGATGTGTTAGTCAGCTTTCCATTACTATGACAAAACATTGAGGTCAAACAACTTATAAACTATAAAAATAAATAGTTTATTTTGGCTCACATTCTTCTTATTCATGGCCCCTTGACTCTGTAGTTGGAGTCAGTGTTGGCAAAAGAATATCGTAGGAACATATTGCAAATGAGGTCATATCACCTCAGGGGAGCTGAGATGTAGAGAGGACAGACAAACAGTCCCAATTTCCTCTTTAAGGTCACATCCTCAATGACTTAATTTCTTCTACTAGGTCCCATCCCTCAAAGCTTCCATCAACTCCCAATAACATTGCAGGCTGAGGACCACACCTCTAAAACATGGACCTTGGCAATGAGCAGGTGAAGATTTCAGATGTCAATAACAGCAAAAGGCACCATTTATTTTAAGTGTCTGCTTTTTGAATATTAGATTTCTACCTTGTCTTTATTACACAAAACACCCCCAAAATATACCAACCAGACTGTCTATCTCCATTTCTCTCACTTTAGGTCTGAGCCAAAAGCTGGACATTGGCAAAGTAAAATAAACTGAGAATGGTCCTATATACAAATATGCAACATTTTACATTGTCTTGCTTACTGATGATTTAGCAGTATTTGCTAAGCAGCTTAATTGTGTCAAGTCTTCTGACATGCTTGATTTAGTGCTGTAAAAACATCAGCTCTCCTGCACAGTCATTTTTGACAAATCGGTATAGCTACATACACAAATACTTACATAAAATTTAATGTAGTGGTAACCAGGGCTCTTACGTTTCATCAGTAAAATGTTTGTATTGCAATCATGAAGACCTGTGGTTGATCTCCAAAAATCACAAAAAAAAGACTAAGAGTATCATGGAGCACGCATGTAATGGGGTAGATGGGTGAGGACAGGGAGACAGAAACAAGCCAATACAGGGGCCTGCAGGCCCACGAGCCTAGATGAATCAGTGTGCTCCAGGCCAGTGAGAGATGACCTCCAAAAATGTGGTGGACGGTACCTGAGGAATGGCACGTGAGGTTGTTCTCTGACCTCTACATGCATGTGAACAACTACAATTCACAAACGTGTGTGCACACGAATAGATAGAAGCAAATGAGTCAGACATAAACAAATTGAACAACAAGAGCCACAGACTCTTGTTAAGTATGGCATTTGTGACAGGGAAAGGAAAGTACCTGCACTGGGGGAGGAATCTACTGGCCATCCATATTTGGTGTATATGATGCAGGAGTCAGCATGCTCCTCAGAAGCAGTGGACACTTCATGGCAGAAATACAGTCTTTCCCAGCACACAAGCAAGTGATTTGTTTAGCATGCAGAGCAGGTTTGATGATTATCAAAAATCCACATAATATCCAAGAGAAATTTCTAAGAGACCCTTGTGGGTTAACCCTGAGGTGCCTAGCTACAAAAATAGAATTGTCCATCAAGTCAACAAAACAGATCTGAGATAAAGCTCCCCTCCAAGGCTTAGGTGTGTATGTGAAAGTAGAACTGGCTATACGGTGATTATAATTCATAAGTTTTGACATTTTCTCTAACTTGTAGAAGTCTGCTGTAGCTTCACTTCTAAGAGGCTCTCTAAAGGGAAGCTTTATAGATCTCACTGAAAGAGAGAGCTCAGTGAAGTTAATGGGCACAAAATAAGAATTTTTCTGGAGTCCATCATAAGCACTGATAATCTACACTCACTGTGTTTTAACTGCGTGCTGCAAAGGAACGAGTCAAGCAAACCCAGTTTTCATCAGCTATGGATTTATTAGTAGTCATGCCTTCATAGAAATCATTTGAGAGTGGTTCTCAAGTTGAATGGCAATATCCAAATGTCATATTTTTTTATCTTTCATTCCCATTGATTTCTCTGACTTATAAAGACTCGTGTTCACAATTTCTACTTTTTCATCAGGCCCAGCAGAATCAATGTTCTGCTCTGGGCTCCTGACTGTCTATTGAATGCCTTTCTGTGGTCTGTTCTGCCATTTAAAAAATTGAACTCAGAATCTTCTGAATAATAATGAAAATTTTCAACCCTTTGGTTGTACCTTTTTGTTTCCTTACAACCAAATCAATGAACTCTGTAACTGCCTAGAGAACAAATATTAAGAATGTGGATATCATTGTTTATATTCAGTGTAAAGCTGAGTTTTACATAAGTTCATTAGATTTAAGATCACATTGAAAGACCCAAGCAAAATATCAATGCCTCCTCCAAATTGTGAAATATTGTCTCCCATGATTTTGTTAAAACCACACCCCAGTCCAAACGTTTGATAGGAAATCTGCTCAAGTTAGTAGTAAATCAGTTTAATCAGCATTCACATTCTTTCCCCACAGAAATAAAGACTACTGGAAGGATGATAAGATAATTTTTTTCTGTAAAATTCTGGTACCTGGTATAGTGTTTATGAGTATGTAAAATTACCTGTTTTAGAAGTTTGCCCTTAAGAATTTGAATATGACAAGTGCATTAGTATAAATGATAGTGTTCATTAAGAATATAACAACACAAAGAAAATTCCGTTCATGGTATCTTCAAGCTGATGCTCCAAGTAAGTGATATTTCAGACCCAGGCTTCAACATCTCACTGCAGAACACTGGTGGCAAAGATTATAAAAATAAAGACCACTGGTTTGATTCCAGTATTTTCTATTGATCCAGCCAATTTAAAGCATTTCATTGTGAAAACAGCCAGTCATGAAACAACATTGAATAATATCCTAAAATGTAGATGTTTTGGTTTACAGTATTTTAATCAAGGAAGTAGGATCATGTAGAGACAAAGCACAGCATATGAAGTCTGGGGTAAATGTTTGTTGCCACACCAATACATGGTTCTTAAGGTTGCCAGAGCACCAGCCATGTCTTAGGTGACTGTCATTCAGATGGATGACAAGTCAATTTCAACTCAATTTGAAAACCTCAAACTGGGCATCATTAGAAATCTTTTCTTTCTATATTGTTATGGACTGTGTGTTTGAGCTCTACCCTCTTTATCCATGTGTTGAAATTGGAATTCCCAATGTAATTGATATTTAGAGATGGGGACAATCAGGAGGTTCACGATTCTGTGTTCTTGGTGGTAAGACATGAGAGTTTGCTTCCTCTCTTACTGTGAGAGTTTATGGGGAGACAGCCATCAAAAACTAGGAAAAGCAGCCTCATCAGCCTCTGATCTACATGTACCTTGTCCTTGAACTTCCCACCTTTCAGACTCGAGAGAAACAAGCATTTGCTATGGAAGCCACCCAGTCTGTAATACATTGGTTATAGCAGTCTAGACTGACCAGAGCATGAATATTCATCATGTATCTCTCTAACTCAAGACTTTACCATAGGCTAGTGAGGAAGATTTAAAGATACAGAAGCAATGTACTACAGCTAGAGAGAACCATTATGGAAACTCCAGGGTTTGGGTAATAGTGATATATCACGGTAAATTTCTCAGAACAAATACTGCTACTCTGATGGGGGATACTGTAGAGAAGTTCTGCCTGTAGAAGGGAGATGGGACATAGTTATCTCAATTTTATTACAAACTAAAACTATTCTTAAAATAGCCCTAGAGCCATAGAGACACAAGATGAATAAGAATAAAATAACTAAATGGAGGGGGGAGTAGAAGCCTTTTAAAATTAGTAATATGTGAAAATTTCATACTAGTGCCTAATATTAATATTAATGTGTCTCTTCACTTATTAATTGAGCAACTATTTTTAAAAGCACAATCTAATTTTTGCAAAAAATAAAAAAATACTCTTAGCTCAGTAATTTTCTTTACCTAGAATTTATTGGCAAAACCACAGAAAAATTAATTATGTTATTCTACAACTTTGTTTTTTCCTGGAGCCAGTGCTGTCAGGTTTGCTGCAAAGTGGGTTTTCTACAGGAATTACCTGAATGGATCTTTGCTATCATAGCACCCCCACCTCCAACCATACACACACATGCACACATTCACATCACACACATACAGACATCACTCACACACACATACACACATATCACATCACACATACACATCACACATATCACATCACATACATCCCACACACACACACACACACACACACACACACACATACTCATGCACTTCCACGCAGCCTCAGCAACACTGTAGACTCTCTAGGCCCTGCCTTCCAACTACGACCCTCAGAAAAATACTTCCTAGACTAAGGAGACTGTTGAATGAAAGGGGGCAATCTCCTGTTGTAGACTTGGCTCTTGCTTTTATGTATTCTGAGCAAAATCCTCACTGCTGCAAGAGCCAAGTGGGACAAAACAAAATGATGCCCCAGGCAACTTATTCTCCATGTGCCAACGAGATATAAGTAGAGAAGTAGTCAACAGGAGTAAGTGGAAATTTCACCTGAGCACAAGAAAGGAGTTTCCAGGAGTTATATACCCATAAGATGCCATTTGCTTCCTTATGTAGCATGGTGGTTTGAATAAGACCAGCCCCCATAGTCTCATATATCTTATGCTTGGTCCCCAGTTGATGGGACTTGTTTTGGAAAGATTGTTGAAGGAAGTGTGTCACTAGGGGTGGGCTTTGAAGTTTCAATGAGGTTTCACCATTCGCAGTGTGCTCTCATTCTCTGGCTCCTGGTTGTTGTATCAAGATCTAAGCTGTTAGTTTCTGTTCCAACACCATACCTTCTTGCCTGTTGCCATGCTCCCTGCCATGATGGTCATAGACTCTAACCCTCTGAAACAGTAAACCCCAATAAACTCTTTTTTTTTTTCCTATTAAGTTGCCTTGGTCATGGTGTCTCACGACAGCAATAGAAAAGTAAATAAGACAAATAGTACTGGCTGAATGATGCCTATTCATCTTCCTAAAATGTGTTTTGTTGTCTTTTTATAGGCTAGGCTTTTGAAGGAGTCATGGTTTCTAAAAGTAAAATTAGGTTTATAAAAGACAATGAAATGAGGTTTCTGCCTTTGGTCATAGTCCATTACAGACTGAGCTGTGCACTATCAAGAGTGGTGATGAAGTTAAGACTTGGGTAGATGTCTAGACTATACACAGATCGACTCTGTCTGAAATCTTGTGATCCTAAGGCATGTCATGTATGAGTAGATGCTTGTATCAAAATAAGCTGAGGCCAGTCTTACATTGGGATCTATATTTCTGATCCATATCATCAGAATATTCGTGTTGTGAAGCTGGAGACTTAAGAAGAGCTCTTGGTGGTATCATACCACAGATGTGAACCTATAGAACCCTGTACTTCAATAGGAAAAGGAAAGAGAAAGTTAAAAGTAGAAAAACTTCCAGAAATGAGAATATCACTATCAGTGTTTAATAGCTAAGGTAATTTAGCAAATTGAAAGAAATCAGCCTTTCCCTTAAGTTATAAGCTTGAGGATTTCAAGAGAACCTGGATACAGTAGTTGTTCACTATTTATTCAGTTTAATGAAACCCAATTCCTTGAAGCTGTAACTACATTTATTTCCTATATTAACTCTACTGGCTTAATGATGCCTATTCATCTTCCTAAAATGTGTTTTTGTTGCCTTTTCATAGGCTGGGCTTTTGAAGGAGTCAAGGTTTCCAAAAGTAAAATTAGGTTTAGAAAAGACAATGAAATGCAAAGGGTGAGAAAGGGAGGGCTAAACTAGCAAGCAGGAGCGTATAGACAACCCAAAACATCTCAAGCAAAAAAGTGCTATGACAAGTGCTTCCATGGTGTACTACAGAAATAAACAATCTCAGTGCCTTCCCTTCCAGCAGAGGGATCAGAGACAGAACGGCAACTGTGTAACATATATATTATTTGAGGCATGTAAATAATGTATACATATCCCCTCTCTATAATGCTATATGCAGTCATCATTTTACTCTAGATCCCAACTTCTTTTTTTATAATTTATTTTTTATTTCTTCAAGTTACATCTCAATCACAATCCCCTCCCTACTCCCCCCTCCAGTCCCATCCTTCCACCCTCCTCCCCCTCAACCCCCCATCCTCTTCCCTTCTTTTTTTTTTTTTTTTAGTTTAAGTTATATCTTTTTCCCCCCAACAGCCCTCCCTTTCAGTCCAACAAATGGTTCTTTCTCTTATAACAATATATACAATACAAAACAACAGAAATAAATAGGCCACAATTATGAGAGTTATATGGATTAGCATACATTCCCAATGTCCAATGCATATGTATATGGCACCTGACTTTAACATTCTACTATCTAACCATCTCCATGAGTTTAAAGTTCTATATCTAACTCAGCTTTCATACTAACTTGCATCACAATTTTAAAAACATCTTCTTAGATCCAGAACACCCTCTTGATTCCTAAACAACTCAAAATTTAACTATGAGACTCTAGCTATCTATTCTTCAACCACCTCAGAGACCTGAGAGGGATAAGTATATCTGATTATATAGGAAGTGCAGGGCCTGTAGCTTCCAAAACTAAGAAATGACATACCAGTGGCTGCCTGGACAGTTCCCATTTTCTCTCCATACATTACAGCATCAATCTTCAGCCGTTTGGCCCTGTTTCATAGTCAAGTCCTTCATAATTCCTGCTGTACAATCAATGTCTGTCAGAGAAATAGAGCCCAACTTCTTAAACTGAAGGGCAGGACCCCACTTGGGAAATCATAGATAAGTGTGAGGGCCATGAGTAAATTTGGCATCAATATAATGTTTCTGATCATTCAACAAACAAAAGTTAATTCAAAGTGAAATGCATCATAAACCCAGATGTTTCTGGAAGCATTCAATCCCACCCCGGTAACATTGTGCAACTTCACTGCAGCCTTGGTTCTAAACACATGACACACACTTCACACTGAGCATGCCTCAAACCAGGCACTACAACCAATGCTGTCTGAAGTCCATCTGCTTAGATGCAAGAATATTATGTGTTATGAACTGCACCCTAGAATTATAATGATTTAATTACAGCAAATAAAGATGTAGTGTTTTCTTACCACCAGTCTCCATGTATGTGAAATTAGTGTATCTTTGTATTGTATTGTGTTATGGTATTGATTTTAAAGCTGCTATTTGAGTTGCTGATTCAAGTTTCTTTAAAAAAAAAAGTCATTGAAAGAATTTTGGCTTGGAATTAGTACAATATTTCCAGCAATTTTTGAAATGACTCTAAATATTTCTGCAGTTTGTATTATACATATATAAAATACCACTGTCATCACTGATGATTATAAAAATCAAATTGTTGATCAATTCTGAAGATGCTGAGGTGCTGTACATCCTACAGTATCAAATATTCAGCCAGGAATTAATCCCTCACACAAGAATAAACAAGTACATTCCTCTCATTACTATGCAAAATGGCTTTAATCCCTCTGTTTTCAAATAAAATATACATCAAAGAGTTGTTTTCAAATCCCTTCCCTTATGGCTTATTTTCATTGTTTGATGTGTATACCTTTACATTTTATATACCCTTATGTTCAAGCCTCTGTAAAATTTCTAGGATGGAAAGGGGTCACAAGTGGAAAGCTTAAGAAATCCCCATCCCCAAAGAACAGTGGAGGTCTGGAATTTCTTTGAGGGAGAAATGAGTCAGAAAGGGCTCATTCAGAGGGACATTAGTCTTCAAATCATCAAGAGATTAGTTTCCTCTTGGTTAATATTTAGAAATATAAAGGCTTGGGCCTTATAGATAGATGGATGTAACAGACATTTGGGAGAAAATAAGTATCCATTGCCTGAAGTCACCCTTCCTTTATTAGCCTCCATTACTTGTCAAAAATAAATTAAGATTAAAAAGCAAATTTTGGCTAAATTTACTTCTTTACATTAAAAAAGCAAATCGAAACTATCTGGTCAGAATTCCATGTATCGTCCCTTCCAACCCCAGAACTGTTTCAATGGACAAACAAACCTTGAGTATGAAAATATGACTCTCAAACTCTGAAGTACTGTGGGTTCTCACTATGGTGTCTATGAACAAGCATCATGCTACCAGTACCTGGACTTCCTCCGGGGAGCCACATAGCTTTGCAGAAGTAGTCTAAGCCTTGGACTAAACTCATGATAGCTCCATTATCTTAGTACTATGTTTCACTTGACATTCACTTAACAGTCCATACATTGGATGCAGTCTCCCCAGCTATAATGGGAGTGATAATGCCACATCAAAGTGCAGGTCCTACAACATAACTTATGTAACCGAACTTTTAAGTTATTATTTAACACTTATTTATTACT
>CAJQZJ010031006.1:0-18373 GCA_907164525.1 Lophiomys imhausi
GGGGCTGAGGGGGAGGAGGGTGGAAGGGTGGGACTGGAGGGGGGAGTAGGGAGGGGATTGTGATTGAGATGTAACTTGAAGAAATAAAAAATAAATTATTAAAAAAAATAAAATAAAGGATATTTTCATTGTTTTGTATCAAAAAAAAAAAAGACAATAACCCAGAAATTTTGATTTGCAAGAGGAATGTTGCGTAGCGCTAGGTTCTGGGGGTGGGGGGTATTGTGGATATAGAAGAATCCATAGCAGCCTTACACAAAGGTCCAGCAAACAGCAGCACCCTCTGAGAGCCCTTCATGTTTTTCATAAAAACCCTCATTTCATGTTTTCCTTGCAGTGGCAACACTGGGTGATCTTGAGATGAAGAGTACCTGCCTGAGTCTCAGAACACCAGCTCCACCCCTGGCAGCCCTGCCCCTCTGCCAACCTGCTGCACCAGGGCAGGGTGCTCCAGGAAGCTTGGGGATAGCATGTCTGGCTTTTCCTGCTCTGTTGTCTTCCTTTTCTTAGAGACAGAAGCATGGGGAGTTATTTCTGAAAGCCTGGATCCCCTGTGTGCCAGGAGAATAGACCACTGACAGGAACTATTTTACTCGCTAAGCTCAACTGGGCAGCAACTCCCTGAGCTACATTTGGGGGAGACTAGTGTATCTCAACAGGAATGTGAATACAAACTATTCAAAAGCATCTTTGTACCTGGAAATGTAGAGTGTCAAAGGCATCTTTCTTTCATTCGGTGTTATCATCTGTTTTGCAGTGACCTGCTTGTAAGCTGGCTCCTTGGCATATGGGCCCGCTCCAGAGGCAGCACACGAATATCACAGGTGTGAGCCAAGCCCAAGCCTGGACTATCAAGCTCAACCAACAACAACCACTCTGCAGCTCAGAAGTGGTCTCTAGATCATGCCAGTGCCCTCCGAACTCAACAACACACACACATTCACTTCCTCTTGCTATGATCACAAAACAAACTTTCCTATTTTGGTTTTGCAGGTGTCTGCTGAAGGAAAACCTGAGGACCAGTGAATGAACAGAAGAAGGGATACACAAAAGACAAAGAAACAATGTTCAAAGTCTCAGGTGCATTAAGAGCACCATATGTTGATGGGGTTGTAAAACACTGACCATGACGAGCCACAGAGTTTATCAGAGGGAAGAGAGGAGAACACCCAGAGATGGTAAGCCAGAAGGTAATGTTTTTCCCCTCAGCTATGACAGAAACAGACCTCATCTCATCAGGATCTACATTCTTAACTGCCTTGAGTGTAGAAATTATCCTGCTACTCAATGACAGACTCCAAGTATCAAAAACAGTGTCTGGCACAGAGTGTGAGTTCATTCATTTGTTAAGTGAATGAACAGTGCTGTTTCCAGTCATATGTTTCATAAATCAAGAGGAAAAATAGAGTGAATAATCATGAAATAACTATTGTTATTCCAGGTAATGTCAGTACCTGGAGGGGTCAGTACATATGGGTCCTTCGTAAAAATCTGTTGGTGCTGAGTATCTCGGGTTATAGAACTTCATTTTAAAAGTAAGCCCAAAGAGATACAATAAGTGAGCAGACCTCTTGCTGTAGCTGGATGCATTCTGAGAAATGTTCAAGAAAGAAAAACCTTGCCATCGCTCTAAAAGATTCTCTTGGGTCCTTTCTTGGCAATAGTCCTTTCCTAAGACACCATCCAATGTTCTGCTGTCAGACCTTATTAACAAGTTTTACCTCCTTTTCAACTTCATATAAAAGGAATAATACATTATATTTTGTTTCTGTGTCATTTGGTTCAACACAATGTTTTTATTTTAATTATCCACATCAATATACATATTAATAGTTCCTTCCTTCTTACTAATGAAAAACACTCAATTTTGTGAATCTACCACATTTTATTTACTCATTTCCATATATATATATATATATATATATATACATACATACATACACCTTGGATTATTTCTGATATTTTCCTGTATGAATAAAATTATATGAACATTATCATACACATGTGTGTTTAGATGTATGAATTATCATACATGTGTATGTTTGGATTCATGGTTATATCTCCTTAGTGTTTGTAACTAGGGATGGCACTCCTGGGTAATAAGGTCTCTGTGTGTTATGTGTCTTTCTCTTTATAAAGCCTGAGCCAAACAAATTCCCTTGGTGGTTGTAAGTTAGATTCTCACCTGCAATGTATGAGATTATATACACTCACTAGAAAGTAATATTGTCAATCCTTCTGTTTACAGCCACTAAGTGGGTATGAGCCTGAATCCCAGGAATTATTTTAATTTGTATGACCCTATGATGGGGGTATAATTAGGGGTAGAGCAGTTGCCTAGCACACTGAAGTAACTGGGTTCAGGTTCCAGCACAACAGACAGAAAGATATTTATGTGACCCTCAAGACCAGTGATATTAAGTATTTTCCTGAATGTATCATCATTTGAATAATATTATTTGTGAATTATCTAAGACAATTTCTGCTTTTATTAATACTGCTGATCTTTTTATTATTGATTTGTAAGAGTCATATACATATTCTAAATATGTATACTTCATAATATACAGGTATTGCCTCTTTCAATTTTGTCTTTTTCATTTCTAAATTTTTATATAAGTAAGCAAAATGTTATTTATTTTGAAGGATTGCAGTTTTAGTGCTTACTATATGGTTAAGAAATCTGTTGTCAGATTTAGTAGGTAATATTTAGGAATATAGTATATACACATATAACAATAATTAATAAAAAGAAAGGCCATGAATTTGAAAGAGAACTAGGATATGATTTTGAGGGAGTAAGGGAAGGGAGAAATGGTGTAATTACATTATAACTTCAAAAATAAAAAAAAGAAATCTGAGGTCCTCTTGGACCTTTCAAATCTTCCTTCATCACCTTCTAGAAACTCTCTGATTTTAGTTTTGACATAACCCTACAATTTATTTCACGTAGTTTTTGCACATAAGTGTAAGTGAAGGGTCTAGGTTTATTTTCCTTGTGGCCCTTGAGCGGACATGATGTCATTTAATAGAAAGTCTTACAACATTCTCTTCATCACCCATCTGTATCACTGTGCCTTTGCCGATCCATTTTCACTATCTCATCAGTTAATGCAATATTAGCTATAGAGTGTCTTGCGGATATGACAGGCCCACTGCACTCGTGACCTCACAATAGCTGTGGTGGTCTGCACAAGACCTTCACAAGGTCAAGCTAGTCAACAACTCATCATGGATGAGTGAGGGGCTCGTGAGCCCCCACCCCGAGCTTAATGGCTTCTGGAGGATGAAGAGTCAGTTTTCTTTAGGGTGTCATCCCTGGTGGGTTGATTCATACACACATCTCTGTGTGTAGGAGCGGCACTAATTGGATTTAATGGGCCATGATAATTAAAATTAAAAATAAAGTTGAAAACAGGACATAAAGTTGAGACACAGACATATGTAGGGAGACCTAGGAGAAGCTAGAGAGGAAGGGGTTAATAGCATCAAAATATATGATATATTCATATATAAAATTCTTAAAGAGTAAAAATATTATATTTTAGAAGATACTAGCTATAGTACTTTCATAGACAGCTTTCATCAGATTACGGAATTAATCGGGCTTCTTATCAAGATGGATAGTGACTTTTGTCAAATGTGTTTTCTGCATCTGTTGAAATAACTATATAATTTTCTCCTTTATTCTGTTAATATGGTAAATTACATCAATTTACTTTTTGAATGTGAAGCCAATATTGCATTCCTAAAATAAACCACTGTTATCTGTGATGCATTATCCTTTTAGGCAACATTATTGCCTGTGATTAGTAATATGGTAAAAAAAAAAAAAGTGTACACAAGTGTTACTTATTTTTTTAAACATTTGATTGAATTCACAGTGAGGCCATCTAGACACAGACACTTCCTAACAACACAGTAGAAAATGGAAACAATGCAAGTGGATTACTTTTCCCACCACAAAAGGGTAAGTTTTTTGTGTTACACATTCAACTTCCTAGCAAATTCTAATGACTTCTTCCTGTGTCAGTTTGGAAAAATCATGTTTCTCTGAAGTATTTTCCCATTGTACCAACACTGTCAAATTTATTGGCATAAATTTTACGTGATATTCTTCTTTATTACCTAGAATCTGTAATTTCTGTAGTGGTATTGCCTTTGTGTTTTAATATTAATTATTTGTGTTTTCCTTTTTTATATAATCATTGTTGCCATGAATTATGAATTTTATTAATATTTTCTTAAAGGTTGGCTTCTACATTGTTGACTTTTAATATTATATCTATTATTTTTCCCTCTGCTTCATTTGAGTTCTTTTTCTGGCTTTCTATATGTCATGAGACAAAGAGACAGAGGCAGAAAGTCAAGGCTTGGGTTGTATTGTGCAGTCTGATATGGTTGTGAACTCCCAATCCTGCTGGCTCAGCCTCCCAGTGCTCAGACTATAGAGACTGGTCACTATCTCTCTCTTTTTTCAAAGATAACTTGTGGACTTTGCAATCTGCCTTTTTAAAAAGATTTATTTTATTTTTATTTATGTACGTGTATGTATGTCTGTGTGAATATATGCCATATGTGAGTAGCTATCCAAAGAATTCAGTAGAAGGACACTAGGTCCCCTGGAGCTGGAGCTACAAGCAATTGTGATCCACCAAACATGGGTGCTGAGAACTGGACTCAGGTCCTCTGGAAGAGAAGCAAGTGCTCTTAACTGGTGAGCTAGCTCTTCCTCCACAAATTCCCCTTAATTATAACAAATTTGTAGCCATAAAGTCCCCTCCTAACATATATCCAGTTTTACCCTTCCAGTTTTGATTTATTGTATTTTCATTATCATTCTGTTCAAAATATATTCTAAAGTCTTCTTTTATCTCCACGTTGAGCTAAAATTTATGTACAAGTGTGTCATAATTTCCAAACATCCATTTTCCAGATATACCTATACTGTTGAACTTTATTTGAATACTGCTGTGATTAGGAGATTCATTCCATACCATTTCAATCTTTCCAAATATGAGACTTATCTTATATTCCAAAATACAATCTACCTTGGTGAACTTTTTACAAGTTTTAAAAGAACACATATTTTGTAGCTGGTGAATATAGCAGGCATTTTTTTTTCTGAGCTGCCCAGTCACTTTTTCCTCTAGGAGTCTGTTTCTTCCTGAGCCTGCAAAGTCTATGCTCCTGTTTATAGAGCATTCTCCTCTTCCTCCTCCTCCTCTTCCTCCTCCTTTTCATCTTCTTTTAGTTTTTTTTTTTTTTTTTTTTTTTTTTTTTTTTTTTTTTTTTTTTTTTTGGAGACAGGGTTTCTCTGTAGCCCTGACCATCCTGGAATTCACTCTGTAGACGACCAGGCTGACCTCAAATTCAGAGATCTGCCTGCCTTTGCCTCCCAAGTACTGGGATTAAAGGCTTACACCAACTACACTGGCTAGAGCATTTTCTTCTAATTCCTGTTAGCTGTATGATCCTCCCATATCATACCATGTACCTTCTTCCTCACTTGAGTTTCTCACTCTTCCATTTGATGTGCAAAGCAAAGATAACTTCAAGATGCTAATATCCTTTAGAAATGAGGCATATCTTGTCAAATACTAATCAACAATACCATTTTCTGCTTTGGTCTTTTAAAATTTTTATTTGTAATTTTCTAAGTCCAATTAGTGCTGCCTATATGTGCATGGGTATAGGGCTACCCACTAGGGCATGGGCAAGCTACCCGTGACCACACTCCAAAAGAAAAGTGACTCCCCTTTCCCCAGTAGCCATTAATGCCTACAACTCCTCAGCTAGGAGTTGGGTCTCAGGAGTTTGTCCCTCATCCATGCTGGACTTTTAACTGACGTGATCTTATGCAGATCTTATGCATGCAACCATGGCTGTTGTGAGATCATGTATACAACAGCCATGATTCATGTTGAGAAGACAGCATTTCACAGTACTCTCCTCCCTCTTCCAGCTCTTACACCTTTCCTGCTTCTTCTTGCATGATGTCTCCTGAAGCTTGACCTTTTAGTTGCATTCTTTATGTAATGGTGTGGGGACTGATTTGGTAATTGGGATATGCAGGAAGAAGGTAAGCTACTGTGACAGGTACCACTGTGTATTTGACAGCTTAGCAAATTCTGTGAAATCTCTTTTGCTGCCACACAGATTGTCTCTGCCTAATATATGGGGTGACTTTTTTTTTCTTTACATGGTGACTTTTCAGAGCTAACATGCATATTCTTTTCCATATGATTTACAGACAGCCATAGAAGTGACACTGAAATTTTGAAAACTAGTTTACTTAAAGTAAAAGACTAGGTAAATTAAAACACTAAATAAAATAAATCGCAATATGGCAAATAGTGAACATGGTACACGCTTAGAAGATTCAAGAATGCCATCTGATCTTTGCTACAGTGGACATTCGTGACTACTTTTGTGTAAGAGGAGCTTAACCATCTTTAGATTATCCTAAATATGCCCACAATCATCTCTTCTGGGATCTGAAGACAGCACGAGATTATTAGTGAATTCCTATTGTGCCTGCCTGGTTCTCAGCAATCCTGGCCCTGGACTTCTGGAGGGAGCTCAGACTCAGTGAAGGGAAAGGTTCTCTGGAAAAAGTACCTTCCACCCTACTTTGCCCACACTCCCTCCACCACTGCGCTCTGCACACACTCACCTTTTCCCACTCTCGATCCTTGTTCAGCACAATCACCACAAGCCTGGGGTGCACCTGGTAGCCTTCCTCAGTGAAGGACAAGTCTTTGCCATTCCAAGTTACATTGACCATAAATCTAGATGGAGGGAAAGACAAAGACACATTTAGGGAAGACTTAGAGAGGCAAATGAGCGGGTGCGACCATCAGCACAATATTACAGTATAAACATGTATAACCATTGCTTATCATCTATATAGCTTCCAACTGTGGACCTACTGGGACCTATGGAAGCACTTCTAATTACACATACTTTAATTCGCCAGCCTGAACTCACTCTCAGAATTCTAGTCCTCTATCTAGCTATTAATAATCAACTGTTCAATATTTTTGATTAATAAATCATTGACCTGGGTTCACATGATCTTCTTATGTGAGAATCTGAATGGATATCATCCCCCCCCTCCAAAAACTTTGTGTGTGTGTGAGTGCACACATTCATGCACACGTGCATGCACACAAGGGTGGATGCCTACATGTATATGGGTGCCCCCACGCATGTGGGTGACCATAGAGGCTACAAGAAAAGAGGGCATTGGATTTCATGAAGCTGGGGTTGCAGGTAGTGGTGAAATGTCCGCCATGTATGCTGGGAACTGAATTCTGGTCCTGGGAAGGAGTACTTTTGACTGAGCAATCTCTCCAGCCCCTTGTATTCTATTCTCTGTTCATGGGTTTCCCGAAAGGAAGCTGCTTCCTCACAAACCACATGGATGTAGCTTCAAAGCAATGAAATCCTATCTATCTGTTTATTACTCATTCGGCTAATATTTATTTCCTACCTTACAGGGCTTAGCTAGTTGGATGAAGATAAACAAGGAAATAGATGTGATGCCTGTTCTCATGAGGTTTATAGTCTAAGGGAGAAAGCAGACATTAACTGATTAACTGCAAGTCTCTGATGATATGCTCTAAGAAAAAGGACATAAGGCTGAGGAAATGGCTCTCTTGGGAAAGTGTCTGCTATGTAAACATTAGGACCTGAGTCTAGATCCCTTGAATCCTATTAAAAGGCTATGCATGTGGGCACATGCCTCTAATCCTACTTCTGCAGCAGCAGACACAGGATGACCCCTGGGACTACCAAGCTAATCTGACTGAATTGGTGATTTCCAGGTTCAATGAGACACTCTGCCTCAAAATTAACATGTTGAGTAATTGAAGAAGATACCCAATGTCATTCTTTGACTTCTATATATGTGCACACACACCCAAGCACATGCATCCAACACACACACATACACAAACACACACACACAAGCAATGCATCAACACACACACACACTTTTTTAAAAGAGAGAGAGAGATGTATATTATAGGAAAGCAAAAAGAGGAAGACCCAGGAAGTAAACTTTAATCTATGGGAGTAATTCAACATTGACTGAATAGGTAAGAAAAGATGGGAACAGGCTAAAGGAACAATGTGTTCAAAGGTCTGTGTATGATCAAGACTCTAGATACAGACAATTAAAGATGAAGCAAATAGACAGAGAAGTGTGACATTAGGGAAGCCTGAGACGGTGGATGAAGCAGGCAGTGTTGAATTTGTAGCCATGTTTAATTTTGTCTTAATCATAAAGTGAGATACCTTTGAAGGGTTTTAATCAAGGGAGTACCATAGCACTTAGTAATATCACTCTAAGGCCGGGTAGAGAACAGACCAGGAGACTAGCAGGCATGTGGAGTGCTACTTACAGGGCTTTGTTGTTTCTTCCATCAAGATGGAAGACAGAGATGCTTTGACCCTGGTGGTTGCCAAAGAAGAGGGAAAGAAGGAGGAAAAATTAAGAAGAGCGACAGAGAGAGGACAGAGGAAAATGGAAAACCTGCAGAATTCTGAGCTGGGTTTGAGGGGAGGATGAAGTGGCAAGTCATTAAGGACCTATACCACATCCATGGAGTCAACTCTGGCCTGGGTATGTTTATTACAGGGGACATCTGTCTACATAACAACACTTGTTCCATCTTTACTCAGATCCTCCAAATTCTCTTCCATGTGATCAATGGGAATTGGGAATGTAAAATGGGAATGTACAACACAGTTCATTCACCAGAACTGGGATGAAAAGGTGAGCCAGAGGTTCTACATTTCCATGAAGCTTGAGATAAATGTTATGTTAAATATGTCTAAGGGCCAGCAATATGGCTCAGCAGGTAAAGAGACTTGCCACCAAACTTGAGGGCCTAAGTTCTATCCCTTGTATAGGAGCCATGTAATGGAAGGAAAGAACCAACCCCTGAAAGTCGTCCTCTGGCCTCCATACATTATGGTACATGTGCAACCACACATGCACACAATAAAAGAGGAAAAAATTTTAAGGAAACATGTATTCAAAAACAATGACATCATAAAATTTGATGGCAAATGGATGGAACAAGAAAAGGTCATCCCAAGTGAGGTAACCCAGACCCAGAAAGACAAACATGGTATGTACTCAATTATAAATGGATATTAGTCATAAGGTACAGGATAATCATTCTACAATCCACAAACCCAAAGAAGCTAAGTAACAAGAGGGGCCCAGGGGAGGATGTTTGGATCTCACTGAGAAGGGGAAATAAAATAAGATATTAGGTGTGGCTAGAGGGAGGGAACGGAGAGGGAGGAGGGAGGGAATGGAGAGGGAGAAGCGATGGGGAGGAAAATAGGAGGGATCAAGTGTGGGGAGGATGGTGGGAGAGAGAACTGGAATCACTGGAGGTGGGAATCTCTGAGACAAGCTAGAAATATAGGACAATGGAAACTCCCAGATACCTATAAGGGTGATCCAAGCTAAGACATGGGTTCTGAGGATCAGACTCAGACACTTGTGTTTGTAAGGCAAGCCCTTTACCAATTAAGCCATCCAGCCAGACCTAGAAAGGTATTTTCTCAACTCCGTAACCGTTTATTGCAAGTCTCCTTTGTGTGGGGCCTTAAGGTGTGTCCTGTAGATGCAGAACTAGAGGCTAGTGCCTTTCCACACTCTGACTGACAGTTTTTATATTTCATAGACTTAGGCACACCAGTGGCCAAGTGAGAGCTGGAGAACGTGAGAAGCTGCAAAAAGCAGAGCAATGGTTCCAACTCATCGAGGACTATCTGGATAGTCCTTCTCAGGGATACTGGAGAGCAGGAGAGAGGAAGGAGAAAGTGTTCTGATCAGATTAGTTACCAGCTGAAAGAGTGACATGCACCAAGAGAGGCAGGAAGCAGCTTGTTAGGAAGCTGGGTAAGTCTGAGAAGAACTCTAACAACTGACCATGGGGTCTTTTGTACAGCATGCTAAAGCACTGTGAGTTTGCTTAGAAGGCCATGAGAATCATGGAAAGAAGGCTGTATGTAGAAAAGCATTCGAGCTTGCCACTGGCAGAAGCAGGCATGCAATGCCTCTGCATCAGAGATCTTCGACACTTCTGTTCATGGACTGAACCCCACTTTTAGTTAGGTAGTGGAGACTTGCTCCTTTCCTTCCCTTTGATGGTTCTTGACTGGTGTATGATGAGCTAAGGAGCCCTAGATAGGAACATCTAAGGAACAGTCCATTTTACACCCCATGAAAAGACTTTGTGTAGACTGATGGATTAGAGGGACACTGGACTTCCTTCAAATTCGTCATTGTCAGCAGGCTTTCAAAGTAATTAATTGGGAGCTAGATTAGGCTGCTTTTATCTTCCAAGCTAAAGTTTTTGTTTCATTTCTCAAAATTATTTTTGGTCCTATCAGGAGCCCAGTTGATGCTTGATGGCTAAGCAAGCTTATTGACATATCAAAAGATAAGTCATCCATCCATCCATCAATATAGTCATCAATGTATCAACCCATCTATAGATCAATATGTTTAGCCATTCATTCATTCATCAAATATTTATCCATCCTTTTGCTCATTTACTCATTTATCTATACATAATTGCATTCATCACACATAAATAATGTTTATCCATCTATCCATAAGCCTATTGATATACTTATCCATCTATTTTATCTCTCCAATCCATCCACCTGCCTACAGATTAATATATTATCTATCCATAAGCTCATCAATAATTCATCAATATATCCATCCATTATTCCATCCAATAGACTTTTGAAGATGTACCATGTATCAAGCACATTCTGTGTCATGAAATCTGCTAAGAAAGTAATGAAAAAAATACAGTTTTCACAACTGGGGAGAGGGTCACAAAAATGACAATAAAGAATGGCAAATATAAAATTACAGATGTTTGTTGCTTAGGCTGATAATGTGCATAAGGTATGTTGTGCTAAGTTCTATTGCAACTTCAAGGCTGGAATCAGGAAACAAAGTAGAACATGTTTGGGTCATGTGAACAAAGAACAGGGGTCAGGAAGACAGATGGCAAGGGATAACAACAATAGTTTGCATGGGGGAAAGAGCATAGTCAAAGGCAGAGAGAGATGAAGCTTCATAATGAATTTGATCAGAGTTAGAATCAGGTCAGAAGGATTGGGAGATGGGGTGTGGGGGGAAGTGGCTTGAGATGTGAAACTAGAGACAGAAGCAAATCCTTCATTAGCTGCATTAAGGGGATTGTTCTCATTCTGTTTATTTGGGGTAGAGGCAGTAACAGGATTTGCAAGGTGTGGAAAAGCCTAGGGGACCAGTTAGGAATCAAGGAAAGAAAGAGGGCAAAGGAAACATTGTAAGAGGTGGAGTGATTACACCTACAGCCCAACAGCTGCAACAGAACATTAGTTGAATAGCAGACTATCTGCTGTAACAATGAGCTAAACTAGTATAAAAAAAACAACACCCCAAACAAACAACAATAACAACAACAAACAGCCACCAAAGGACTGCCTGGGCCTCACCTAAATTCATAGCTGGAATGACCAGTTCATAGAGATAGATAATCCACCATTCTTGGATTAATGGAGTTAGGTGGGGTCTAGTTTATAACTTAAGTGTCTGTAACCAAATTATCAAAAAGTTTGAAAATATCCTGGTCTTTTTTCCAAAGTAGATCAATTTTATTTATAAACCATCAGTTCTGAGAATGCTGCTTCCCACAAATACATGGTACAAACTGGCAGAAATATGTGTGGGGTGAAAAATCCCAAGTAAAAATACATACAGTTTTTATGAAACTTGTCAGAAACTCAAACAATAACTTTTAAGTCAAACATTCTAATACAACACAATCCATGAGACATCATTAGTGAGAAATGATAGTGGTAAAATATCGGAAATTTTTCTAGATACAAGTAACATTTTATGGATTGAGCAGGTTGCATTTGCATTTTTAGTACTTCACACACACACACACACATATATAATACATATATGATAAAAAATTTTAAAATATAGGCCATGAATTTTACTAAGAGTGGGGCTGGGGTACTTGGGAAGAGGTGAAAGGAGAAAAAGAAAATGGGAAAATACGTAACTATATTTTAATTTCAAAAACAATTTTTAAAGTCTTAGCTATAATTAAACCATTATGTTTCTATATAAGCAGAAAACTTTCCTTGTCCAGTAAAATACTATGCATACAATCTCCTAGTCTAAAATGTAAGCCAACATGCTTCAAACAGTATTGTTAGCATTGCATGGTATGGAGCATACACAAAGTCAACTGTGCATGGTGGGTATCCAGAACTAACACTGTACTGATGTCCTGTGACAGACAAGGTCTACTAGCAACACTTCAAATTTGTTATGTTTGATTTTTAATTGATTTTATTTTACGTTCAAACCTTTTATGGATGCCAGCTTTTTCATGACATTACATCCAGCCTATGAGGCCGTGACCACAGTTGGAGAAGCTGTCTTCAAAGTGATTTGGAAACATTCAAATAGAAGTTGAATATATCCTATTTTTGTCTATTTAGAAAGGTAAGTTCTACAGGTTGAATCTTCACTATCCTTCACAAAGACTCACATATTAAAGAACTGAACCCCAGAACAGTACAGTTGGGAGGGGATAGAAAGGTTTGAAAGGGGTGACTATTGAGAGGTCTGTAGGTCATTGAAGGATGCCTTTAAGAGGACAGTGGTTTCCCTGATCACTTCCATTTTTTCATTTTGTTAGCAATAGGTGAGCAGTTTTCTCTGTCTTGCCATGATATGCTACTTTGCTATGGACCTAAAACTCAACTTCCTAATCATGAATTTCCAACCTGAGAACAAATAAGCATTTCCTCTTCGTGAGTTGATTGACAGGAAACTGACTAACAGTGGATCAGGGAATAAAGATTTGTTTGGGTTTGTCACAGGCACTTGGCCTTCAGAAGAAGTGTTTGCAGATTGCATTATGTGTCGTGAGGGTCACACTCATTATTTTAAGCAAGAGGTCAACATGCATGGGTTGCCATCTTTGGATTTTTCTTTGGATTTTTCAGTTGAATTTACTCAAATATTCTGTGATGTATCACCTTGATCCCTGTACACCATTCCTTTCCCTCCATTTCTTAATTAAATAAGGTGGAATTAACAGGGTCATTATTCATATTTGACCAATCAGCTTCAGATTATATGAAAACAACTATGTAGAAATCCTCATGTCCTGATTTTACTGTATTCCCTTAAAATTCGGGATTCTAGAGGAACAACTCCATGTACTAAATGTTAATATTGTCCCTTTCTGTCTAGGTCCTGTCTTTAGTCCCTCAGAAGAGAAAAAGCTCTAACAGAAATTTCTGCTGAACACCAATTTCATTATGAAGTTGGCAGGAAGGGAGTACCTATTACCTTCAATTTCTCCACCCAGTTTCTAGGAAGAACAATTCATATTTCCTTCGGTTTTCTTCCCACTTAAACTTTTACCAGAGCAAAATTCTTTACCTAAGGAGACACCATTAAATACCACTTCGCTTTGTCCCCATTATTACCTGCTTGTATTAAATAGTAAAATTGTTTCACTGTCTTGCTTATCAAAATTGATTACACATCTTTAGCAATCCAGATAAAAATACTAGAACCCCTGGTGGCTGCTAAGTTTCAAATTATATCTTCAATACTTCCATCCGGAGCAATAGATACAAGAAAGCATGCTAGCAAAAAATAAGGTGGAAAGGCCCTGGTGTTCTGTAAAGGTCTGTCTCTGTCTTCCTATCATTCAGTGATGGTAAAGGGGTCTACATAGCACTAACCCAAAAAATATGAACTATTTACAACACATGTGCATACAAGCTTCCTCTAGTAGCTATAGTCTTGGGGAAGGGAAGCTGCTGGCAACATGGAATGACACTTTCTCCACTGCCTAAATTTTCTGTTCTATTAATGGCCAAGGCCCAAAGGGAGAACAGGGAGGCCATACTTCCTATATCACAAATGGAGTGAAACTGGGCCAGAAATTCCAAGTTCACTCTAGACCAGCAATGACTATGATGGAAGCATGAGTCACAGGGGATTATGGGGCCCTTGCTATGTGGATGGATTGGATTAAGACATGCCATAGGTCTGATGTAAACCGTGGATTGTTTTTTTTTAATTTATGATTATTGTTGCTGTTGTATTATGTGTATCTCTGTGTGAGCTTGTCCACATTAGTTCAGGCACATGTAGAAGCCAGAAAGGGGCATCAGATCTCCTGACCTGTGTGGCAGCGGTGCTGAGAACCGAACCCGGGTCCTCTGTAAGTGTAGTATGTACTCTTAACTACTGAGCCATGTCTCTAGCCCCACACCCTGGATTTTTAGAATGTTTTGTTTAGAACAAAGTGATAAGATCACATGAGGGTAAAGGAAGATAGCTCAACAGGTGGGTATACAAGCATGAAAGTTGAGTTTGATTCCCCCAGAACTAGAGTTCCATTTCTATTGGATGGTTGGCTTAGGCTGTCTTTGGGTTTTGTTGTTATTTTTCTTTGTTTTCTAATAAGCAGAATGTATGTATCATAAAGGAAGCCCCTCCCACACCATTTGCTTGCTTAATATTTTATTTCTAGTGAACATAGTGCCAGGCAGAGAGCTAGCTAGTTCTGATCAAAGTGTGCAGTGATTTACTATTTCTATGTAGTTGAAGTTTCATGATGTTAAAGAGTGAGATAATTCCGGTGCTTCCCACCGGGCCACCTAGGGAGCATCTACCAATGCCCTCTACCTCCTTTGCTGTTGTTATTGCTAAGTGCCATGTTGTGGCCATCAGATCGCTTTGCAAATAATCATGTTTATCCCCATAGGTCAGTTAGTGCTGCCAGTTACTCTGCAGACGCACAACTGGTTGAAGTGCTGAGGCTGAATGACTCCTGAAATGTCAGCTCTCCACAGGACGTCCATCTCACCAAAGCTCAGGCTCCAGACGAGAGGCCAACAACACCAACAAATGAAGGGGCTGGAGGAAGGACTGACATGTTCCAGAACGCTGTCTTCCATGTGTGGCATAGCCACTGTGTTCCTTAATTCTCAGCCACTGTGATTACCTGCACAAGATTAACCAGGCCAACGTTCTCTCATGGAGTGGGGCTCTTTCTCTGAGGACCTAAAGGCAATTAATGGTCATTGGCAGAGGGAGACATTTTCTTCAGTGGTGTAGCCACTGGTAGTGTTCCCATAGTTCGCCCAATAACCCTAATTAAACTCATTGGGTTACAAAAAAAAAGGACATGAAAGTTGAAGATGGGACAAACGGAAAGAGAAGTGTCAGAGGAAGTGTAAGGGAACAAGAGAGAATAACAGGGAGAATATAACATTTATACATGTATTAAAACATCATAATGAAGCTTATTATAATATATATTATAATACATAATAACCAATATGATAATAAAAACACTTTAGATTAATTAGAGTAAACCATATAACTCCCCATCCCCTAACATAGCTGAAGAACACACAGATGCTTTGTGCAGGCCTAGTAGAGAGCTGTTGTCTATTAAACAGTAGTTAATGAACATCCCCAAGTGTTTTCAATGTTTTCCCACTCTGTCACTTTGTTTAACACCCTATTGTGATGCAGTTCTGTCTTTTTAAAGCCATGAATCTCTTTGTTATCTGAGTGTGGTCATGTCCAGGCTCCCTCAGTCCTTCTGCTGGAATCAACTACATGCAGGCTGTGCATACACAAAATGTCTCATTCTTTCCAATTTCTACCTTGTCTTTTTTGCCTCACAGTTGTCTCTTTTAACTTCCAAAATTTGATTATGTGAAATGTCTTCTAGACATATGTATTATTCACCCTTTTCCTTTGTACTTTAATTCTCTTACTCTTTCATAAATGCCACCATAACCCATTTAGTGTTTCTCAATTTTTGGTTAATTTTCCCTCTGCTGCCATTTCCCAAGTTCCAAGGGCCAGTTTCCTGAATCTCACTGTCCCTTAAATGACTCTTCCAATAGACCTGGGTGCCTCAGCCTTTCCATTTGTCATTTAGTTTATATGTTTTGGAAATCAGGGTCATTGTTTCTTTAATCTGTTTGTGTTTTCCAGCTCATTTCTACAAGGTTTGGTTTCCTTTTTTTACTTCTTTTTTCTGCTCTTTCAATTACTCCCAGTCCACCTCCCTACCCACCTGACCACCTGACTTTGTGCGCTCTCTCTCTCTCTCTCTCTCTCTCTCTCTCTCTCTCTCTCTCTCTCTCT
The DNA here is from genome assembly GCA_907164525.1 of Lophiomys imhausi. Taxonomy (NCBI): domain Eukaryota; kingdom Metazoa; phylum Chordata; class Mammalia; order Rodentia; family Muridae; genus Lophiomys; species Lophiomys imhausi. The sequence goes on from CAJQZJ010031006.1 coordinate 16,238, forward strand.
CTCTGTGGTCTGCAATCTGATGTCTGCTTAGTGCTTTCTGCATAAACTATCAGCTCAGGGGGAACTCTAAGCTAGAGTTTTAATCTCCAGCACTTCGAAAACAAACTTGAAACTGCTCCCTCAAGAAAGAACCCCGTTGTACTTTTTCCTATGCCCACCTCCCCCCCATACATCTCCATTCGCCTCCCTCACCTCATCCCTTCTCCTGTGGGCAATGTCCCAATCAGCATGGCTGTCCATTTGTCCTCCCCTGTGTTCAACTTGTATGCTTGTTTGAGGTTTCCTACCCCCCAAACAATCACTAAACATCTAACAGCAGAGTCAAGAAGCAAATGTCGTCAGGGCTTAATTCCCTAACTCAAACCAGTCTGCATTGTCCAGGCCAGCATCACATGAGACAGCCTCAGAAACTGTGGCATCCCAGTGTATGAGGAGGCTCTTGACCCTCATATGACTGCTGAACTGGGGGTGGGAGGGGACTGTTATGTAGGGACACTCCCCTCCAGTGGAGTGTGATGGAAAGGATAGGGGGTAGAGGGTGGGAGGATGGGAGGGTGGGACTCGGAGGGGCAGAAAGCAGACACTGCGATGGAGATGTAACTTGAAGTAATAAATATTTAAAAAAAAGAAAAAGAAAAGTTAAAAAAAAAGAAACTGTGGCATAAGTGAAAATTTTTAAATGGTGGAGACAGAGGAAGAGAGAAAATATCATTACTCTAACACAATTTGTATTATTGTGGCCAATTGAAAAATATCTTGATTAAAAAAACAGTGATTTTTTAATTATTTATTTTTTGTTTGTTTTTTCTTTCTCTATAGGAAGTGGGTATTAAATACATATTAAGCAAGAGTTCTACCCCTGAGCTACATCCCCAGCCCTTCTTTTCATCCTATTTGACAGGGTCTTGCTAAGTTGCTGAGGCAGCCCAGGCTGGACTTGAACTCACTCTGTACCCAAGGAGCCCTTGAATTTGTAATCCTTCTGCCTCAGCTTCCCAATAAATGGGACTGCATACCTGCACCCCCAGGCTTGGCTAACACTGAATTTAAAAAAATTTAGAAAGCAGAAGGTTGTCTTTAGATCGTTCTAAATCTAAAACAGCTGGTAGAGTACATGCCTCCTGGTCAAAACTTCCACATGCTGCTGAACACAGGAAAAAATGAATAAACAGAGAAGGATCTGGAGGCTTTCATACACTCACCATTTATTTCCAGTGAACCAGCAGAAGAAAAGAAATTCTCTAAGACCCCTTGTTTGTTTCTGGAATCTCCTTTATTTATTGAAAGTTACTGGAAGTCTGAATGATCCCTAACAAAGTGATTTTTTTTTAAATCCCAACTGGTTATTGTTCCCTATATGTGGGATATGCCAAGAAACCTAGAGTGGGGAATCTGTAATGTCTGAATGCTATTAACAACATAGTAAAGTAGCACTAAATGTGCCCCTACTTACCTCCAATGCCTAGCCCAACCACTTGGAACTGGCTGGAGAAAGTCAACACAACCAGCATCCGAAATGATTCTAAGCAAGAGTACAGAAAAGGTAGGCAGTATGGCAGCTGGTAGTTTACTCAGTCACCCACCCTCATGCTTCCAAACTGGCCTTGTATGTCTAATCCTTCTGTCCCCACCTCTTGAGAGATGGGTTACAGGAGTGTGCCATCACTCTGTACAGTGCTGTAATTGTAATCATTCCAAGGGCATCAGGCACGCTGGGTGAGCACTCTACCGAGTCAAGATCTTAAGGAACCAGATGTGCATGGGACACTGTTTCCATATACAAGGAAAAGGAGAAAGAGGAGGAAAGAAGAAATATATAGGAGAATATGTGGATCAATTGTCACTCAATGCAAGGTGTAATTTCATGCTAGATTCTCTAGATACCCCCCTTCTCCCCCCGCCCCCGCCACGTATGCACAGAAACAAAGGCTTGCTAGTGTTAGCAGCTGCCTGTTCCATGTAGAACATGTAACAGCGTCTGGCTCCGAGCTCAGAGCACAGTCACTGAATGAAGAAAGTCACATATCTCTGTCATTTCCTGTTTTCTTTTGACAACAAGCTCCATTTATCAATCCAGTCACCATTCATCTGTTCTTCACAGAGTGTGGAAAAGCTAACAAAGTTGTTTCAAAGCTG
>CAJQZJ010031006.1:21387-43783 GCA_907164525.1 Lophiomys imhausi
CACACACACACACACACACACACACACACACACACACACACACACACCACACAAATATACACAATTAAATTGTCTGATACAGCCTCCTATTATTCAAAGGATAAAATCTCTGTGTTCCTTGGCTTTTCTAACCTCATTTGTCCTAACTGCTCTTTCCATCCTATGCATCAAAACAAACTTGAGAACCCATGAGGCTCTTATAGACACTGTGATTCTCTCATTCTCAGCTCTTATTCCTACACTTTGTGCTGTTGAGAAAGTAGTGTGGCTGCTTCTCGATGACAGACTCCCAAACACCACAACTAGCGCTTCCAGCTATGGTGACTGGCCTGTGGATGGATACTCCATTCTACCTCATCCAATCTGATTCCTTCTCCAGAAACTTCCTGTTGCAGCTTGGAAAGAGTTATTGACTTTCTGGACTTAAGAAGACATAGTGATGAAAGAATGTATGGCAACATTTATTTAGATTTGGGGTGCAGATCTGAAGACATCACTTCAGCCTGAATCTCAACATGCCAAGATCGCTGTATTCTTTCTATTGAATGGATCAATATGCCCTTTGGACTTTTTGTTTGTTTGTCTTGCTTAGGTTAACAAGAATTTATTTTCTATCACTTAAAAATCACATCTCTTATCTACTGAGACATGGAGGTCAATAGAGTTAGTTTTTTAGTATGGGGCAATTATGAAGACAGAGAGACGGGGGGGTTACAGACTTTATGTGATCATAAGATTTTATTTCTTTAAATTAAACAACTTAGAGTAAGATTTCTGGAATCTATTTAATGAAATACTATATGGTTACACAAAAAACAAAGCATAGAAACACAAAGGAAATTGAATAACAAAGGCATTCTGCTGGAGTGAGAAGAGTTATGCTTAAAACATCACATATTATAGGATTCTCTTTTATAGAATGCTTTCCAAAATACAAACTGCGGGCACAGAGGACAGACAAGTGACTGCCAAAGGTTAAAAGTATGTAAATCTATAACTGTAAATGGAGATATTTCTATGCTATTTTGGAGAATGGAATGGAACTATTTTGTAACTGGATTGTAGTAATAATGATGCCACGAGTCTGTCTTTGTGTGTTAGTCAGACCCTTTGCTATTATAACATAATGCCTGACATAATTTAAGGGATGCAGGATTTCTTTTGGCTCACAGTTTCAGAACACACAGGCTATGATGATTTCGGAATACATAGTTCTGTTGCCTGTGTCAAGGCAGATAACATCCTTGCCCTGGGAGGATGCAGCAGAAGCCCCTCACTCAATACAACCAGAAAACATAGAGGAGGGCACTGGAAATCAGGCGTAACATTCCAAATTAAGTTCTTGGTGATCTGTTCTCATACCTCCCAACATAGACCTGGGAACCAGGTGCTCAATACATGAGCCTGTGAAGGATAGTTCAGATTCAAACTAGAAGACATGTGCTTTACAGGATTCTTACAATCATGTATCTAATTCCACATATTATTAAAAAATAAAATTCAAAGGTTTTGCCAAAAAATGATAACTAAAATGAAAGTGTGGTGCTGAGGAGACGACAGCTTGTGACTGAAGTGTTTCTCACACAAGCACGAACACTTGAGTCTGAGCCTCAGAACTCAAAGGTTTTTGTTTTTGTTTTTTAAGCAAGCTGAGTGCGGTGTTTGCACACCTTTAATCCCAGCACTTGCGAGGCAGAGCCAGGCAGATCTTTGAGAGTTTGAGGCCAGTCTGGTCTTACAAACCAAGTTCCAGGACATCCAGGGCTGTTACACAGAGCTAAGAGCTAAGCCTAGTGGTGTCTACTTGCAATCATGGCATGGAAGAGGCAGAGACAAGCAGACCCCTGGGGCTCACTGCCCAGCCAATCTAGCTAACCAGAGAGTTCCAGATCAGTGAATGAACCTACTCAAAAAACGAGGTAGATGATTCCTAAGAGTGACACCTGAAGGAGACCTCTATCCTACTTCTCTTGCTGTGATGATACACTAACCAAAACCAACTTGGGGAAGAAGGGGTTTATATGAACTTACAAAGTGCAGTCCATTGTTGATGGAAGCCAAGGCAGGAAGCTGAAGGCAAGAACTGAAGCACAGACAATGGAGGAACACGGTTCAAGGACTGCTTCTCACACCTTGCTCAGTCTGCTTTCTTATACTACCCAGAACAACTTCCCAGGGGTGGTGGTACCACTCACGGTGTGCTTGGCCCACCCTTATCAATTAGCAATCGAGAAAATACCTCACAGCCCAATCTGATGGAGACAATTCCTCAATTGAGATTCCTTTGCCTCTAGATATAATCTAGGTTTGTGTCAGGTTGACAAAACTAGCTATGATAACCTCTGACTTCCACATGCTCAAGTATATCCATGCACCCACGGTAGCAAATACCCACGAACGCACAGAGCTAGAGAGGGAGAGGAAAGAAAACATTACAGGAGTCTGCATTAAAATGCAAAGACCTTTCTCTCCTAAATATTTATGTACTTAGACCCTCCTAAATTGAGCAGAACCAGTGCCTCCTTAGAAACTTCGCCAAACTCCCACTGCCCTGACTTCCTCTGCATCTGCCTTCCCACCCTGCTACTGTAGAATTTTTCACACACTCTCATCTCCTTTGCTGGAGGGTGAACTCCAGGGGAACAGGGATGGTGTCTGAGCTGTCACTGTGCATCCTCACCATGAACAGCATCTGGCATATGGTGGGCGGTCAGTGCCCATTTACTGTATGAACACAAGCAGATTTTTATCTGGCCAGTGCCAGAGTCCTCAGCAGTGTGGAGAATTTCCCGGTGTGCTGGATGGCAACTTGGAACCATCAAGATAGAGTTAAATATGTCCTGGCCTAGATAGCTGTCTCCATGCTGCCCAGCCTTGTAATGAAACTTGACAGCCCTGTGTAAATTCTGCAGTAGCCATGTTTCACATCCCACCATCGGTTTCTGCTGTGGCAAGCATCCTCTAAAAGGACCAGCTTTGCAGTCCCAGGACATACCTGGATATTAATCTCTACCCATAATTGCAAAGCCCACCCTGTTGGTGGAGAAGATGATTCATCTGCCACGCAATGGGCAAAAGAATAGTTAGATCAAGGAAGGGCTCTTTCTCCTGATTCGCTTTACTAACACTGTTTTCTGTTGCCTGCACTCAAGCACAGTCTGAGTATATCAGGTTGAAATTCCAGATATTTTTTTTTTTACATTTACAACTAGTAAGACAGTTCAGTGAGCGAAGAGCCTGCTGTGCTACTTGGATTTGATCCTCAGAACCCACAGAAACGTAGAAGAGAAGAGACCCCCAAAGGTGTCTTCTGACCACCCCATGTGTCTCTTATGCATATACAGACACACACACACACACACACACACACACACACACACACGCACGCGCAAAAATGAATATTTTAATTATAAAACTGCATTGAATGATGAAACGTGTGCCATCTCCCCTCTGTGCCACCTTCATCATTTCACCTCACTTCGTCTCATCAAGTTGGCACAATATCGTGTGACATCATCACTAGAGAATCAAGGGTAAGTGTAGTACATAAGGTATTCTGAGAGAGAGGCTGGGAAGTTGGCTCAGTTACAAAGTGCTTCCTTCGTCTCATCAAGTTGGCACAATATCATGTGACATCATCACTAGAGAATCAAGGGTAAGTGTAGTACATAAGGTATTCTGAGAGAGAGGCTGGGAAGTTGGCTCAGTTACAAAGTGCTTCCTATGCTGAGTTCAATACCTAGACAGACACAAAATGTCAGGTGTGGCAGTGCATGCACTTGAAAGCCCAGCCCTGGGGAGGCAGAGATGGAAAGATCCCTGGTGCTCCCTGGCTAGCCAGCTAATCAGCCAGCCAGTGAGTGAGCAGAGACGAGTGAGTGGCTGTCTCAAAAATCAATGGATGGTACCCGAAGAACATCCCAAACGCTCTCCCTTGGCATCTACTTATCTGCACACACAACCACACACAGGCATGCATGTGCCCACCCACACACATGCAAACATGCACACAAACACAACATACATGTAATTTTAAAAAGATTTTCTGAGAGAGAAAAAAAATCATATTCATATAACTTTTCCAGGAGTGGATAGTTATAATTCATCTCTTTTATTATTATATATTGTCAGTTTCTTCTACCTAATCTTAAAATAAACTCCTCATGTTGGGAAAACCATAGAGGACTCAGTTTACCTCAAATTCTAGGTATCCATTAGGATAGCTCCCCTACAAAGGAAGACAGCTACAAGATTATATATGTATGTGTGTGTGTGTGTGTGTGTGTGTGTGTGTGTGTGTGTGTGTGTGTGTGTATAAACACTTTCTTCCTATTTGTTTTCCAAATAACGTTAAAAGGTTTATTTTACAACTGGGAGAAAAGAAAGAGCAGATGATGGAGTTGAACTCTCAAAGAGAAAGAAAAGTATGGGAAGAAGGAAGTCCAATGAAGACAGCAGCAGAGACAAGTCGAGAGATGGGGCAAGATGTAAGATGGGGCTCTCACTTAACAACAAACAAAATGGAGCTGGAACTAGGGCCTGGCTTTCTGAAGAGCTGGCTAGGGCTCCATGGAAGGAGGCCTTCTCATCAAAGAGTGGCAGGATGGATCTGGTCCAGCTCAGGCAGCAAACAGGAAGGGGAGTGGGGAGGAGATGCACCATGCTGTTGGTTGGCACCAGGCCTTCACTGGTGACACAGAAAAAGTAGGTCAGTCTCAGAGCTAGTCAGGGAGGTGAATGGTCAGCCAGGAGTAGGAGTAGGAAGTGAGGACACCAAGGGAGAGGTGTACTTGAGCAGAGGATCAGAGACATAAGGATTTCAACAGTGCCTTGGTGTAACCACCCAGAGCCCAAAGCTGTCCAGTAGCACTTCCTTCCACCGTGGTGATGACATCTCAGGTCTGTAAAGACATCAGAACAACTGCATATCAGCTTTGGCTCATGAGTATTAAGATATGGATGAGACTGAAGAATCAACTTTTCTTCTTGGTTTAATTTTAATCAAGTTCAAACTGACCACATACACACACACACACACACACACACACACACACACACACTAACAAATGTCTAATGGTTATTTTACTGGGCAGAGTATATGCAGAAAGGAGCCATGTGGCCCCCACTCTAGAAGGAATAGACTATATTAAGAAGAACCAAAAGTCGTTTTCTGCAGTTCCTTAAACTTGTTGCATGGGATACACAGACTTATTCACAGGGCACATGGTGGGCTTTTTTTTCCTTTTAATTTAAGTTGTACTATTTCCACTTTGACTTGAAGAATGGAGTTAGCACATAAAGCCAAAATTTCACATATATCATAACGAATGTGCTGCACTGTTATATGAAAAAAAATCTCTGAAGACTTACAATAATCACAAAATTGATGACTACATTTCATATAAATTGAACCAAATGATAGCTGGGCCTTTGTGATTGGATTCTTCACATAGTGTCTTACTTTCCCATTTCTATGATAAGACACGATGACCAAGGTAACTTATAAAAAAAAGAGTTTATTTGGGGCTTACAGCTTCAGAAGGTGAGTATTGACCATCATGGCCAGCTGTTGATGGATGTTTGGGATGTTTACAATTTGGGTTATTGTGACTGGTTACTGCAACAGTTATGTACAAGGTCAGTCTGAATAACTGTTGTTAATTCTTTGGGGTGTGTAAGTAGAGATGACACTTTGTAGGTGATTAGAAAACTTTGTAAATGGACTATCAATATACTACATAGTTTTAAATGATTAAAATGGTGCCTAATATGTTACACATGTTTTATCACAATAAAAATAATTTCGCAAAAATAGTGAATAAAGTAGATTTCATGTTTTTACGTCTGTGATCTAGGTGTGTTTTTGGACCCCACTATTAAGGTTGTAGTCTACCATGTCTGGACACCTTTTCTGAGCTCAGCACAAAATGGAGGACTCCCTTTTCTTAATGCGGCTTCCTCTCCTCTGCCTGATCCAGGGAGCCTGAATTTCCACACCCTCTACCTGAGGAATGTCACATAATCCTTAAGGAAGTTACAGGCTCAACTTCCTTTCTCCCTATAAGAACCACTCATCAAGCACCTGGGATTCTTGGGATGCCTCTCCATGCAAATGAGGCATCCCAATACCTTAAGCCCCAACCAATAAGGTACACTCGCCCTGTGAACCCCTACTCACTCCCCAAAGTTCTATATAACCCTTGTTCTCCCCAAATAAGTTGAACTGCTTCGATGAAACTGGTCTCAGTGTGTTAATCCACTGTGCTTGAGGCCATCTGAACCCTTCCTCCCCTACCTTCTCCCCTCCCTGGTCTTTTGCTCCCCTCGTGGACTGATGGCCAACAATCCGCCAGAAAATTGAAGACCCACAGTATATTAGTTAGGGTTACTATTGCTGTGATGAAATGCCAAGACAGAAGCGAGTTGGAGAGAAAAGGGTTTTTTTAGGCTTTCACTTCCACATCACAGTTCATCATAGAAGGAAGTTAGGACTGGAGCTCAAATAGGGCAGGAATCTGGAGCCAAGAACTGATGCAGAGGTCATGGAGGGGTACTACTTACTGGCTTGCTCCTCATGGTTTGCTCAGCCTGCTTTCTTATAGAATCTAGGACCACCATCCCAGAACCACAATGGGCTGGGACCACCTACATCAATCCTTAATTAAGAAAATCCCCTACAGGATTACTTACAGCCAGATTGTATGGACCCATTTTCTCAATTGAGGTTCCCTCCTCTCAGATGACTCTATATTGTGTCAAGTTAATTTAAAACTAACCAATACACTAGAGATAGTAAAAACAGTCATACCTTGTAGCTTTTGTGAGTATTTAAAGGGAAATGCACATGAAGCACTTTGTACAGAGCCTACAACATGAAAACTGAACAACAATCATTAGTTCTTGATAGTATCAATGGATACTGGTAAAGAGAGTGATCTAGTTCAAAGAGAAATTCTAATGAATACTATACCTATAGGAACTACTAAACTATGACTGTTGAGTACATGTGTATGGGAGAATTAAGAGGAAGAAAATTTGGGGTTTTTACTTCTTTTTATTTTTGAGATTACAATTATATTTCTCCTTTCTCTTTCCTCTCTCCAGACCCTCTTGTATAACCTTCCTTGTTATCTTTCAAATTCATAGCCTCTGTTTCATTAACTGTTATTACACACATACATATATACATACACACACACACATATATATATGTGTGTGTGTATGCATACATACATATACACATTTCCTAACTACAGCCTACTCAGTCTGTATATGTTACTCACATATATGTTTTCAGGGCTGATCATTTGGTACTGGATAACAAATCAGTGTGCTCTTCCCTGTGCTGACTATTTCTCCTGCTCTCAGCATTCCTTAGTTGCCTGTGGTTCTTCATGTAAAGTTGAGACTTCTCCCCATCCAGTTAGGCATGGCCATGGGTGTCTTCCTTATTTAGCTGATATTGGTGAGACTTTGTAGCTTCTGACACTGTTAGGAAACACAATCTCACAGCAAAGTCCCTGATCTTTTGACTCTTAAAATCTTTCTGTCCTCTCTTCTGGAATGTTCCCTGAGCCTTACATGTGGGAGCTGTTTTACAGATGTATCTATTGGGATTCAACTCCACAACTCAAGGCATACAATCTTTGTGTAAAGTAACTTAGTTTGGTTTTCTATTCTTAAAATATATGAAAATTTTAAAACCCTTAAGTTTTCTAAAATGCATTCCAGGACATTAATTACCAACACAAGTATCCACACACTCTACATATCCTGTTGGATTTACACTGCAGAATCTCAGCATATTAACTTGTATTCGTAAAATCTTTGTATTTATCTGAGGTTGAAATTTATCAGAGGTGACCAAGTTATTCAGATAAATTAATCTAGTTACTTCACTCAATCTTACATTTCTATAAACAGGAGTCATCTGTGTAAATTCTTTTAGCAGTATTTGGATGTTCATTTAACAAATATTTATGTTATGTCAAATCATAAGCAAAATATAATGCTGTACACTGGGCCTTCGTGGAGCCTGTATTCTACTGTGACAGAAATATATAAAGTTATTATATTATTTTTTTTAATTTTTAAATACTTTATTTTTTTTTCTTCAAGTTACATCTCAGTCACAAACCCCTCCCTATTCCCCCTTCCTATCCCGCCCTTCCACCCTCTTCCCCCCAGAAGTTTCCCCTTTCAGTCCAACAGATGGTTCCTTCTCTTATAACAGTAAGTATTATACAAAACAATAGATATAAATATGCCACATTTATGAGAGTTAAATGGCCCAGTATACCTTCCCAATGTCCATTTTATACATATTTGGCCCCTGACTTTAACATTCTACCATCTAACCATCTCCATGAGTTTAAAGGTCTATATCTGACTCAACATTCATACTAACTTGCAACACACTTTTAAGAGTATCTTCTTAGATCTATAATACCCTCTTGATTCCTAAACAACTCAAAATTTAACTATGAGACTCTAGCTGTCTATTCTTCAACCACCTCAGAGACCTGAGAGGGATAAATATATCTGCTTATATAGGAAGGGGACCACTTCTAATCCTGGTTATATGGAAAGAAAATGCCTGAAGAAGTCAAGTCTTAGCAAAGCTCTAAGGAAGAAAAGAACAACTTATATAGAAGAGAGCATGTGATACAAGCAGAGGGTAAAGCCTCGAGGAAGGCACAGGCATGCTGGGCCCATTTAAGTATTTAAGGGCTTTAAAGACCAGCATAATAATTGAGACCAAAACCAACAGCAAACATGTAATAACATATAAAACTGGCAGATAAAATCAAGCATATCTCTTGCTGGCGTTTGTTAAGGACTGAGATTTTACCTTGAGAACAATGAGTTTTTTTCAGGGTTTCAGACTTGACAGAAGAGAGAGTGGGGAGTAGACCTGAACTCATTGACACGAGATCCAGACGGTGTACACAGAAGAATTTTGAAGGTTATTTGTCTGCACTGAAAGAACCATTGCCTCTACCCTTCATCCTTTCCTCCCTCAAGCTTCTTGACACCTGCCCTTCTACTCGAGGTTTCCAGGGTCTTCGTGAGATCTTTCTCCTTCTAGAAGGGCTCTTGTTACAGCTTAAAACATTTGGCAAGGACTTCACAATGCTGAGCCAGAATGCCTTCCGTGGAGCTTCAACTCACTAGTTCCTGTTCTTCTCTACAACAAAATGGCAGATTTTGTTGTTTCCAGAGAAGAATGTTGTAAAACCCTGAATATATTCAAAGGGCCACTTTAGGTCTCTCTTCATAGGATCCATCAGCCACCTCTCAAGGTATGCCTGTTGGGCACTAGCACTCCATTACATTGAAAAATTCTTGTGTGGGGGTAGGGAGGTGATTCAATTGGTAAAGTACATGCCTTGCAAGCATGAGACCCAAGTTTATATCTCAGAACTGGGGTGAAAGTGGTGAGAGTAGGGTAGAGGGAGACGGGAGATGATGCAATTATATCTTAATTTTTAAAATTGAGAAAAATTAAAAAATTTTTTTTTGTTTTTGGGGGGGGTTGTTTTGTTTTGTTTTTTTATGTTTATTTATAACTTCAGGTTTCATCTCCATCACAGTGCCCTCTTTCCACCCCTCCCACTCTCTACCCCCTATCCCTTCCATCCCACTCCTCTGGAGTAGAGTGCCCCTACATAACAGTCCCCTGCCCCAGCTCAGCAGTCATATGAGGGCCAAGAGCCTCCTCATACACTGGGGACCTACAAGGCAGCACCACTAGGGCAAAATGTCTCATTGACAAGAAACAAAGTCTATGTTCCTGTTCCCCCTGGTACATTGGTTGTATATAGTTATCCTGTACTATATGGCTGAAATCTGATTATAAGTGAATAGATGCCATGTGCATTCTTCTGAGTCTGGGTTAGCTCACTCAGGATCAGCTTCTCTAGTTCCATCCATTTTGCTGCAAATTGCATGATTTTCATTGTTTCTGATGGCTGTGTAGATGTACCACAGTTTTTTTTTTAATCCATTCCTCAGTTGTGGGACACCTGGGTTGTTTCCAGTTTCTAGCTATTACAAATAAGGTTGCTATGAACATAGATGAGGAAATGTCCTTGTGGTTTGGTAAGGAATCAACAAAATAAAATTTTTAAAAATTAAAATGTACTTGGCAGGGGAAAAAAGTGGTCACATACTTGTAATTCCACAACCGAGAGATGGATAGATCCTTTGAGCTTTTGGTAAATTTCTATGAGTCCTTCAAATGAAGTCAGCATAGGCAAATTGGTAGTCACCAGGACAGTAAGAGAGACTGTCTCAAAAACAAGCTGAACGTTCCTGAGGCTGACCTGTGGTCTACATGCACACACACACACACACACACACACACACACACACACACACACACACACACTTGTAGATTCCTTCTTTTTTCTCCAGAGGCAGTCTAGAATTTTTAAAATGAGATTTCATCCCAAAGAATTTTATGAAAACAAAAATCCATTTTAGTTCCAATCTTGTCTTTCAGGTCATAGAGGTAATCAAAATAAATTCCATGTGATTGTCTTAGTCAGGGTTACTATTGCTGAGATGAAACACCATGACCAAAGAAACTTGTAGAGGAAAAGGTTTACTTGGCTTACACTTCCACAGCACTGTTCATCATTGAAGGAAGACAGGACAGGAACTCAAACAGGGCAGAACCTGGAAGCAGAAGCTGATGCAGAGGCCATGGTGGGGAGCTGCTTACTGGTTTATTCCTCTTGGCTTGCTCAGCCTGATTTCTCATAGAACCCAAGACCACCAGTCCAAGGATGGTACCCCTGGATATGGGCTGGGTCCTCCCCCATCGATCACTAATTAAGAAAATTCCTTACAGCTGAATATTATGGTGGCATTATCTCAATTGAGGTTCCCTCCTTTCTGGTGACCCTAGTTTGAGTCAAGTTGACATAAAACTAGCCAGGACAATGGGTCACCTCTATGTAGGAACAATTAATTATCACCTTAAGTTAGGAGTTCAACGAGTGCTAGGTGCCTAACAGAAGTTATTTCATCTGTTATTTTAATAGCTCTGCATCTAAGCAGCTCCTGCTTTCAGGGGAGAGAGCATTTGCATGTCTGGGCTTCACACCCTGCAAAGGATGTCCATCCTGGGCTTCACTCACACTTCCCAAATCAAAACACTCCCTCTGTAAGAACTGTTTTGATGTCCAACGTCCTGATTTTTACCTTTTGCCTCTACCTAAGAGTTCACATTTTGCATCCTCAACTCCATTCCACAGAGCTGCTCAGCCTGCTAACAACATAGGAGACAGATAACTTTGAAGAGAATTGCCCCCATCTTTTTTTATGTTGCATTTCATATGCAGGAATTGTTCTTGCTGCTGATCTTCAAAGATTCCCTAAAATAATTAATAAGACACGACTGTGAGAAAACAGTGTAGTTAAGGGGAATTCCCAAGAATCATAGATCACGGGATCTGGAAAAAAAACAAAAAACAAAAGCCATCTTCAGCCAAAAACATGATCTACCCCTGGGTCAGCATAAAATCGGAGATTAGTTTTATCTAGTTGAAGTCAAACTCAGAGTAAAAAATCAAGAAAAGGGGGAAGGGCAGGCAAGCCTGGAAAGACGGCCAGTGGTTACAGTGCTTGCTGCTCTTCCAGAGGACCAAAGTTCAGTTCCTAGCACCAACATCAGGCCTGTGTACCTCTAGCTCCAAGTGATGTATCACCTTCCTGTGGCCTCTGACACATACTCATGACATCCACTCACACATACCTACATGTCTATAAGAAGAACAGAAAGAAAACTTTTTCTGAAAGAAAAAAAAAGGTAAATCTGGATATTTGTCTCCCAAACAACAACAAAAATACCCAAATAGACAACACAAGCATGCAAAACTGCTAGTTTTCAACATGTTGGCAGCTATACCCAGCAGTTGTAACAAGAACAGCAGACCTCCACCATCCCAGCAGGGGGCACCATTGGGCAAATGGGCTTCCTGCCACCATACTAGTTTCTATTTCAGAGGACAAAATTGTCCAACGCCGTCTAATAGAGTTAACTCAACCAGCTGTGTGGCTAACAGGTTGGCACCTACTATCCTTTGTGGATCTGGCTTCTGAACAGCATGGTCTATTCTGGTTCTTCTCACCACTGTAAAGAGGACAATTTTCTCACACACAAGTTCTACAGCTTAGCTCCCACATATGCAGATGATCCACTGTGTGCTCGGGGAAGATGGAAAAATGGCCCCATAGTGAAAGGACCCAGAGACTCAATGCTGAGGGAGAAGTGAGTGAATTGAAACTTGCTGTTGATGCCATATTATCTCTATCACCTAGATGTGACTGTAGTCAGACATGTCATCAGAGGCGACAGACCTCAATTGGAAGCTGAAGTATCACGCCACAGAGGCAGTTCAGCCACAGCACAACCAAAAGTGGCATTTCTCACATGCGGGGAGGTACATATGTTTCCATTTACTTGCATCCTATTGACTATGCAGAAATCTTAACACGTCAAGTGGAAGAAGCTGAATCAGAAAGCAATATATGTCACAAAAAATAGGGTTCAGCTGATTAAGGATACACATACACCAGGAGTGAATGCTGGGGATGTGGCTTACCTAGGGTGCACACAGACCTGCTTCTATTCCCAGCACTGAAAGAAAGAAACAAAAACTTGGAGGACTTAAATTGAGCCTATGAGCCTTGAGGGCAGCAACTCCCTTTCCTTGGGAAAAGTAGCATGGACCTACACAAGTACATACACATTGTGATTAATATTGCAAATGCACACAATTTCTTCCATAGTGGTAGAAAGGTTACACTTTACATCTGTAGGCAAAGACAACATAATAATATTCTATTCTTAGCATATTTGGCTTTTATTCCTTTCCTTAACAATTAAGAGGCATAGTTCCCAAACAGGGATAAGGTCTCCCCAGTGAATTGGTGCCATTGATGTAACTGTTTAACAGAGGAGTACACCATCAACAGAAGAGCAATACTGGCTTACAGGTTACACTGCCAGAGTTTGTGAATGACCTCCGAAATTTGCTAGCTAGGGAGATGAAGGCAAGTTGCTATTTTGTCTCAGTTTTCCTGTGAAATGGAGATGCTAATATTAAATAACCTACTTCAGAGGATTGCAGTAAGTTTTAACTGGTCAATAAATAGAAAGAAGTTACCACAATGTTCCAAATTCCAGATTCCTGAAAAGTGTTCATCATATGTACTAACCATGGATGATGTTGCAGTGCCATTAATTCTTAATCAATATCTGACTGATTATGTGTATCAATTATGTAGAAGGAGACAAAATGACCATCGTACTGTGTTGTGTGACACAGCCCAAAAACATCATGGCAGGAGTCCTCAGAAAAAGCACTGACATTTCACAGAACTTCAGAAGAGACCTTGAGACTGGGTGGGGAGGGTGTCTCCTTGTTCCCTGAACTGGCAGACCTTTATAAACTGAGGTGGTTTCCTTCTTCCTTTATCTCCATAAAGTAACTGAAGGTTCTGAATTAAAAACCATATGGAACTAAAGACACAGCTCTTAGGGAATCATGACAGGTGGTGTGGGCCTTCTGTTTGCTGCTGTGGACTCAGAGAGACATCTAGTGTCCTACCATGGTGCTGTCTGATGACGCGTTCATTGTGCCTAGGGGTCAGCTACAGTCAACAAGCATCTCCCGGTCCCTCCCAACTTTTCTTCCCACTTCCCTATGAATTTCAAAGTCTTTCCCACTCCAGGGACTTCTGCATTCAGTTCCTGTCGCCTGGGACCATTTTCTCTGGTTCTTCTCATGTCTGGTTCTATACCTTCCAGCCTTCCATTTAAATGTCAGCTCCATGGAGAGGAGTTCTCCATCACCCTACAGAGAGAAGCATCTCTCAAACAGTAGGAGCTTTCCTTCTTGCTGATTCCTGTCTTCCCTTCAAAGCAGCCACCAGAAAGCAGTGTCTTTCTTCTCTTCTCTTCTCTTCTCTTCTCTTCTCTTTTCTGTTCTGTTCTTCCCTCCCTCCCTCCCTCTCTCCCTTCTTTTTCTCTTTCTTTCTTTCTTTTCTTTTTGACATAGGGTCTCATGTAACCTAGGCTGACATTGAATTCCATATGTAGCTAAGGATAACCATAAACTCCTGATCTTGTCTACATTTCCCAAGTCCGGAGATTATGAGTGTGTGCCAGCACACCTAGTTTATGCAGTCCTGAGTATAGAACCCAGAACTTTGTATACACTAGGTAAGCCCTCTGCCAACTAAACTACATCACCAGCCCCTAAAATATGTTTTTATTTGTTTCATTACTCACTTTTTTGCCTAAATTCCATGTGAAATTGTAGTGCCATGGGGGAAAAGTAAAGGCTGTATTCTTGTTTCTAGTCCCATATCCCCTATGAGGCTTGGAAGCAAACCCCAGCTATGACTGTGGTTACCAGTGCTGACCGCTGATATGTGAGCCAGAGCCCCAACACACAGCTTCCCTATTTTTTCATTTTTAGAACGCACATCTTTCATACTTCAACTTTGTAAAAAGTAAAGATAATCTTGTAACTGGGGGTCCTTCATTAAAGAAAATATGGTAGCATCGTGTTCCAGCTTGCACGTGCGTGCGTGCGTGCGTGCGTGCGTGCATGCCTGCATGTGTGAGTGTGTGTGTGTGTGTGTGTGTGTGTGTATGTGTGTGTGTGTGCGTGCATATGCATATTAGAACCTTGGGTGTCTTCCCCCAAGAACATCAGAAAAGAGCACCAATTGTCTATCCAACACTTTCTTTGAAACAGTGTCTCTCATTGGTCTAGAACTCCTCAGTGAGGCTGAGCTGGCTGGCCAGCAGGTCCCAGGTATACTCTTGTCTCTGCCCTCCTCAGTGATGGCATTACAAGCATGCATCATCACACATGACATTTCCACATGGGTTCTGGGGGTTAAATTCAGGACAGATAAGAGCTGCAGTAACTGAGCGATCTCTCACAAGTTATTCTTAAGTATAAAAATGAAATTGCCTGTTGTTACAGCTCTGTGGCTGTGCATGTGTGCTGACTGCCGAGGAAGGGGACAGCCACACACCCTTCTTCACCATGTGCCACCTGCCCCTCTCAGTTCCTGCCTTGAAGATTGCCCCGACCCCACTCTCTATTTAATGAGACTGGCTTTCTAAATTTTCTGGAAAATGTATCTTTCCTTTAAAATCCCTGGGAATTTGGAATGATGAAACATACTTAATTAAGCTATACGGAGAAATTCTGCTATCTAGGCAGTATTTTTTTTTTTTGGTCCCATTATCTTTGTTTATTCTGAGGAATGTGTTATTACATAAGAAGCAGCATTCATAGATCGTTTACTATGTTCTGGGCACTGAGCTAAATTATTTTCATGCATTATTTAATTCTCACAAACTCCCCCACTATGAGGGGGACCAGTATTATTTCCATTTTATGGATGACAAAAATAAGCCCCACATACATTCAGCACCTTGCTCAAGGCCCCACAGCTATAAGTGGCAGAAAAAAAATTGGAATCTCATCCCAAAGCCCATGAATACACAAGCTTGAGTCCTCCAAAGGCACAAAGATATACATAGTCAGCCTGAACTATGTCCATCAAGGAGTTTTCTGTTTGGAATCAAATGCCAAGGCACCTGGGAGCAGCCCTAGTCTAGGCATCTGTTGGTCAATTCTCCTTTGTTCAATGCAGTCATGTAACTTAAATGGCACAGTGGGTCAACTAATTAGCAAATATAACAAAAGAGCAGTTAGATATCCATATACCTCAGGGTTCTTTTTACTGAATTGGATAGAGTGACTTGAGGCAGCTCGGGTCACTAAAGCTGTTTGGATAGTAACATCTAAGAAAGTCAGCGTCAGAGTGGAACTCAGGTGTGGTTTGGTCATGGCTCTAGGTCATTTTCTATATGGCAATTGTCTTTATTCTGCCCAATGTGTGAGTCCCCTTTATTCTCAGCTGGGTTCCTTCCATAGAAAAATGTCAGAAGAAATTCCGCTCCATGCATGTCAAGTAACCCTGAACTTCTCTCTCCTAGACCAACTTAGATTCGTAAACCAATTGCCGGAGTGAGGATAGGATTTTCGATTGCCTGTGGCCAAATACGACCCATCCATCTAGACCTCTTGGTGGTGAAGAGAGGCCTAGACCCTGGAGAAGTCAGTGTTTCTGTGCCACCCCATGCAAAGCTTCCTAGATGAAATGCAGAGAAAACAAAGGGCAGACAACGCGCATACACAGCTGTGTATGCTGTGTATGTGTGAGCTGTGGAGTCCATCTCCCCGGCCCTGATAAAAACTACCCAAACCTTCCTCTAATACTTCAAAAACAACCCCCCAACCCTGTTGCACTAGCACAAACTCAGCCTTCCTCTCTAAGCATGTTCCACTCACCCTTCAGTTTCTGCCAACCGACTGACACAAGACAGTCAGTTGGCAGAAAAGTTCAAAAGTACTTTGAACCCCTCAAGTACTTTTTTTGCCCTTTGTATATACCAGCCCCTCACCCAAAGCCCGCTTTCCCACATCACTTCCTCATTCATTTCATCTAGGTATTTGCCAAAATGCTATGTCCCAAGCCACTTATCTAAAAGGGCTCCTCCTGCCCCATTCTTCATCTCCTTAGCTTTCCCATCCTGTCTGTCCTAGTTTTACTTCTGCTCTTGTGATAAGATGCCCTGACAAAAAACGCAACTTAGGAAGGTTTGTTTTGTTTCACAAGTCTAGGTTGCAGTTGACATCGTGGAAGTCGAGGCAGGAACTCTAAACAGCTGGTCACATCACACCGCAGTCAAGAGCAGGGAGAAGCAGATCCATCATGTTCACCAGGACCCCTGCCTGGGGAATAGTGATGCTCACCGTGGCCTGTGTCTTCCCACATTAATTAATTAAGGTAATCCTGCACAGGCTGTATCAACATAGACAACCCCCCTTTGAGACTCTTTCTTGGTGAATCCAGCTTGTGTGCAATGATCATCTCACCACCAACTTGTCAATGTATGTGGTTATTTGCCTTTAATTTCATCTTTAAAATAAGAGTTTCAGGCTGTGTGCACATCACTGCGTGTGCCCCATATCTACCACATGGTCTCACGTGCACAAAGTGCTCAATGGCTGCATTCAGAATACACAAAAGGGTAGGAGGATGAAAACAAATGAACACGTCATGAACAAATGAATGAATGAGCTACAGCAAGGCTGTGGATGAACATGGCTAACAGGTGACTCAGGACAATGTTTATATTTCTGGTTTGCTTCATAGGTTAAAGACAAACACTTTCTCCCAGTTCTGCATTCAGAACTCTGAGTCTGCTTCAGAAACACATGGTATTGAAAGCCAAATATTTATTAAACTCAAGATAGAGTTTAATTCAAGTCAGTGGTGCAGAATCACACTGGCTCTCTCACCACTGTCCTGTGTGGAAATCAAACACTTTAAAAATCAAGGCAGACAGCCCCATTATGAACTGGATTGCATCCAGGATCAAAATTCAATCTTGGCTTTCCTCTTCCTTTCTGTTGTTTAGTTCCTTCTTTCTGCCTAGTCAGTATTACTGAGGTTCCTTTGCTGGCATTTTTGCTCAATTCCCTGCAGAGTTACTATCTCTCAGGCCTCCTTAGAATTCACAAAGTACAAGAGACCCATTCTAAAACGAATTGGCGGTGAGTTGAGCTCTGCAATTTTTTAAAACTATGCTCATTACAATTCTCCCAGAATAGAGCAGCTCCTCCCTCTCTTCTGTGCTTGTTTTATTTTCAGTAATGCCCAAACTTAGACTCTTCTGACAATAATAATTATTGGTATTGATGGAAAGAACACTAGCATCTGTGGAATGGTTTTGTAGCTTGTAATATGAATTCTGGTCAATCACATTCTGTGATAAATTAAAGACAAGCAGACAACTCCGGTACACAGCAGAAGGCTTTCTATGCAACAGCTTTATAAAATACATTGCAGGGTCTCCTGAAATGTACCCGATGCTTCCTCTTTTCCCTATGAAGGTGGAGAATTACAGGATTAAGTGCCAGTGTCTGAAAGAACATTTTCATCTTGGGTCTTTCATGAGGACATGAAACAAAACTTGTAAACATTTTCTCTCATATTTGCCTAATGTGAAATGGAAATCATAATACAACCTATTTCATAGAATTCTGAGGATAAAACAACAAGGTACATGTAAGAATCCTTAAGAGTACTATATTATAGGAGTTCTCTGTTGGGATTTTTGGGGTCACTTATTTATACTATCATATTGTCTGTAAATAGGGATACTTTGACTTCTTCTTTTCCAATTTGTATCCCCTTGACCTCCTGTAGTTGTCTTATTGCTCTAGCTAGAACTTCAAGTACTATGTTGTAGAGATATGGAGAGAGTGGACATCCTTGCCTTGTCCCTGAGTTTAGTGTAAATGCTTTCAGTTTCTCTCCATTTAATTTGATGTTAGCTACTGGCCTGCTGTATATTTCGTTTATGATGTTTAGGTATAGCCCCTATATGCCCGATCTCTCCAAGACTTTTAACATGAAGGGGTGTTGGATTTTTGTCAAATGCTTTTTCAGCACCTAATCAGATGATCATGTGGTTTTTTTTTCCTTTCAGTTTGTTTAGATGGTGGATTAAGTTGATGGACTTTCGTATCTTGAACCACGCCTGCAATCCTGGGATGGAGCCTACTTGATCATGGTGTGTGATACTTTTGATGTGTTCTTGGATTTGGTTTGCAAATATCTTATTGAGAACTTTCGCATCTATGCTTATAAGATAAGTTGGTCTGAAATTCTCTTTCTTTGTTGGGTCTTTGTGTGGTTTAGGAATCAGTGTGACTGTGGCC
Organism: Lophiomys imhausi; assembly: GCA_907164525.1. Lineage (NCBI taxonomy): Eukaryota > Metazoa > Chordata > Mammalia > Rodentia > Muridae > Lophiomys > Lophiomys imhausi. Next base: position 40,215 of record CAJQZJ010031006.1, read on the forward strand.
TTGTAGAATGAGTTTGGCAGTGTTTCTTCTGTTTCTATTTTGTGGAAAGGTTTGAAGAGTATTGGTATTAGCTCTTCCTTGAATATCTGGTAGAATTCTGTGCTGAATCCATCTGGCCCTGGGCTTTTTTTTTTTTTTTTTTTTTTGGAGGAGGGAGAATTTTAATAACTGCCTCTATCTCCTCAGGGCTTATAGGGCTGTCTAATTTGTTTACCTGATCCTGATTTAGCCCGGTACTTGGAATCTATCAAGAAAATATGTCCATTTCGCTTAGGTTTTCCAGTTTTGTGGAGTACATGCTTTTGAATTAAGACATAATGATTCTTTGGATTTCCTCAGTGTCTGTTGTTATTTCCCCCATTTCATTCTTGATTTTGTTTATTTGGATATTTTCTCTCTGCCTTTTAGCTATTTTGGCTAAGGTTTTGTCTATTTTGTTGACTTTCTCAAAGAAACAGACCGGTTGATCAATGGAATCGAATTGAAGACCCAAAAATAAACCCACACACCTATAGTCACTTAATATTTGACAAAGAAGCCAAAACTGTGCAATGGAAAAAGAAAAACTTCTTCAACAAGCGGTTCTGGTCTACCTGGATGTCAAGATGTAGAAGAATGCAAACAGGCCCGTTCTTATCACTCTGCACAAAACTTAAATCCAAGTGGATCAAAGACCTCAACACAAAACTGGGCACACTAAATCTAATAGAAGAGAGAGTGGGGAAGAGCCTCAAACTCATTGGCACAGGTGACAACTTCCTGAACAGAAAACCAATAGCTCAGGCTGTAAGACCAACAGTCAATAAATGGGACTTTACGAAACTGAAAAGCTTCTGCAAGGCAAAGACACTGTCATTCGAACAAAACGGCAGCCTACAGACTGGGAGAAAATCTTCACCAACCCCACATCTGACAGAAGGATAAGATCCAAAATTTACAAAGAGCTCAAGATATTAAACACCAAGAAACCAAATATTCTAATTTTAAAAAAATGGGGTTCAGAGAATTCACAAAGAAGGAATCTCTAATGGCCGAGAGACACTTGAAGAAAAACTCAACATCCTTAATCATCAGAGAAATGCAACTCAAAATGACCCTGAGATTCCATCTCACATCATCAGAATGGCTAAGATCAAAAACCCAGGTGACATACTGGTGAGGATGTGGAGAAAGGGGAACACTCCTCCAGTGCTGGTGGGAGTGCAAGCTTGTACAACTACTTGGGAAATCAACATGATGGTATCTCAAAAAACTTGGAATAGTTCTACCTCAAGACCCATCCATCCTGGGCATATATCTAAAAGATTTTTCACTAAATCACAAGGACATCGGCTCAACTATGCAACTCTATTTGTAATAGCTAGAAACTGGAAACAACCCAGATGTCCTTCAACTGAAGAATGGAATTAAAAAAAAAAAACTGTGGTACATATCTACACAAGCATTCAGAAACAAGGAAATCATGTAATTTGCAAGCAAATGGATAGAATTAGAAAAGCTCATCCTGAGTGAGATAACCCAGACCCAGAAAGATACACATGGCATATACTCACTTATAACTGGATTTTAGCCATATAGTACAGAATAACTACCCTACAATTCACAGACCCAAAGGAACAGGAACCTAGCACAACTATCCTGCAAGAAACTCCACCCAGCAGAGAATCAAAACAGATGCTAAGACACACAGCCAAACATTAGGTGAAGATCTGGGAGCCATGTGTAAGAGAGGAAGGAGGAATAGAGGAACCCAGAGGGGACAAGAACAACATATGAAGATCAACAGAAACAACCAATCTAGAACCTTACAGACACTGAAACACTAACCATAAAAAAAAAGAAAAAAAAATGCATATATAGACCAGACCTAGCCCCCTTATACATATATAGATGATAGGAAAATTGGTCTCCATATAGATCCCTTAGCAAGTGGTGGTGGTGATGGGGGGCAGTGTCTGTCATGGGCTGTGGTACCTGTTAGTGGAACACCTTATTCTAACTGGGCTGCCATACTGGGCACCAGTGCAAAAGGAAGCTCTTAGCCATCATGTAACTGTTGAACTGAGGGGGCTTGATAGGGGTTGAACTCCCCTCACCTGAGGAGAAGGAGAGGAGGGAGAGGGGAAAGAGGGTTGGAAGGTGGGACTGGGAGGGGTGGAGGGAGGGGGCTGTGATCAAAATGTAACTTGAATAAATAAGTAAATGTTAATTTTTTTAAAAAGAGTACTGTGTTAGGAATTATCCTCACTAATTCACTCAACATACATTTATTTTTTTAACATATACTTATTAACTGGTTGTGACATGCAAGGTCCTCAAAGTTCATCATAGTTACCACCACCGTCATCATCATCACAGTCATCATCACCATCGTAACACCATCATTACCATCTTCACCCCCATCATCGTCACATTCATCAAATTATTATTAATAAATACAAGGAACCATGAAGGGCAGAGGACTTATGGTACGAGAGGAGCTGCACCCTAACTCTGGGAGAAAGAAGACTGTAGATTTTGTCATTAACTGAAGAGTGAAATCTTAGCCTTGTTTCTTTGGGGCCTCCTCAGCTTCGCCATACAATAGATAAAGTACTTGAAAACACTCCTGCTGTAAAACCAGCTGAAAATAATTTGTTAAAATTTGTAATATATTTTAGTATTAATGTTAGCCAGATGCTATGAATAATTTATGAAACAATGAATTAGAGCAAAGCTATTGTTATCACCCATTTCCACTCTGATGTGGTAGAGAATCGGGACTAAGGTTGGATTCATCACATGTACACTGGAAACTGTGGTGATATTGTGCAAGCATCCAAAACTTTCCTTAGGCAAAGTGAAGAAAAATCATTAAACATAGACTTCAGTTGTCTTCAGCACCCCTGCTTGCTATGATATCTTGCAATTCAGTTCCAGATGATTGTATCCAACACCATAGATGTAAAGGTGAGAAAGGACAGACCCAAAAATGTTTTGAAAAATTTCCAAGATATCTACAAGGAAAAGTTTGGGTGTAAACTTGATGTCCTAAACCTTAGGATTTAGGACTATTTCTACCATACCATAAAATTTCTGAGGAGGGCAAAGAACATGATTGGCCTGTGAATTACACCCACACACCCATCCAGACTCAATTTCTCATCGCTGTTGTCAGGAAGTACAATCCCCATGCCCTCACAACTGCAGCAGTCTGTGTGAACAACAACTCATGTCCTGAATAGCTGCTAAAAAACCAAAGAACCAGTCATCTCCATGAGCTGGTGAATCAAGAATTTGCCCCAAACTGAGGAAAAAATGATGTACCAAGGAGGCTGTAAAACTTCTTCAAATGATAATTTGGATAATTCCTAATTTTTTTTTCCTTTGGTCCATAGGATATTTTTTTTTTTTTTTAGTTTAAGGTATTTATTTTTCCCCCCAACAGCTCTCCCTTTCAGTCCAAATAATGGTTCTTTTTCTTATAACTATAAATACAATACAAAACAACAGAAATAAATAGGCCACGATTATAAGAGTTATATGGCTTAGCATACATTCCCAATGTCCAGTCCATATGTATTTGGCAC
>CAJQZJ010031011.1:1415-11811 GCA_907164525.1 Lophiomys imhausi
CAGGGTAGAGATTATCAATGTTGGGTGTGCCTTAATGGGACGTGGCAGGCAAGGGCTGACAGCATTTCTTCTTTCCATTGTAAATAGAGTTTTTTCATTTTTTAATTGCTTTATTATTAATTTTATTTATTTATTCAAGTTACAGTGTGATTACAACCCCCTTTCCTCTCCACCAGGTCTCCTCCCCACCAGGTCCCACCCTCTTCCCCCTTTCCTTCCTCTCCTTCTCCTCAGACGAGGGGAGCCACTCCCATCACCTCACTCCAGGTTTATCAAGTCTCAACAGGACTAAGAGCATCCTCTTCCACTGACGCCAGACAAGGCAGCCTAGCTGGGATAAAGTATTCCATTAACAGGCAACAGTGATCATGTCAGAGACAGTCCCTATTTCATTAGCTAAGAGATATGCATGAAGACCAAGCTTCTGTCTGCTACATATGTGTAGGGGGCCTGTGTTCAGTCCATATAAACTTTTTGGTTGGTGCTTCAGACTCTGTAAGCCTTCCAGGAGACTAGGTTGGTTGGTTCTGTTGGTCTTCACATGGAGTTCTTGTCCCCTCTGAATCCCTCTATTCTTCCTCTCTCTCTCTCTCTCTTCTACAAGTCTCCCAGAGCTCCACCTAATGTTTGACTGTGTGTCTCAGCATCTGTTTCGATCTGCTGCTGGGTGGGATCTCTCAGAGGAGAGTTATGTTAGGTTCCTGTCTTCTTTGGGTATGTGAGTTGTAGGAGGGTTGTCGTGTTCTTTATGGCCAATATCCACATATGAGTACAAACCTTGTGTTTCTTTTGTATCTGGGTTACCTCACTCAGGAGGATCTTTTCTAGTTCCATCCATTTACTTGCAAATTATGTGATTTTTTTTCTCTTTTCTTTTTTTTATTAAATACTTTATTTTTTTTCTTCAAGTTACATCTCAGTCACAAACCCTTCCCAATTCCCCCTTCCTGTCCCACCCTTCCACCCTCTTCCCCCCAACAGCTTCGCCTTTCAGTCCAACAAATGGTTCCTTCTAATAACAGTAAATACTATACAAAACAACAGAAATAAATATGCCACATTTATGAGTGTTAAATGGCCCAGTATAATTTCCCAATGTCCAGTTCATACATATTTGGCCCCTGACTTTAACATTCTACCATCTAACCATCTCCATGAATTTAAAGTTCTATAAATGACTTAGCTTTCATACTAACTTGCATCACTATTATAACCATCTTCTTAGATCTAGAACACCCTCTTGATTCCTAAACAACTCAAAATTTAACTATGAGACTCTAGCTGTCTACTCTTCAACCACCTCAGAGACCTGAGAGGGATAAATATATCTGATTATATAGGAAGTGCAGGGCCTGCAGCTTTCAATACTAAGAAATGACAAACCAGTGACTGCCTGGACAGTTCCCCTTTTCTCTCCACATATTCCAGCATCAGTCTTCAGCCTTTTGGTTCTGTTTCTCTGACAGACATTGATTGTAGAGCAGGAATTATGAAGGATTTACCTAACCAGTCTTGGCAGAACTAGGCCGTCGACTTCCCTGCTACCAAGTTTTGTCCTTTTTGGACAGCAGTCTGTCTGCAGTTGAAGCAAGTAGTTTTTTCATGCCAAGAGATAGGCTTGCCACTAATTCAACCATCTCACACTGGAGATTCTTCGATGCTTATCTTCTACTTGGAGTAGAATAGGGGGTGCTGTCAGGAGCTGATATGTCTCGATATCAAAAAAAATCTTCATTTAAGACATCTTTGAATGCCATATTCTGCAGATCTCTTGGGGTTTTTGAAGATGCCCTATCCGTCTCTTGTATTTAGATAAGCAAATGTTGCTTGTCTCTTAACAACTTGATTACTGAGTAGTTTAGAGAATATCTGTGATAGACTGTCATAGTAGCTAACAAAGTGACATGTTTGCATGATTAGGAGTTTGTTTTTCTTAACTATCCTAAACAGTTTTAGATGGTTGGTATCAAGAGGCCAGAGCTTCACATTTTATTTTTAAGTATCTCTAGGTATGATACCATTAGGAAGAGTTACCTTTAATTTTGTATCAATATACAAAGATCTATTCAATTGTGGCTAAATATAATTTTGTATCAATATACAAAGACCAATGCCTATGTAGCCCAATACAATCTTAATATTACGTCCATATACAAGGGTCAATACCATTGTGGCCAATTATAATCTTAATTTTGTATCAATATACAAAGATCAATACCGATGTAGTCCAATACGATCTTATTTTTGCACAATAAACAATGGTCAATACCACTTTAGCCAAATATACTACTAATTTTGTATCAATATACAAAGGTATAAGGGCATATTCAATAATCTGTCCCTTCTTCTTGGTCCTTCCTGTGCTATGTCTATGTCTCATTTTTCTCAAGTCCATGAACTCCTACATAGGAGAGACAGAAGGATACAGAAAAGGAAAAGTAGGAAGTCCCTGGGTCTAACCTCCAAAACCCATTGAACAGGGCCATTTAACAGCTTGTAATTTCTTCCCCTAAATAACAGAGTATTCAGTTATCCTTCAAATAACCAAAAGGGTGGGGGAGAAACACCCTCCCCAACCTCTGGGCATGGGACGTCGCTCTCTTAAAATGACTTCCTGCTGATTTGGGTCGTAGTAAACCTGTTTGGGGCCCAAGCCAAAATGGAAAAATGGTTAAAAATGTTAGTACAATCCTTTTATGTTCAGTCCTTCTGTTCTCAGCTGTTTAGATGTCCTAAGGAGTTTGTAGGCAGAAGCTGATCTTGCAGGCTTTACTGAGGTTCTGGCTGGGGCATTGTGTAGAGCTGAACGGTCTTAGCGATATTGAATTGTTGTGGTTGTAGGCTTTTGATGGAGACAGCTATAGAGGGAGTCTGTCAGGCTGAATCAACTGGGTCACTCGTCTTCTTTGGTGTCTGATTCTGTTTTCTGCTGAGGTTTCTGTTGTCCAGTTGTCCCTGGGTTCCTTGAATGGATGCTTTGATTCTCCTGGAACGATAAGAACAGAGCCCTGCCCTAATCCTAACTCTGGCACAATTACCCTCTTTTTTGGGGGGAGAGGGGCTAGGTAATATTTCTCCTGAAGCAAATTTGGTTTTTTGACAATATATAAAGTGTTATCTTTCAATCTGGGTTAAAGAAGAAAATTATTTTGTTATTTTGGAGCTAAACCAGCTTTAGTGTATATATTTTGAGATCTCAAAGGACAATTTGTTTGTATTGAGTAGACCTTTTGTAAGTAGCTTTTAAACTTAGGTCTTTCCAAATCCTATGTGTGTGTCTCTGCATTCTAATTATTGGGATCAGAGACCTGTGGTTCCCATCTGAAGGGATTAAAGATGTGTTCCACCACTCCTGGATCAAAGTTTTTCTCTATTTAGAGTTTGTTTTGTATCAGGCTGACCTTGAGCTCTGAGATCTGCCTGTTTCTGTCTCTAGTGTGTTGGGATTAAGGGTGTACTCTTCTTGAGTGATGGGATTAAGGGTGTGCACCTTCACCACCCTGTTCCATGTAACTCTAGAATTTATAAGACCATTAACTCTATGATGCTCCTCCCATCTCTGCTGAAGTTAAAGGCATGGGTGAACACCACAATTCTCATGTATTTTACCTTAGCTCTACGTTTTTTCGACACTTGGAGGTTTATAAAACCTGGTTGAATGGCTGTATCCTTTATTTTATTTACAGTGTTTTAGCATTGTTACCTGCTTTTTTTTAATTACTAAATTTATTTGTTTGTTGCTTCGGGTTACATCCTTATCATATTTACCTGTTTTCCTGCTTCCCAGGCCCACCCTCCCATGCTCTACCCCTTGACCCTTCTGTCTTGTTCCTCTGGGGTGGAGTGTCCCTGCATAACAGTCTCTCACCACAGATCAGGAGTCATATGAGGGCCAAGAGCCTCTTCATTCACCGGGTGCCTACAAGGGAGTACTGCTAGTGAAAGGTGTCTCCTTGCTACTGGGGTACTTAAAAAAGACCAACAAACGCACAAACCCACAAAAACAAAGAATAACAACAAAAAAAAGAGGAAAAAGAAAAGGGAAAAGGAAAAAGGAAAAGGAAAAAAAAAGTTTATGTCCATGTTCCTTTTGGTGTGTTGGTTGTAGTACAGATATCCTGTATGATATAGCTAAAATCCTACTATAAGTGAATAGATGCCATGTGCATCCTTCTGAGTCTCGGTTAGCTCACTCAGGATGAGCTTCTCTAGATCCATCCATTTGGTTTCAAATTGCAAGATTTCATTGTTTCTGATAGCAGAGTAATATTCCATTGTATAGATGTACCACAGTTTTTTAATCCATTCTTCAGTTGAGGGACATCTGGGTAGTTTCCAATTTCTAGCTATTACAAATAAGGCTGCTATGAACATAGATGATGAGACTTCCCTATGTCTCCATGAGAGGTCCTTTGGGTGTATACCCAGAAGTGGTATGGCTGGGTCCTGAGGCAAGGTTATTCCAAGATTACAAGGATATCACCAGACAGACCTCCATAGTGGTTGCACAAGCCTGCACTCACACCAGCAATGGAGTAGGGTTCCCCTTTCTCCACACCCTCGCCAGCATGTGCTGTCATTTGAGCTCTTTATCTTAGCCATTTTGACAGGTGTTAGATGGAATCTCAGGGTCGTCTTGAGTTGCATTTCTCTGATGATTAAGGATGTTGAGCATTTCTTCAGGTGTCTCTCGGCCATTAGGGATTCCTCCTTTGGGAATTCTCTATTTAGCTCCATCTCCCATTTTTTGATTGGATTACTTGGTTTCTTGGCATTTAGTTTCTTGAGTTCTTTGTAGATTTTAGATAATAGCCCTCTATCAGATGTGGGGTTGGTGAAGATTTTCTCCCAGTCTGTTGCTTGCCGTTTTGTTCGAATGACAGTGTCTTTTGCCTTACAGAAGCTTTTCAGTTTCATGAGGTCCCATTTATTGATTGTTGATCTCAGGTCCTGAGTTGTTGATGTTCTGTTCAGGAAGTTGTCACCTGTGCCAATGAGTTCGAGGGTTTCTCCTACTTTTTCTTCTAGTATATTTAGTGTGGCCGGCCTTATGTTAAGGTCTTTGACCCACTTGGATTTAAGTTTTGTACAAGGTGATAGGTATGGGTCTAATTTCATTCTTTTGCAAGTGGACATCCAGTTGGACCAGCACCATTTGTTGAAGATGCTGTCCTTCTTCCATTGTGTTGTTTTGGCTTCTTTGTCAAAGATTAGTTGGCCATAGGTGTGTGGGTACATGCTTGGGTCTTCAATATGATTCCATTGATCCACTGGTCTGTTTTTATACCACTACCATGCTGTTTTTATTACTAGTACAGCTGTACTAGTAGTACAGCTTGAAATCTGGGTTGGTGATACCTCCAGATGCTTTTTTATTGTACAGGTTTGATTTAGCTATTCTGGACTTTTTGTTGTTCCATATGAAGTTGACAATAGCGTTTTCCAGGTCTATAAAGAATTGTGTTGGTATTTTTATAGGAATTGCATTGAATCTATATATTGCTTTTGGTAGGATGGCCATTTTTATTATGTTGATCTTACCTATCCATGAGCATGGGAGATCTTTCCATCTTCTAAAGGCCTCTTCCATTTCTTTCTTCAGGGGCTTGAAGCTCTTGTTGTATAGGTCCTTTACTTGCTTGGTTAGAGTTACCCTCAGGTATTTTATATTGTTTGTGGCTATTGTGAAGGGGGTTGTTTCCCTTATTTCTTTCTCAGTATATTTGTTTGTTCTATAAGAAGGGCTTCTGATTTTTTTTGAGTTAATTTTGTATCCAGCCACCTTGCTGAAGTTGTTTATCCGCTGTAAGAGATCTTTGGTGTAGTTTTTGGGGGTCGCTTATGTATACTAACACATCATCTGCGAATAGGGATAATTTGACTTCTTCATTTCCATTGTTTATCCCTTTGATCTCCTTTAGTTGTCTTATTGCTCGAGCAAGGACTTCAAGTACTATTATGAAGAGATATGGTGAAAGTGGACATCCTTGTCTTGTCCCTGAGTTTAGAGGAAATGTTTCAAGCCTCTCTCAATTTCTTTTGATGTTTTCCACTGGCTTTCTGTATATTGCCTTTATTATTTCTAGGTATGGTCCTTGTATGCCCGTTCTCTCCAGAACTTTTAGCATGAAGGGGTGTTGCATTTTGTCAAATGCTTTTTCTGCATCTAGCGAGATTATCATGTGGTTTTTTTCTTTCATCTTGTTTATGTGGTGAATTACATTGATAGACTTTCGTATATTGAACCATCCCTGCATTCCTGGGATGAAGCCTACTTGATCATGAGGTATGACACTTTTGATGTGTTCTTGAATTCGGTTTGCTAGTATTTTATTAAGTATTTTTGCATCTGTGTTCATGAGGGAGATTGGTCTGAAGTTCTCTTTCTTTTTTGGGTCTTTGTGTGGTTTAGGAATCAAAATGACAGTGGCCTCATAGAATGAGTTTGGCAGTGTTCTTTCTGTTTCTATGTGGTGGAAGAGTTTGAAAAGTAATGGTGTTAGTTCCTCTTTGAAGGTCCGGTAGAATTCCGTGCTAAAGCCATCTGGCCCTGGGCTTTTTTTGGTTGGGAGATTATTAATGACTGTTTCTATTTTCTTGGGTGTTATTGGGCTGTTTAAGCTGTTAATCTGATTTTGATTTAGTTTTTGTAGGTGGAATTTATTGAGGAAATTGTCCATTTCGCTTAGGTTTTCAAAATTGGTGGAATATAGATTTTTAAAGTAGAACCCGAATATTTTCTGGATCTCCTCAATGTCTGTTGTTATTTCTCCCTTTTCATTTCTGATTTTGTTGATTTGGGTTCTTTCCCTTTGCCTTTTAGTTAATTTGTCTAGGGGTCTGTCTATTTTGTTGATTTTCTCGAAGAACCAACTCTTGGTTTCATTGATTCTTTGTATAGTTCTTTTTGATTCTAAGTTGTTGATTTCAGCCCTAATTTTGATGATTTCCTGCCTTCTACTCTTCATGGGAGTGTTTGCTTCTTTTTTTTCCTATTTACCCAGCTTAGCTGTTAATTCACTAATATGAGCTGTCACAATTTTCTTTTTGAAAGCAATTAGTGCTATGAACTTTCCTCCTAGCACAGGTTTCATTGTATCCCATAGGTTTTGTTATGTTGTGTCTTCATTGTCGTTGGATTTTAAGAAGTCTTTGATTTCCTTCTTTATTTCTTCCCTGACCCAGTGGTCATCCAGTAAGGAGCTTTTCAATTTCCATGTGTTTGTGGGCTTTCTGTTGATTCTTTTGCTGTTGAAGATCAGCTTTATTCCATGGTGGTCTGATAAAATACAAGGTGTTATTTCAATTTTCTTGTATCTATTGAGACTATCTTTGTGTCCAACTATGTGTTCGATTTGGAGAAGGTTCCGTGGGGTGCTGAGAAAAAGGTGTAATCCTTTGTGTTTGGGTGAAACGTTCTGTAGATATCTGTTAGGTCCATTTGTTTCATGATCTCTGTTAGACTCAATATTTCTCTGTTTGGCTTCTGTCTTGATGATCTGCCCATTGTTGTGAGTGGGGTGTTCAAGTCTCCCACTACTAATGTGTTGTGATCGACATGTGCTTTAAGTTTTAGAAGTGTTTCTTTTACGAAAGTAGGTGCCTTTGTATTTGGGGCATAGATGTTCAGTATTGAGATTTCCTCTTGATGAATATTCCCTTTAATGAGTATATAATGACATTCTTTGTCTTTTTTCATTAACTTCAGTTGGAAGTCTGTTTTGTTTGATATTACGATGGCTACTCCAGCTTGCTTCCTGGGTCCATTTGCTTGGAAAATCTTTTCCCAGCCCTTTACTCTGAGGTAGTGTCTATCTTTGGTAGTGAAATGTGTTTCTTGTATGCAGGAAAAGGACAGGTCTTGCTTGCGGATCCACTCTGTAAACCTGTGTCTTTTTATTGGGGAGTTGAGTCCATTGGTGTTGATGGATATTAGTGACCTGGGGTTGTTATTTCCCATTAGTTTGGTATAGGTGATGGTTCTGTGCCTCTTTTGGTTTAGTTGCTGAGGGGTTTTCTTTTCCCGTCGTTTTGTTGGGTGAAGTTTTCTTCTCTGGGTTGGAATTTTCCTTCTAGGATTTTCTGTAGGGCTGGGTTTGTGGGTAGATATTGTTTAAATTTGATTTTGTCATGGAACATCTTGTTTTCTCCATCTATGTTGATAGAGAGTTTTGTTGGGTATAGTAGTCTGGCTGGGCACCTATGATGTCTCAGGACTTGTAGGATATCTGTCCAGGCCCTTCTAGCTTTTAAAGTTTCTGAAGAGAAGTCGGGTGTAATTCTGATGGGTCTGCCATTGTATGTGACTTGATCTTTTTCTCTTACAGCTTTTAATATTCTTTCTTTGTTCTGTACATTTGGTGTTTTAATTATTATGTGGCGAGAGGAGTTTCTTTTCTGATCTAATCTGTTCGGTGTTCTGTAAGCCTCTTGGATTTTTATTGGCATCTATTTTTTCAGGTTTGGGAAGTTTTCTTCTATGATTTTGTTGAAGATATTTCCTGGACCTTGGAGTCGGGAGTCTTCTCTTTCCTCTATACGTATAATTCTTAGGTTCCATCTTTTCATTGAGTCCTTGATTTCTTGGATGTTGTGGGTGAAGGATTTTTTAGCCTTCTCATTTTCTTTGGATGTTGTACTGATTTCTTCCATCGAATCTTCCATGCCTGAGATCCTGTCTTTCATCTCTTGCATCCTATTGTTGATACTCACATCCGTAGTTCCTGTTCTCATCCCTTGATTCTCCACTTCCTCTTTTAACTCTGACTGTGTTTTCTTTATTGTTTCCATTTCTATATTCATGTCTTGTATTGTATTGTTCGTTTTGTGCATTTCCTTCTCCAGCTTCCTTGTTTTTGTCTGAAAATCTTTCATTGCTTTGTCCTTTTCCTGTTCAAGCTCTGTCACCTTGGCTTGGAGTTCTTTAATGGTGTTGTTCGTTGTTTTGCCTTGTAAAATTGTGGCTTCTTTGAATTCCGTCATAGATTTAAGTTCTTCTTGAAGAGACTCTATCACTTTCCATAATGCAGAATTGTCATCGTTTTCATGTGTTTCTGTTGGTGTGAGGTCATCCAAATTGGATGAGCTAGGATAATTCTGCTTTGTTGGAGTCATATTTCCTTGATTTCTATTTTTTCTTGGACCTTTGGCCATATCGATATGTTTATCTGTCTGTTCTTGTCGTTTTCTGTGCTTGGATCCACAGGAGATGCTTTGGTGAAGGAGTCGAATTGCTTGGCTATCTGTAGTTGCTTACAGGGGGATCTCAGGGTCACTGTGGTTTTAATAGCCTGAAGCACTGTGAGCTGGTGCAGCCTATTCCCAGGTAGTGAGTAATGGTCCGGGATTGTTTCACTGCTTCCAATTCAGACTTCTCTAGGTTGCACACTGAGTTATCAGCCTGTAATGGTTCTGATGGTGTGTACCTGTTTGCCCAGTCACAGATTCAGTGGGCTTTGTTTGTCGTCACGGAGGCTGACTGGGCCTGGCTCCACACCTAATATGTCTGGATTTTCCAGAATACAGCTATGGTCCCCTGACTTCTGGTTTCTCACTAGGCTTCTCGCCACAGGCCTGGCCCCTCAGCCCCGCCCGCCTGTGCCGGGTTCCCTCCCTGTCTGCTCAGCCATGGGTGCACGGGGCCCCGGCCCCTCCCGCCGCCTGTAACGGTCTCCATCCCCAGCTGCTTTGCCGTGGGTGCGCGTAGCCCCGGCCCCTCCCACCGCCTGTGTGAACCTCCCTCCCTAGCTGCTCAGCCGCAGGCACGCAGATCCCTGGCCCCTCTCACCAGCAGTACGGTCATCCCTCCTCAGCTGCTCGGCCATGGGTGCATGGATCCCCGGCACCACCCCCCTGTGCCGGCCTCCCTCCCCAACTGCTCTGCCCGCCGGCTTCCTGCTCTCTTGGATTCTCCACGGCTCGAGCGGCTGTGGACCACCCGCCGAGCGCCCTGTTTCTTCCTTGCTAAGACTTCCACTATCCCGCAAAGATTCCTAAGTAGCTATAAGGTCTTCCTGAGGTGTGGGGAGCCCAGTAGGCTAGTGGGCAATCGCCATGGGGCCCCTGATTCTGCCTGTTGTGAGTTGGGGTCGATCTTACTAGGCGCCTCTCTAAATGGGTGTTCCCAAATCCCGGATTTAGTGGCTTCTGTGTCTGAGAGAGATGGGGGAAGAGCCTTACCCTGGGACTTTTAACAGTCCCTTGGGAGCTGTGAATGTTCCCGGAGGGTCTAGCGCCTCCGGTTTTTGCACAGTGTCCAATAACTCTGTGTTTTTTATGGCTCTTTTCTCCCACGTTCAAAATGCGTCAGTGTAGGTCGCCGCCATCTTGGCCCCCAAATTATGTGATTTTTTAAAACATTTATTTATTCATTCAATTTACATCTCGATCCCAGCCC
>CAJQZJ010031014.1:6910-17656 GCA_907164525.1 Lophiomys imhausi
ATATATATATATATATATATATATATATATATATATATATATATAGAGAGAGAGAGAGAGAGAGAGAGAGAGAGAGAATTTGGCTTAGCATGGACTTTTGAAAAGTCAAAGCCCACCCTCAGTGACACATTACTCCAAAAAGGTCATACCTCCTAAATCTTGTAATCTTTTCTTTTCTTTTTTTTTATGTTTACAACTTTATTTATTTATATCTGTGTTTATTTAGTTCTACATGTATGAACTCTCTATACATCACTAGCCTATCCTCTACCAGAGAAGTCTGTTTAACCAGAAGACATGGAAACCATTGGCTTTATTTTAAAAATTCTGATGTCCAACCAGTTGAACATTGGTCTTCATTTCACCAGTAAATTATGTTTTCTCTTCTTTTAAAGCCAAATTTTGATTAGGAGTTGAAGCTATATGGTCTTTCGTTTTTTTGTTTGTTTTTGGTTTTTGGTTTTTTTTTTTTATTTCTTCAAGTTACATCTCAGTCACAATCCCTTCCCTATTCCCCCCTCCTGTCCCACCCTTCCACCCTCTTCCCCCCAACAGCTCCCCATTTCAGTCCAACAAATGGTTCCTTCTCTTACAACAATAAATACTATACAAAAAAACAGAAATAAATACGCCACAATTATGAGAGTTAAATGGCTTAGCATACATTCCCAATGTCCAGTTTATACATATTTGGCCCCTGACTTTAACATTCTACTATCTAACCATATCCATGAGTTTAAAGCTTTCATACTGACTTGCATCACAATTTTAAAAACATCTTCTTAGATCCAGAACACCCTCTTGATTCCTAAACAACTCAAAATTTAACTATGAGACTCTAGCTATCTATTCTTGAACGACCTCAGAGACCTGAGAGGGATAAATATATCTGATTATGTAGGAAGTGCAGGGCCTGCATCTTCCAAAACTAAGAAATGACATATCAGTGGCTGCCTGGACAGTTCCCATTTTCTCTCCGTATTTACAGCATCAATCTTCAGATGTTTGGTCCCATTTCTCTGACAGACATTGATTGTAAAGTAGGAATTATGAAGGACTTACCTACCCTGTCTTGGCAGAGCTAGGCTGTTGACTTACCTGCTACCTAGTTTTGTCCTTTTTGGACAGCTGTCTGTCTGCAGTTGAAGCAAGGGGTTTTTCATGCCAAGAGATAGGCTTGCCACTAATTCAACCATCTCACACTGGAGATTCTTCGATGCTCATCTTCTACTTGGAGTAGAATGGGGGTGCTGTCAGGAGCTGACATGTCTTGATATCAAAAAAATCTTAATTTAAGAAAACATTTTTGAATGCCATATTCTGCAGATCTCTTGGGGTTTTTGAAGATGCTCTATCTATCTCTTGTATTTACATAAGAAATGTTGCTTGTCTCTTAACAACTTGATTTCTGAGTAGCTTAGAGAATATCTGTGATAGACTGTCATAGTAGCTAACAAAATGACACGCTTGCATGACTAAGAGTTTGTATTTCTTAACTATCCTAAACAGTTTAAGACGGTTGGTATCAAGAGGCCAGAGCTTCACATTTCATTTTTAAGCATTACTAGGTACAATACCTTTAAGAAGCGTTACCTTTAATTTTGTATCAATATACAAAGATCAATACCAATGTGGCCAAATATACTCTTAATTTTGTATCAGTATACAAAGATCAATGCCTATGTAGCCCAATACAATCTTAATTTTGCATCAATATACAAGGGTCAATACCATTGTGGCCAAATATAATCTTAATTTTGTATCAATATACAAAGATCAATACCGATGTAGTCCAATACAATCTTAATTTTGCACAATGTACAATGATAAATACCACTTTTGCCAAATATAATACTAATTTTGTATCAATATACAAAGGTATAAGGGCATATTCAATAATCTGTCCCTTCTTGGTCCTTCCCATACTATGTCTATGTCCCATTTTTCTCAAGTCTGCACTCCTACATAGGAGAGAAAGAAGGATAAAGAAAAGAAAAAGAAGGAAGTCCCTGGGTCTAACCTCCAAAACCCATTTAACAAGACCATTTAACAGCTTGTAGTCTCTTCCCCTAAATAACAAAGTTTTCTGTTATCCAACAAATAACCAAAAGGGGGGGGGGACACCCTCCCCACCCTCTGGGAATGGGACGTTGCTCTCGTAAAATGACTTCATGCTGATTTGGGTCGTAGTAAACCTGTTTGGGGCCCAAATCAGAATGGAAAAATGGTTAAAAATGTTAATCCAATCCTTTTATGTTCAGTCCTTTTGTGCTCAGCTGTTTAGATGTCCTAAGAAGAATGTAGACAGAAGCTGATCTTCCGGGCTTTACTGAAGCTCTTGCTGGGGCACTCTGTGGAGCTGAATGATCTTAGCTATTTTGAGTTGTTGTGGTTGTAGACTTTTGATGGAAACAGCTATTGAGGAAGTCTGCAAGGCTGGATCATCTGGGCCACTCCTCTTCTTTGGTATCTGATCTGTTTTCTGTTGAGGTTTCCATTGTTCAGTTGTCCCTGGATTCCTTGAATGGATGCTTTAAATCTCCTGGAAAGATAAGAACAGAGCCCTGCCCTATACCTAACTCTGGGACAATTACCTTTTTTTGGGGGGGTGGGGGTGTCAGGTAATATTTCTCCTGAAGCAAATTTGGTTTTTTGACAATATATAAAGTATTATCTTTCAATCTGGATTAAAGAAGAAATTATTTTGTTATTGTGGAGCTAAACAAGCCTTAGTGTATATATTTTGAGATCTCAAAGGACAATTTGTTTGTATTGAGTAGGCCTTTTGTAAGTAGCTTTGAAACTTAAATCCTTCCAAATCCTATGTGTCTGTCTCTGCATTCTAACTATTGGGGTCAAAGACCTGTGGTTCCCATCTGAAGGGATTAAAGATGTGCTCCACCACTCCTGGATCAAAGTTTTTCTCTATTTAGATCTTGTTTTGTATCAGGCTGACCTTGAGCTCTGAGATCTGCCTGTTTCTGTCTCTAGTGTGTTGGGATTAAGGGTGTACTCCTTGAATGATGGGATTAAGGGTGTGCACCATCACCACCCTGTTCCATGTAACTCTAGAATTTATAAGACAACTAACTCTATAGTGCTCCTCCCGTCTCTGCTGAAGTTAAAGGCATGGGCTAACACCACGCATTTCATGTATTTTACCTTAGCTCTATGTTTTTTCGACTCTTGGAGGTTTATAAAACCAGGTTGAACGGCTGTAACCTTTAATTTATTTACAGTGTTTTAAACCTGTTACCTGCTTTTTTTTAAATTAATAAATTTATTTATTTGTTGCTTCAGGTTACATCTCCATCATATTGTCCTCTTTCCCCCCTTCCCAGCCCTGCCCTCCCATTCTCTACCCCCTAATACTTCCCTCTTGTTCTTCTGGGGTGGAGTGTCCCTACATAACAGTCCCTCGCCACAGTTCAGGAGTCATATGAGGGCCAAGAGCCTCTTCATACACCGGGGGCCTACAAGGCAGTACCACCAGTGACAGGTGTCTCCTTGCTAGGAAGGGAAAACTAAAAAACACACCAACAAACACACAAACCCACAAAACCAAACAACAACAACAAAAAAAGAAAGGAAAAAGAAAAAAAAAAAGAGTCTATGTCCATGTTCCCTTTGGTGTGTTGGTTGTAGTACAGATATCCTGTACTATATAGGTAAAGTCCTACTATAAGTGAATAGATGCCATATGCGTCCTTCTGAGTCTGGGTTAGCTCACTCAGGATGAGCTACTCTAGTTCCATCCATTTGGTTGCAAATTACATAATTTCATTGTTTCTTATAGCTGAGTAATATTCCATTGTATAGATGTACCACAGTTTTTTAATCCATTCTTCAGTTGAGGGACATCTGGGTTGTTTCCAGTTTCTAGCTATTACAAATAAGGCTACTATGAACATAGACGAGGAGACTTCTCTATGATTCCGTGAGGAGTCATTTGGATGTATACCCAGAAGTGGTATGGCTGGGTCCTGAGGCAAAGCTATTCCAAGATTTCTAAGATATCGCCATACTGACCTCCATAGTGGTTGCACAAGCCTGCACTCCCACCAGCAATGGAGGAGGGTTCCCTTTTCTCCACACCCTTGCCAGCATGTGCTGTAATTTGAGCTTTTGATCTTAGCCATTCTGACAGGTGTGAGATGGAATCTCAGAATCGTCTTGAGTTGCATTTCTCTGATGATTAAGGATGTTGAGCATTTCTTCAGGTATCTCTCTGCCATTAGGGATTCCTCCTTTGTGAATTCTCTGTTTAGCTCTGTCCCTCATTTTTTGATTGGATTATTTGTTTTTTTGGCATTTAGTTTCTTGAGTTCTTTGTAGATTTTGGATATTAGCCCTCTATCAGATGTGGGGTTGGTGAAGATTTTCTCCCAGTCTGGTGGTTGCCGTTTTGTTCGAATGACAGTGTCTTTTGCCTTACAGAAGCTTTTCAGTTTCATGAGGTCCCATTTATTGATTGTTGATCTCAGGTCCTGAGCTGTTGGTGTTCTGTTCAGGAAGTTGTCACCTGTGCCAATGAGTTCAAGGGTTTCTCCCACTTTTTCTTCTAGTAGATTTAGTGTGATCAGCCTTATGTTAAGGTCTCTGATCCACTTGGACTTAAGTTTTGTACAAGGTGATAAGTATGGGTCTAATTTCATTCTTTTAAAAGTGGACATCTAGTTGGACCAGCACCATTTGTTGAAGATGCTGTCCTTCCCTTGTGCCATTTTGGCTTCTTTGTCAAAAATTAGTTGGCCATAGGTGTGTGGGTCCATTTCTGGGTCTTTAATTCGATTCCATTGATCTACTGGTCTGTTTCTATACCAATATCATGCTGTTTTTACTACTATTGCTCTGTAGTACAGCTTGAAATCTGGGATGGTAATACCTCCAGGTGCTTTTTTATTGTACAGGATTCATTTAGCTATTCTGGGCTTTTTGTTGTTCCATATGAAATTGAGAATAGCTCTTTCCAGGTCTATAAAGAATTGTGTTGGTATTTTGATAAGAATTGCATTGAATCTATATATTGCTTTTGGTAGGATAGCCCTTTTTATTTTTTTGATCCTACCTATCCATGAGCATGGGAGGTCTTTCGATCTTCTAAGGGCCTCTTCCATTTCTTTCTTCAGGGTCTTGAAGTTCTTGTTGTATAGGTCCTTTACTTGCTTGGTTAGAGTTAACCCCAGGTATTTTATATTGTTCGTGGCCATGGTGAAGGGGGTTGTTTCCCTTATTTCTTTCTCAGTCCATTTGTTTGTTGTATATAGAAGGGCTTCTGATTTTTTTGAGTTAATTTTGTATCCCGACACCTTGCTGAAGGTGTTCATCACCTGTAAGAGTTCTCTGCTGGAATTTTTGGGATCGCTTATGTATCCTATCATATCATCTGCAAATAGGGATAATTTGATTTCTTCATTTCCAGTTTGTATCCCCTTGATCTCCTTTAGTTGTCTTATTGCTCTAGCAAGAACTTCAAGTACTATACTGAAGAGATATGGTGAAAGTGGGCATCCTTGTCTTGTCCCTGATTTTAGAGGAAATGCTTCAAGTTTCTCTCCATTTAACTTGTTGCTAGACACTGGCTTGCTGTATATTGCCTTTATTATTTCTAAGTATGGTCCTTGTATGCCCGTTCTCTCCAGAACTTTTAGCATGAAGGGCTGTTGGATTTTGTCAAATGCTTTTTCTGCATCTAGTGAGACTATCATGTGTGTTTTTTTCTTTCATCTTGTTTATATGGTGAATTACGTTGATAGACTTTTGTATGTTGAACCATCCCTGCATTCCTTGGATAAAGCCTACTTATCATGATGTATGATACTTTTGATGTGTTCTTGAATTTGGTTTGCTAGTATTTTATTAAGTATTTTTGCATCTATGTTCATGAGGGAGATTGGTCTGAAGTTCTCTTTCTTTGTTGGGTCTTTGTGTGGTTTAGGAATCAGGGTGACTGTGGCCTCATAGAATGAGTTTGGCAGTGTTCTTTCTGATTGTGTTTGGTGGAAGAGTTTGAAGAATATTGATGTTAGCTCCTTTTTGAAGGTCTGGTAGAATTCCGTGCTAAAGCCATCTGCCCCTGGGCTTTTTTTGGTTGGGAGATTTTTTAATGACTGTTTCTATTTCCTTACGGGTTATTGGGCTGTTTAATCTGTTAATCTGATATTGATTTAGTTGGTAGGTGGAATCTATTAAGGAAATTGTCCATTTCTCTTAGGTTTTCAAATTTGGTGGAATATAGATTTTTAAAGTAGGACCCAAATATTCTCTGGATCTCCTCAATGTCTGTTGTTATTTCTCCCTTTTCATTTCCTATTTTGTTGATTTGGGTTCTTTCCCTCTGCCTTTTAGTTAATTTGGCTAGGGGTCTGTCTATTTTGTTCATTTTCTTGAAGAACCAACTCTTGGTTTCATTGATTCTTTGTACAGTTCTTTTTGTTTCTAAGTTGTTGATTTCATCCCTAAGTTTGATGATCTCCTGCCTTCTGCCCCTCTTGGGAGTGTTTGCTTCTTTTTTTTCCAATTCACCCAGTTTAGCTGTTAATTTGCTAATATGAGCTGTCACAATTTTCTTTTTGAAGGCACTTAGTGCTATGAACTTTCCTCGTAGCACAGCTTTCATTGTATCCCATAAGTTTGGGTATGTTGTGCCTTCATTGTCATTGGATTTTAAGAAGTCTTTGATTTCCTTCTTTATTTCTTCCCTTACCCAGTAGTCAGTAAGGAGTTGTTCAATTTCCATGTGTGTATAGGCTTTCTGTTGATTCTTTTGCTGTTGAAAACCAGCTTTATTCCATGGTGGTCTGATAAGACACAAGGGGTTATTTCAATTTTCTTGAATCTGTTGAGGTTATCTTTGTGTCCAACTATGTGGTCGATTTTGGAGAAGGTTCCATGAGGTGCTGGGAAGAAGGTGTATTCCTTTGTGTTTGGGTGAAACGTTCTGTAGATATCTGTTAGGTCCATTTTTTTCATGATCTCTGTTAGACTCAATATTTCTCTGTTTGGCTTCAGTCTTGATGATCTGTCCATTGCTGTGAGTGGGGTGTTGAAGTCTCCCACTACTAATGTGTTGTGATCGACGTGCGATTTAAGTTTTAGAAGCATTTCTTTTACAACTGTAGGTGCCTTTGTATTTGGGATATATATGGTCAATATTGAAATGTCCTCTTGATGAATATTCCCTTTAATGAGTATATCATGCCCTTCTCTGTCTTTTTTCATTAACTTCAGTTGGAAGTCTGTTTTGTTTGATATTAGGATGGCTACTCCACCTTGCTTCCTGGGTCCATTTGCTTGGAAAACCTTTTCCCAGCCCTTTACTCTGAGATAGTGTCTATCTTTGATAGTGAGATGTGTTTCCTGTATGCAGCAAAAAGAAGGGTCTTGCTTATGGATCCAATCTGTAAGCCTGTGTCTTTTTATTGGGGAGGTGAGTCCATTGATGTTCATGGATATTAGTGACCAGGGGTTGTTATTTCCCATTAGTTTGGTATAGGTGATGGTCCTATGCCTCTTTTGGTTTAGTTGCTGTGGGGTTTTCTATGCCCTCTGTTTTCTTGGGTGTCGTTTTCTTCTCTGGGTTGGAATTTTCCTTCTAGGATATTCTGTAGGGCTGGGTTTGTGGGTATATATTGTTTGAATTTGATTTTGTCATGGAATATCTTGTTTTCCCCATCTATGTTGATAGAGAGTTTTGCTGGGTATAGTATCTGGCTGGGCACCTATGTTCTTTCAAGACATGTAAGACATCTGTCCAGGCCCTTCTAGCTTTTAAAGTTTCTGAAGAGAAGTCAGGTGTAATTCTGATGGGTCTGCCATTATATGTGACTTGACCTTTTTCTCTTACAGCTTTTAATATTCTTTCTTTGTTTTGTACATTTGGTGTTTCAATTATTATGTGGCGAGAGGAGTTTCTTTCCTGATCCAATCTGTTCAGTGTTCTGTAAGTCTCTTGGATTTTTATTGGCATCACTTTTTTCAGGTTTGTGAAGTTTTCTTCTATGATTTGTTGAAGATATTTCCTGGACCTTGGAGTCGGGAGTGTTCTCTTTTCTCTATGCCTATAATTCTTAGGTTCTGTCTTTTCATTGAGTCCTTGATTTCTTGGATGTTGTGGGTGAGAGATTTTTTAGCCTTCTCATTTTCTTTGGATGTTGTACTGATTTCTTCCATCGAATCTTCCATGCCTGAGATCCTGTCTTCCATCTCTTGTATCCTATTTTTGATACTCACATCCGTAGTTCCTGTTCTCTTCCCTTGATTCTCCAATTCCTCTTTTAACTCTGACTGTGTTTTCTTTATTGTTTCCATTTCTATTTTCATGTTTTGAATGGTATTGTTCGTTTTGTACATTTCCTTCTCCAGCTTGCTTGTTTTTGCCTGGAAATCTTTCATTGCCCTGTCCTTTTCCTGTTCAAGCTGAGTCACCTTGGCTTGGAGCTCTTTAATGGTGTTGTTTGTTGTTTTGACTTGCAACATTGTGGCTTCTTTGAATTCCTTCATAGATTTAAGTTCTTCTTGAAGGGACTCTATCACTTTCCATAATGTAGAATTGTCATCGTTTTCATCTGTTTCTGCTGTTGTGAGGTCATCAGAATTGGATGAGCTAGGATAGTTTTGCGTTGTTGGAGTCATATTTCCTTGATTTCTGTTTTTTCTTGGACCTTTTGCCATGTGGATGTGTTTAGCTGTCTGCTCTCGTCGTCTTCTGGGCTAGGATCCACTGGGGATGCTTTGGTGTAGCAGTCGAATTGCTTGGCGATCTGTTGTTGCTTACAGGGGCATCTCAGGGTCACTGTGTTTCTAATAGCCTGAAGCACTGTGAGCTGGTGCAGCCTATTCCCAGGTAATGAGGAATGGCCCAAGATTGTTCTGCTCCCAAGTCAGACTTCTCTATGTTGCACACTGAGTGATCACCCTGTAGTCATTCTGATGGTATGGACTTGTTTGCCCAGGCTCGGATTCTGTGGACTCTGGTTGTCCCCAAGGAGACTGAGAGGGCCCAGCTCCACACCTAATATGTCTGGGTTTTCCAGAATACAGCTATGGTCCCCCGTCTTCTGGCTTCCACGTTTTGGAGCCCTCAGCCTCTTTGTGCCTCCTCAGCTAGCTCTGCCTCTGTGCGCGTCCAGCCCCTGCCACTTCACTGTGCTCCCTTCCGCTTGGCTCCTTTGCTGCGGGCGCGGGCCTCTGCCATGCCCCCCCCCACCCACGCTGCGCCGCTGTAGCCGGCCACCAAGGCTCACAGGGGTCCACAACCTTTTCTAGATAGGTGGAGGGCTCACGTGTGGGGTGTGGGACCCAGTAGACTAGTGAGTGATGCCGTGTGGGGTCTCTGCCGCGGCTGAGGACCTCCCGCCGTGCGCCCTGCTTCTGCCGTTGCTAAAACTTCAACTAGCCTGCAACGTTTCCTAAATAGCTATAAGGTCCGCCTGAGGTGTGGGGTGCCTAGTGGGCTGGTGAGTGATCCCGTGTGGGATCTGATTCTGCCTGCTGGGTATTAGAGTCGATCTCTCCAGATGGGAGTTCCTGATTCCCGGATTCAGCAGCTTCTGTGTCTGGGAGAGATGTGGGGAGAGCCTTGCCCTGGGACTTTTAACTGGATGTGTTCCCGGCGGGTCTAGTCCCTCCGGTTTTTGTACAGTGTCCAATAACTCTGTGTTTTTTATAGCTCTTTTCCCCACGTTCAAAATGCGTCCTTGCGGTCCGCAGCCATCTTGGATCCCCCCATCTTTTCAAACAGTCAACTCCCTCATAACCAAGCCATTCTCATTCAGACCACCACATTGGGTATCTCATGATGAATGTAAGTTAGCGTGAGAATCTCTCTGTTATGATAGAATGAACTCTTACACAATGCAGTCTAGACATCTGTCAATCATATTCACAGTTTCTAGAAGTGGGTGGATTGATCCTACAGAGGATGTACAGGAAATGACCATCTTAGAAATTCACACACAATTTAAAATCCATATTCAGTTTGGAGGTAGCACCTTAGACCTGATTTTTTTCTGTGTGTAGTTTTAGCTTGTGTTCTGTGTAAATGTACTCTGAAGTAATAAGTCTTCTCTTTTATTGATACAGAGCTGTGCTAAAAGTAACCAGAAGTGTTCACCGTGTGCCCCCATAATCGGAGAGTATGCTGGAGAGGTTTTGAGATTTGTTGGTGGCATTGGCCTCTTCTTCAGTTTTACAGAGGTACATGTTCTTCACTTTGTCTTAGGAAGTTCTGTTTTGTATGGTTAGAAGACAACATTACACTTTGGCATAACATAAAACTTGAAAGGTTTTAGTGCTCATTTTCCTTGAGATCACTCGGTGTGATGGGGACATGCCTAGCTTGGGACCAAGACAGCTAACAAATCCAGCATGAACTTCACAATGGGGTGACATGCTTGATCTGTTTGGCCCTGTGTAAATTATAACAAATGAAATGAGACTAAGGTGGATTGGCTCTGGGTTTTCTTCTCTTTCTAGAATTACACAATAAATTATAGTTAAATTTTGCATGAAGGAAAACATTTATATTACTTAACACATGTTAATATATAACACACACACCATGCATATGTGCATGTAAATATTTGCTTTTAAGAATTGCCACTGTTCTCAAAACTACCCAGTAATCAAGTTGCTAAGAGACAAGCAACATTTGCTTATCTAAATACAAGAGATAGATAGGGCATCTTCAAAAACCCCAAGAGATCTGCAGAATATGGCATTCAAAGATGTTATCTTAAATCAAGA
>CAJQZJ010031016.1:0-17490 GCA_907164525.1 Lophiomys imhausi
TCACATTTCATTTTTAAGTATCTCTAGGTACGATACCATTAGGAAGCATTACCTTTAATTTTGTATCAATATACAAAGATCTATTCAAATGTGGCTAAAAAAAAAAAAAAAAAAAAAAAAGAAATCCTTCCTGAGTCCAAGTGCTGGAGACGCATTGTGAATTCACTGCCCACACCCACTTTGGCAGGGCTCTCAGTCTACTGCCTCAGTTTACTGCAATTAGATCTCAGTCTGGAGCAGTAAAGCAGTTCTGAACTACTGCATTCAGCCCAAGCAGATGGGCAGCACCGACCCAAAGAATTTCTGACTGAGAGGCACAGGTTGATCTTGAAACCCCCAGGAGAAGAACAAGAAAGGACCACAACCACAGTCCTGACACCCTAGCTACAGGAAAACTGCCATAAGCCACAGGAAAACTGCCATAAGCCAAGTCCATCCAGGTAGGCTACCCTGGAACACAGTGATTCAGGCTGGGAAAAGGCAGCTGAGCATCCCTGAATCCAAGCACTGTGAACAGAGTGTGAATTCCACATCAGAATTCCCTGATTGCACCTCTTTGCCCATCAGCTGAATACCCAGGCTATAAAACAAAGAGATCTGACTCGAGAACAGTGAAACAACCCCAAATCATTGCTCATTGCCTTGGTTATCTGGACTGCATCAGATCACAGTGCTTCTGGCTATAAGGTGCACATTGAACCTGACAACCCCCTGAGAGCAGCTTAGGAGGACCATGGTCATGGTCCTGATGCATAAGTTGCAGGGGACCTGCAGCTCCACCATACAGTCTGTGGACTGCCAACCAGCACCAACATCACTAAAAAGACCAGTTGGATCTCAGGAACCTGAAGGCAGGAATAACACATCTCACCACAATCTCTGACCTGAATTCCCAATTAGGATACAACAGGAAAGAGTGGGTTCTAGGAGACCCACTGTGAACCAGCATCCACACAAGGTCCCATCCAGCCTGTGGAGAGCTACAGATCACCAAGTTATACAGCCTTTACACAAAAGCTCCCTTCTTGGCACCAAGCCCAGAAGGCACCATGAGCAAACAGCTAAGAACAGCCAAATGGCTAAAGTCCAGGGAAAGAACAGAACTGACAAAAGTCAGGGTACTCCAACAAAATTCAGCTGTTCTAGTACAGCAAGCTCTGACCATCCCACTACAGCTGAAACACATTAAAATGATGACAAATCTATGTTTTTGAAAATGATAGAATCCTTACAAGAAGAAATTAAATCTCTGAAAGAATTTAAACAATCCTCAATTTTACAAACTAAAGCAAAAGAGAATACCATTAGAGACCTCCAAACCAACTCAGCCCAACATGAATGGGAAAGACACAAGGCAATGAAAGATTTGAAAGATTTGCAGACAAAGAAAAGCAATTTAGTGCAGGAAACATATAAAATGAGTAAATTGTTCAAGACTTGAAATTGGAAGTGGAGCTATTAAAGAAAACACAATCAAAGACAATCCTGGAGGTGGAAAATCAAGGGAAGAGAACAGGAACTACAAGCATGAGTATCACAAATAGGATACAAGAGATGGAAGACAGAATCTCATGCAGGCAAGATTCAATTGAAGAAACCAGTACAACAACCAAAGAATATGAGAAATCTAAAAACAACATCATATACAATATCCAAGAAATCAAGGACTCAATGAATAGACAAAACTTGAGAATTATATGCATAGAGGAAAGAGAAGACTCCTGACTCCAAGGTCCAGGAATCATTTTCAACAAAATAATAGAAGAAAACTTCCCAAACCACAAGAAAGAGATGCTGGTAAAATTTCAAGAGGCTCACAGAACACCAAACAGATTAGACTAGAAAAGAAATTCCTCTCGCCACATAATAATTGAAACTCCAAATGAATAGAACAATATATATATTAAAAGCTGTAAGGGAAAAAGGTCAAGTAACATATAATGGCAGACCCATCAGGATTACACCTGACTTCTTCTCAGAAACTTTAAAAGCCAGAGGTCCTGGGCAGAGATCCTACAAGCCCTAAGAGGACATAGGTGCCCGGCCAGACTACTATACCTACCAAAATTCTCTATCAACATAGATGAAGAAAACAAGATATTCCATGATAAAACCAAATTTAAACAGTAGCTACCCACAAATCCACCCTACAGAAGATCCTAGAAGGAAAATTTCAACCCAGAGAAGATATGTACATCCAAGTAAACAGAGGAAGCAAAAAACTTCACTGCAGCTAAACCGAAGGAAACACACAAACACCACCTACACCAAAATAACAGGAAATAACAACCTTTGGTCATTAATATCCATCAGCATCAATGGCCGCAACTCCCCCAAAAAAGACACAAGCTTACAAAATGTATCTGAAAACAAGATTCAACATTTTGTTGCATACAATAAAGGCATCTCACTAACAAAGATAGATGCTACCTCAGAGTAAAGGGCTTGGAAAAAGTTTTCCAAGCAAATGGGCCCAGGAAGCAAGCTGGAGTAGCCATCTTAATATAAAATAAAATAGACTTTCAACTGAAGTTAATCAAAAAGATAGCGAAGGGTACTGCACACTCATTAAAGGAAAAAAAATTCATCAAGATGACACTTCAATACTGAATATCTATGCCCAAATATAAGGGCACCCACATCTGTAGTAGAAACTCTTCAAAGCTTAAATATCACATTTGTCTCCATACATAAGTAGTGGAAGACTTTAACACCCCACTCACAACAATGGACAGGTCATTGAGGCAGAAACCAAACAGAGAAATAATGAGTCTAACAGAGGTCCTGAATCAAATGGACCTAACAGATATCTACAGAACATTTTACCCAAACACAAAAGAATACACCTTCTTCCCAGCACCACAGAAAACCTCCAAAATCGAACATATACTGGGACACAATGCATGCCTCAACAGATACAAGAAAATTGAAATAACCCCTTGTATTTTATCAGATCAACATGAATTAAAGATGGAATTCAACAACAGAAATATCAAAATGCTTAGACATTCATGGAAATTGAAATACTCCCTACTTAATGACTATTGGGTCAGGGAAGAAATAAAGAAGGAAATCAAAGACTTCTTAAAATCCTACGAAAATGAAGGCACAACATACCCAACCAACCCTATGGGACACAATGAAAGCAGTGCTACGAGGAAAGTCCATAGCACTAAGGAAATCATCAAAATTAGGGCTGAAATTAACAACATAGAAACAAAAAGAACATTACAAAGAATCAAAGAAACCAAGAGTTGGTTCTTTGAAAAAATCAACAAAATAGACAAACCCTCAGCCAAACTAACTAAAAGGCAGAGGGAAAACCCCAAATCAACAAAATCAGAAACAAAAAGTGAGAAATAACAACAGACTTAGAGGAAATCTAGAGAATCTTTAGATCTTATTTTAAAAATCTATACTCCATAAAATTTGAAAACTTAAGTGAAATTGATAATTTTCTTGAAAGATTCCACCTACTAAAGTTAAATCAAGATCACATTAACAAATTAAACAGTCCAATAACCCTTAAGGAAATAGAAACAGTCATTAAAAATCTCCCAGCCAAAAGAAGCCTGGGCCAGATGGTTTCAGCACAGAATTCTACCAGACTTTCAAAGAACAGCTAATACCAATACTCTTCAAACTCTTCCACAAATTAGAATCAGAAGGAAAACTGCCAAACTCATTCTATGAGGCCACAGTCACCCTGATTGCTAAACCACCCAAGGACCCAACAAATAAAGAGAACTTCAGACCAATTTCGCTCATGAACATAAATGCAAAAATACTTAATAAAATACTGGCAAACCAAGTTCAAGAACACATAAAAAGTATCACACACAATAATCAATTATTGTTCAACCCAGGAATGCAGTGATAATTCAACATATGAAAATCCATCAATGTAATTCACCATATAATAGGCTGAAAGAAAAAAAACACATGATCATCTTGCTAGATGCTGGAAAAGCAGTTGACAAATCCAACACCCTTCATGCTAAAAGTCTTGCAGAGAAAGGACATACAAGGACCATCTAGAAATAATAAAAGCAATATACAGCAAGCCAGTAACCAGCATCAAATTAAATGGAGAGAAACTTGAAACATTTCCTCTAAACTCAGGGACAAGACAAGGATGTCCACTTTCGCCATATCTCTTCAACCTAGTACTGGAAGTTCTTGCTAGTGCAATAAGACAACTAAAGGAGATCAAGTGGATACAAATTAGAAACGAAGAAGTCAAAATATCTCCATTTGCAGACAATATGATAGTGTACATTATTGACTCCAAAAATTCTACCAGCAAACTCCTACAACTGATGAACATCTTCAGCAAAGTGGCTGGATAAAAAAATTTATTTAAAAATTAGAATCCCTTCTTTATACAAAAAATAAATGGGCTGAGAAAATTATTAGGGAAACAACACCCATTACAATAGCCACAAACAACATAAAATACCTGGGGGTAACTCTAACCAAGCAAGTGAAAGACCTTCATGACAAGAACTTCAAGTCCTTGATGAATGAAATTGAAAAGGACTTCAGAAGATGGAAAGATCTCCCATGCTCATGGATAGGTAGGATCAACATAATAAAAATGGCCAACCTGCCAAAGAAATATACAGATTCAATGCAATTCCTGTCAAAATACCAACACAACTCTTTATAGACCTGGAAAAAACAATTCTCAACTTCATATGGAATAACAAAAAACACAGCATATCTAAAGTAACCCTGTATGATAAAAAAAAAAATCTGAAGGTATCAGCAATCCTAGATTTCAAGATATACTACAGAGCAATAGTTATAAAAACAGCATGGTACTAGTATAGAAACAGACTGATGGATCAATGGAATCGAACTGAAGGCCCAGAAATGAACCCATGCACCTATGGTCACTTAATTTTTGACAAAGAAGTCAAAACTGTACAATGGAAAAAGGACAGCATCTTCAACAAATGGTGCTGGTCCAACTGGATGTCGGCATGTAAAAGAATGAAATTAGACCCATACTTATCACCTTGCACAAAACTTAAGTCCTCGTTGATGAAAGACCTTAACATAAGGCCCGACACATTATGTCTAATAGAAGAGTAAGTGGGAAAAGCCTCGAACTCATTGTCACAGGAGACAACTTCCTGAATAGAACACCACTAGTTCAAGCTCTAAGACCAACAATCAATAAATAGGTCCTCATGAAAATGACAATGTTCAGTAAGGCAAAACATCATCATTTGAACAAAACAGCTATCTACAGATTGAGAAAAGATCTTTACCAACCCCACTTCCAGCAGAGGGCTAATATCCATTATTTATAAAGAACTCTAGAAATTAAACACCAAGAAACCAAATACTCCAATGAAAAAATGGGAAACAGAGATAAACCAAGAATTCACAAAGGAGGAATTTCTAATGGGAGTGAGACAATTGAAGAAATGCTCAACATCCTTAATCTTCAGAGAAATGCAACTGAAGACAACTCTGAGATTCCATCTCACACCTGTCAGAATGGCTAAGATCAAAAACTCAAATGACAGCACATGCTGGTGAGGTTGTGGAGAAAGGGGAACACTCCTCCATTGCTTGTGGGAGTGCAGGCTTGTAAAACCACTATGGAACTCAGTGTGGTGATATCTTAGAAAACTTGGAATAGCCCTATCTCAAGACCCAGCCATACCACTTCTGGGTAACCACCCAAATGATTCCCCACCAAACAACAAGGACATATCCTCATCTGTGTTCATAGCAGTCTTATTTGTAATAGCTAGAAATTGGAAACAACCCAGATGTCCCTCAACCAATGAATGGATAA
This sequence comes from Lophiomys imhausi, assembly GCA_907164525.1. NCBI lineage: Eukaryota > Metazoa > Chordata > Mammalia > Rodentia > Muridae > Lophiomys > Lophiomys imhausi. The sequence continues at coordinate 5,813 of CAJQZJ010031016.1, forward strand.
AAAATTGTGGTACTTCTACACAATGGAATACTACTCAGCTATCAGAAACAAGGAAATCATTCAATTTGCAGCCAAATGGATGGAACTAGAAAAATCTCATCCTGAGTGAGCCAACCCAGACTCAGAAAGATGCACATAGAATCTACTCACTTATAATTGGATTTTAGCAATATAGTACAGGATAACCATGTTGGCGCCCAGTACAAGAGGATGCTCTTAGCTCTCATATGACTGTTGAGCTGAGAGGGCCTGAAATGTAGGGACACTCCACATAGGAGGAATTGGAAAGATGGGAGAGGAAGGAGAGGGTAGGAGGGTGGAACCAGGAGGGGTGGAAAGAGGGAACTGTGATGGAGATGTAACTTGAAGTAATAAATAAACAAAACAAACAAATAAAAGACAATGTTCTAATAAATTGGAGACACTTAAACAAGTCATTGACAATAGTTGCTTATTAATGTAACCCTCCCATCTTAGAAAATTTCCAAGTAAATTATATTTTATATTTATTTTATATTTTATTCCAAGTAAATTATAAACAGTCACAGCTTATTTAGGTCACAGTTCAGGAGGCTGTGAAATCTAAGATCAAAGGACTATTTCTGAAGTGGGCTTTTGTGATATATAGCATAATGGAGGGAGGCTTTGCAACAGAAAAATGGCAGTAACACAAGAACATATGCATGATATAATGCACTTTGATGACAAAACTGCTTGTACAATAAATAGCCCACTCTATTAATAACAACAAGATATTGTTATATTTGTGAGAGTGCAGCCCATGTGACTACCTTATATTTCAGATGTCTTACCTCTTATTTCCTGCAATAGCTGCAACTGAATTTCAGTATGAGCTTTAGAGTGAGCATTCAAACTGCATCTTGGGACTTTCATATATTTTTTATATCTCAAAAGCTTCAAAGCATGGAAAGTACCCTGGGACCTCTCAGTCCTGACTTTCATAGCCTCTATCTGAGTTACTTTGGATTACCACCCTCCACTTCTGAGATGTAGATATGTGAAACCTGCAATGCATTTGTATTTTCTTCACCTAAGTACCTCAGCATATTCAGTCACATGTATAATGTCCAATGGTGTTCATAGTATTGAACTCTTGGCCTTGTTTTGGTTTTAAAATGCCGCCTGAATCTTTCAGAAAGGGATTTTCTTTATATCACTTTTCATGTTGATTTTATTTTATGATACTCTAATTCCTGGTTAAAAAAATGGGATTTTATAAGTTGAATGATAACTTATTTCCTCAGCTGTTCTGGATATGGTAGAATTTGCTAGATATTCTAATGCATGACAGCCTGCCAAGTCATTCAAATGGCTAGAGTCAATAATGTCAAGCCCTCTCTCATCCCTCATCAAAGAATCTTCTTTTTGTATCGGACAGAGACCATTATAGAAAACCACAATTGGTCAAAACTTAGAGAACAACAGATTGTGTAGCATCCCCAGTGTATACATCTACACACAACTTCTGTATCTAAATCTCAGGAAAGTTTGTGGAAGAAAGGGCAGAAAGAAAGATTTTAAGAGCCAGAATACCAGAAAATCTGCTATGAGATTATGTCTTCTAGAAATGACAAGGAAGTTAGACCTATGATACCTCAATAATATGGCTGCCCAAGCAAACCTGAAGAAATCAATACAAATAGACATGCTATCATGGAAGGAGGTAAATATCTCTGGGCTCCTAGACAAAGGAATACCAAGATAAGCCAATGGAATAACAAATACCAAGAATAGAAGTAGTATTTTCCAAGGATGAGCCATTCAACTCATTATCCATTACCAAGTGAAGTGAATGTCTGAAGTTACAGACATTCAAGCAATTTTAAGCATAATCCACAAGATGTACGTATATATATATATATATATATAGAGAGAGAGAGAATAGAAAGAGTATATATATGTATATATATATATATATATATATATATATATTGTGTGTGAAAGTGTGTGTGTGTGAGTGTATATGTGCATGTGTATGAATGTATGTGTATAACAGCAACAATTGAAGAAAAAGATCATGAATTTGAGAGAGAGTTGGAGGTCTTGGGAAGGAATGGAGAGAAGAAATGGAAGGAATAATGATATATATTTTAATTTCATGGGAAGGGATAATGACATATTTTAATTTTTTTAAGTTTAAAACACTGTAGTGCCAAGTCAGAAATTTATTAGCCCTATCCTGTCACTGAAATAAATAGTCATTTGGGCCTTAAGTGGGAGAAGCAATATTTGTGATACCAAAGATCTGATTCTATCCCCAGTTGCAGCATCACTGAGCTGGGCATTTCTCTTCCCCAAACAATGCAATCATACCATACAGAATTTTGAAAGCATCAGATAAAAGGTGTTATTATTACTATTAGAAGCACTATTGTGTCTTTCACATTAGCATCTAAAGACAATATGCTTTATTCACTAAAGAAAGGGAAAAGATAATTATATGAAGCCTCTTTGAAGTTGCTGAGAGGGTGTGATAGAGACTGACAAAGACAAGACTTCTTTCCCAAACAGGTGCTTAGCGCACTGGATCCCTATCTTTTAAAATATGTGGCAATTTGTGAAACACATAAGGATCTCTCTCTTTCTCTCTCTCTCTCTCTCTCTCTCTCTCTCTCTCTCTCTCTCTCTCTCTGTCTCTCTCCACACAACACACACACACACACACACACACACACACACACTACAGAGTCCTCTATTTTGGATATGTTGTTTTTAAAATGAATAAAAATAAGTTAAAATAAATTCAGCAACACTTATAAATAAACTTATGTTTCATTCATACTTGCAATAACTACTTGTATGGTGGAAATAATACTGAATGTAGATACAAAGTGTACTTTATTGACTTTAAAAGCAGCAATATATTCATATATTGTCCAATTCCATTCATAGTCATGAATCCATAATCAGTAAATAAGTAGTCTTGAAGAGCTGGTTAGAAATATATTGCATAAAAGCCTAGGCAATAGATAGAGATGAACCAGGCCACTGGGAGGTATATACTATATCTAGATTCTGTTCTCAGACGTTGCAGCATTCATTATTTTTCTTTCATATATTGAAAAGTCCTATTTCAATTGCAAAGATACATGTGATGAGTCAACAGGATGCACTACTGTTTTATATAAGCAATGGCTTTAACAGATTCACTATGCCTTTTATTACACTATATATTAAAGATTTTAATTACTTTTTCAGTATTTAGTTCCAAAGAGACTTGTGAAATATTCACATGAAATAATTTAGTATTTTCAAGATCACCTTGTTTAATTCATACAAAACCCACTAGCAGTCCCTTTAGACTCCTGAGAAGCATCTAATATTGGGGTAAGGAATTGAAGGCTTAAAGTTTTTCTATAAATCATATAGGGGAATTTAGGTGGCCTGTATTTTATTTTCATTGTTTAACTATCTAGCCTAAGTTTGGGCATGATCTCCCATAGTCAAACTCCATGATCTGGCAGACACTGCACTCATTCAAGACACTGGGTGTGGACCTGTAAGTGAAAAAATATCTACAGGTAGACAATGAAATAAAAGGGGGGGGGGTAGAGCCACCTAGTATTAGTATTCTTAAAGCAGCATTTCAAGGATTATAATGTTGTCTATGCCAAATATTATTTATTTATTATTTATCAATCAGCATATATGTTCATAATTAACTTGTTTAAAATTTTTCAAATAAATGCAAAATACAAGGAAATGTTACCAGCAGATGAAATAGCAAGATGGACATCTTTATTCTGGAATCCATTATGGAAAGCATTGCTAAGTGATGGGGTGCAATGGAATATTTAGGGCTTAATCCTATGAAAATTCAGGTATTTATCCTTTAACCCTGATTATATAGAAGCTAATCAAGAAACCACATGATTGACTAAAATGTCTAAAGAACATTTTAAAACTTTTGCTCATATCTTAATTGTTGATACCAAGTGTCAAGAGGGTTATTTTGTACATGTAATGGTTAAACACAATATAAGCCATCCTAAGTAAGAGTGTATCAATAGGAAGAAGGAAAACAAACGATTGCAAAAGATGGGTTAATTGGAAATGTTCTTTGTCTGTCTTCCTAAAGGCAGAATTGTTTGTTCTTACCAACAAACAAGACCTGACTTTGAATTTTATAATCACCTGACCACCTTCAAACTATATTACAGGCCATAGCTTGGGGAAAAAAACAGCCTTGTGGTTGTCAAATCCTGGATGTTTCCCAGAGTTCAATCCCTGTGTAGCATCATCTCCTCCAGTGGAGGTAAACTTGCATGCAAAGTTATATGGCTGGGTCTTGAGGTAGAGCTATTCCAAGTTTTGTAAGATATTGCTAGACTGATTTCCATAGTGGTTGTACAAATTTGCACCCCCACCAGCAATGGAGGAATGTTTGCCTTTCTCCACAACCTCGCCAGAATGTGCTGTCATTTGAGTTTCTGATTTTAGCCATTTTGACAGGTGTGAGATGGAATCTCAGAGTCTACTTGAGTTGCATTTTTCTGATGATTAAAGATGTTGATCATCTTTCTTCAAGTGTCTCTCAGCAGTTAGAGATTCTTCTTTTATGAATTCTAAGTTTAGCTCTAGTCTCCATTTTTTGACTAGATTATTTGGTTTCTTGGTGTTTAATTTCTTGAGTTCTTTATAAATTATGGATATTAGCTCTCTGTCAAAAGTGGGGTTGGTAAAGATCTTTTCCTAATCTGTAGGCTGTCATTTTGCTCTAATGACAGTGTCCTTTGTCTTACAAAAGCCTTTCAATTTCATAAGGTTCCATTTGTTGATTTTCGGTCTTAGGTCCTGTTATACTGGTATTCTGTTTCAGAAGTTGTCTCCTGTGCCAATGAGTTCAAGGTTTTCCTCCATTTTCTCTTCTATTTGTTTTAGTGTGTCAGGCTTTATGTTAAGGTCTTTGATCCATTTTGAATTAAGTTTTGTACAAGGTGATAAGTATGAGTCTATTTGCATTCTTTTACAAGTTGACATCCAGTTAGACCAGCACCATTTGTTGGAGCTGCTTTCCTTTTTCCATTGTATGGTTTTAGCTTCTTTGTCATAATTAAATGACCATAAGTCTGTGGGTTTATATCTGAGTCTTTAATTCAATTCCATTGCTCAACTTGTCTGTTTCTATACCAGTACCATGCTGTTTTTATTACTATTGCTCTGTAGTATAGCTTGAAGCCAGGGATGGTGATTACAGCCAGCTGTTTTTTTTGTTTGTTTGTTTTGTTTTGTTTCATTTTTTGTACAACATTAATTTAGCTCTTCTGGGTTTTTGTTACTCCATATGAACTTGAGAATTGTTCTTTGAAGGTTTGTAAAGAATTGTGTTGGCATTTTGATAGGAATTGTATTGATACTGTACATTTGTTTTGGTAGGATGGCCATTTTTATTACATTGATCCTACCTATCTATGAGCATGGGAGATCTTTCCATCTTCTGATGTCCTCTTCAATTTCTTTCTTCAAGGATTTGAAGTTCATATCATACATGTCTTTCACTGGCTTGGTTAGAGTTACCCCCAGGTATTTTATATTGTTTGTGGCTGTGGTGGAGCATGTTGTTCCCATAATTTCTTTCTCAGAAATTTTGTATACAGAAAGGCTACCAATTTTTTTAATTAAATTTGTATCCAGCCACGTTACTGAAGGTGTTTATCCATTGTAGGAATTCTCTGATGGAATTTTTGGGGCCACTTATGTAAACTATCATATTGTCTGTAAATAGATACTTTAACTTCTTCTTTTCCAATTGGTATCCCCTTGATCTCCTTAATTGTCTTATTGCTCTAGCTGGAACTTCAAGTACTATGCTGAAGAGATATGAGGAGAGTGGGCATCCTTGCCTTGTTCCCTGATTTTAGAGAAAATGCTTTAATTTTCTCTCCATTTAATTTAATGCTGGCTGCATGCTTGCTGCATATCACCTTTATTATTTCTAGGTATGGTCCGTGTATACCAGCTCTCTACAGGACTTTTAGCATGAAGGTATGTTGGATTTTGTCAAATGCTTTTTCAGCATCTACCAAGATGATCATGTTTTTTTTTTTTTAATTTCAGCTTGTTTATATTGTGGATTATGTTGATGGATTTTCATATGTTGAACCACCACTGCATTCCTGGTGGGTTATAGGATTGTTTAATTTGTTAACCTGATACTGAGTTAACTTTGTTAGGTGGAATCTATCAAGGAAATTGTTCATTTCACTTAGGTTTTCAAATTTTGAGAAGTACAGTTTTTTGGAAGTAACACCTAAAGATTCTCTGGATTTCCTTGATGTCTGTTGTTATTTCTTCCGTGTAATTTCTGATTTTGTTGATTTGGATATTTTTCCTCTGACTTTTCGTTAAATTGGCTAAGGGTTTGTCTGTTTTGTTGGTTTTCTCAAAAAAAAAAAAAGAAAAAGAAAAACAACTTTTGGTTTCATTGATTCTTTGAATTGTTCCTTTTGTTTCTATGTTGTTGATTTCAGCCTTAAGTTTGATGATTTCCTACCTTCTGCTTCTCTTGGGAGTGTTTGCTTCTTTTTATTCTAGCTCTTCCAGTTCTACCTTAAGTTGCTCACATGGGATGTCACAATTTTCTTCTTGAAGGCACTTAGTGCTATGAACTTTCCTCAAAGCACTGCTTTCATCGTGTACCATAGGTTTAAATATGTTGTGCCTTCGTTTTCCTTAGATTTTAGTAAGTCTTTGATTTCCTTCTTTATTTTTTCTCTGACACAGTGGTCATTGAGTAGACACTTGTTCAGTGTCTATGAATGTGTAGGATCCTTGTTATCTGTGCTGTTGTTGAAGTCCAGCTTTAATCCATGGTGGTCTGATAAGATTTTTAAAGTAAGACCTAAAGATTCTCTCGATTTTCTCAATGTCTGTTGTTTTTTTCTCCCTTTCGTTTCTGATTTTGATTTGGGTTTTCCCCTCTGCCTTTTAGTTAATTTGGCTAAGGGTTTGTCTATTTTGTTGATTTTTCTCAAAGAACCAACTGTTGGTTTCCTTGATTCTTTTTAATGTTCTTTTTGTTTCTAACTTGTTAATTTCAACCCTAATTTTGATGATTTTCTGCCTTCTGCTCCTCTTGATAGTGTTTGCATCTTCTTTTTTTCCCAGTTCTTCCAGTTCTGCTGTTAATTTGCTAATACGGGCTGTCACAATTTTCTTTTTAAAGGCACTTAGTGCCATGTACTTTCCTTGTAGTACTGCTTTCATTGTGTCCCATAGGTTTGGGTATGTCATGCCTTCATTTTCGTTGGATTTTAAGAAGTCTTTGATTTCCTTATTTACTTCTTCCCTGACCCAGTAGTCATGCAGTAGAGAGTTGTTCAGTTTCCATGAATGTGTAGGATTTCTGCTATTTCTGTTGTTGTTGAATTCCAGCTTTATTCCATGGTGGTCTGATATGATACAAGTGGTTATTTCATTTTTCTTGTATCTATTGAAGCTTGGTTTGTGTCCGACTATGTGGTCAATTTGGAGAAGGTTCCATGCAGTGCTGAAAAGAAGATATATTCCTTTGTGTTTGGGTAAAACATTCTGTAAATATCTGTTAGGACCATTTGGTTCATGACCTCTGCTAATCTCAATATTTCTCTGTTTGGTTTCTTTCTTGATGATATGTCCATTGATGTCAGTGGGGTGCTGAAGTTTCCGACTATTAATGTGTGGGGATCAATGTGTGGTTTAAGCTTTAGAAGAGTTTCCTTTACAAATGTGGGTGCCCTTGTATAGGGGGCATAGGTATTTAATATTGAGATGTCATCTTGAAACTTTTTTTCCATTGACTAGTATGTAGTATCCTTCCCTATCTTTTTTGATTAATTTTGATTGAACGACTATTTTTTTGATATTAGTATGGCTACTTCAGCTTGCTTCCTGGGATTATTTGCTTGGAAAACCTTTTCCCAGTCCTTTACACTGAGGTAGAGTGTATCTTTGTTAGTGAGATGCATTTCTTTTATGCAGCAAAATGATGGATCTTCTTTGCCAATCCATTCTGTAAGCCTGTGTCTTTTTATTGGTGAGTTGAGTTCAATGATGTTGAGAGATTTTAATGACCACAGGTTATTTCTTGTTATTTTTTTGTAGATGGTGGTTGTGTGTTTGTGTGTTTCTTTTGGTTTATCTGCAGTGGAGTTTTTCGTTTCATGTGCTTCGTTGGGTGAAGTTATCTTCTCTGAGTTGGAATTTTCCTTCCAGGATCTCCTGTGGAGCTGGATCTGTGGATAAATACTGTTTAAATTTGCTTTTGTCACAGAATATGTTGGTTTCTCCATCTATGTTGACAGAAACTTTTGCTGGGTATAGTAGTCTGGGCTGGCCCCTATGGTCTCTTAGAGCTTGTAGGACATCTGCCCAGGCCCTTCTATCTTTTAAATTTTCTGAGGAGAAATCAGGTGTAATTCTGATGGGTCTATCATTATAGGTTACTTAACTATTTTCTCTTACAGTTTTTAATATTCTTTCTTAGTTCTGTACATTTGGAGTTTCAATTATTATGTGACAAGAGGAATTCCTTTTCTGGTCTAATTTATTTGGTGTTCTGTAAGCCTCTTGGAATTTTACTGGCATCTCTTTCTTTAGGTTTGGGAAATTTTCTTCTATTATTTTGTCAAAGATGTTTCCTGTACCTTGGAGTTGGGAGTCTTCTTTTTCATCTATGCCTATAATTCTTAGGTTGTGTCTTTTCATTGAGTCCTTGATTTTTTGGATGTTATGAGTGAGGATTCTCATTTCTTTGGTTGTTGTATTGATTTCTTCAATTGAGTCCCCCACCCTTGAGATTCTGTCTTCCATCTCTTGTATCCTATTTGGGACACTCATGTCTGTAGGTCCTGCTCTCTTTCCTTGGTTTTCCACCTCCAGGGATATCTCTGCTTTTGTTTTCTTTGTTGATTCCATTTCCAGTTTCAGGGCTTGAACTATTTTACACATTTCCTTTTCCAATTTGGATGTCCTTGCCTGCAGATCTTTTATAGCCTTTTCTCTTTCCCACTCTTGTTTGACTGAGTTAGCTTAGAAGTCTCTATTGGAATTCTCCATTGCTTTCAATTGTAGAAGTGTGACTTCTTTAAATTCTCTCATTTATTTCCTTCTTTTAAAGCCTCTATCATTATCATAAGTATAGATTTGTCATCATTTTCATGTGTTTCAGCTGTGGTAGAATGATCAGGCTTGCTGTATTAGCACTGCTGAATTTTGTTGAAGTCATATATCCTTGATTTTTGTCAGTTTTGTTCTTTCACTGACCTTTAGCCATCTGGTTGTCTTTATTATTTTTCATTTTATTGGGGTTGCATTATGTATGCACATTACTGTGGGGAGAATTCCTGTCTTTACTAAGTTTAGTTTTCTAATCCATTAGCATGGTATGCCTTTCTATTTATTTAAGATTTTTTAAAATAAATTTATTTATTTGTTGCTCCCTTCCCAGCCCCGCACTCCCACCCTCTCCCCCCTATCCCTTCCATCCCACTCCTCTGGAGTGTAGTGCCCCTAGATAACAGTCCCTTGCCCCAGTTCAGAATTCATATGAGGGCCAAGCGCCTCCTCATACACTGGGGGCCTACGAGGCAGTACCACCACTGAAAAGTTTCTCATTGCCAGGGAGAGAAACCTAAAAACATGAAAAAAAAAAGTCTATGTCCATGTTCCCTTTGGTGCATTGGTTGTAGTATAGATAACCTGTACTATACAGCTAAAATCCAACTATAAGTGAATAGAGGCCATGTGCATCCTTCTGAGTCTGCGTTAGCTCACTCAGGATGAGCTTCTCTAGTACCATCCATTTGGCTGCAATTTGCATAATTTCATTTTTTCTGATAGCTGAGTAATATTCCATTGTGTAGATGTACCACAGTTTTTAAATCCATTCTTCGATTGAGGGACATCTGGGTTGTTTCCAGTTTCCAGCTATTACAAATAAGGCTGCTATAAACATAGATGAGGAAACTTCCTTATGAGTTGGTGAGGAGTCATTTGGATATATACCCAGAAGTGTTATGGCAGTGTCCTGAGGCAAAGCTATTCCATGTTTTCTAAGATATCGCCATACTGTCCTCGATAGTGGTTGTACAAGCCTGCACTCCCACCAGCAATGGAGGAGGGTTCCCCTTTCTCCACACCCTCGCCACCATGTGCTGTCATTTGAACTTTTGATCTTAGCCATTCTGACAGGTGTGACATGGAATCTCAGAGTCGTCTTGAGTTGCATTTCTCTGATGATTAAAGGATGTTGAGCATTTCTTCAAGTGTCTCTCAGCCATTAGGGATTCCTCCTTTGCGAATTCTCTATTTAGTTCTGTTCCCCATTTTTTGATATGATTATTTGGTTTCTTACCATTTAATTTCTTGGGTTCTTTGTAGATTTTGGATATTAGCCCTCTGTCAGATGTGGTGTTGGTGAAGATCTTTTCTCAATCTTTAAGTTGCCGTTTTGTTCGAATGACAGTGTCCTTTGCCTTACAGAAGCTTTTCAGTTTCATGAGGTCCCATTTATTGATTGTTGATGTCAGGTCCTGAGCTGTTGGTGTTCTGTTCAGGAAGTTGTCACCTGTGCCAATGAATTCGAGGGTTTTTCCTAATTTTTCTTCTAGTATCTTTAGTGTGGCTGGCCTTATGTTAAGGTCTTTGATCCACTTGGAATTAAGTTTTGTACAAGGTGATAGGTATGGGTCTAATTTCATTCTTTTGCAAGTGGACATCCAGTTGGAGCAGCACCATTTGTTGAAGATGCTGTCCTTCTTCCATTGTGCATTTTTGGCTTCTTTGTCAAAGATTAGTTGGCCATAGGTGTGTGGATCCATGTTTGGGTCTTCAATTCGATTCCATTGATCCACTGGTCTGTTTCTATACCAGTACCATGCTGTTTTTATTACTGTTGCTCTGTAGTACAGCTTGAAGTCTGGGATGGTGATACCTCCAGATGTTTTTTCATTGGACAGGATTGATTTAGCTATTCTGGGCTTTTTGTTGTTCCATATGAAGTTGAGACTAGCTTTTTCCAGGTCTATAAAGAATTGTGTTGGTATTTTGATAGGAATTGCATTAAATCTATATATTGCTTTTGGTAGGATAGCCATTTTTATTATGTTGATCCTACCTATCCATGAGCATGGGAGATCTTTCCATCTTCTAAAGGCCTCTTCCATTTCTTTCTTCAGGGGCTTGAAGTTCTTGTTATATAGGTCCTTTACATGCTTGGTTAGAGTTACTCCCAGGTATTTTATGTTGTTTGTGGCTATTGTGAAGGGGGTTGTTTCCCTTATTTCTTTTTCGGTATATTTGTTTGTTGTATAAAGAAGGGCTCCTGATTTTTTTGAGTTAATTTTGTATCCAGCCACCTTGCTGAAGTTGTTTATCAGCTGTAAGAGTTCTTTGGTGGAGTTTTTGGGGTCGCTTATGTATACTAACATATCATCTGCGAATAGGGATAATTTGACTTCTTCATTTCCAATTTTTATCCCTTTGATCTCCTTTAGTTGTCTTATTGCTCTAGCAAGGACTTCAAGTACTATATTGAAGAGATATGGTGAAAGTGGACATCCTTGTCTTGTCCCTGAGTTTAGAGGAAATGCTTCAAGCCTCTCTCCATTTAATTTGATGTTGGCTACTGGCTTGCTGTATATTGCCTTTATTATTTCTAGGTATGGTCCTTGTATGCC
>CAJQZJ010031018.1:0-23725 GCA_907164525.1 Lophiomys imhausi
GCCTGGACAGTTCCCATTTTCTCTCCATACATTACAGCATCAATCTTTTTAACCTAAGAATATTCACAAAGGTCAAACAACTCTTAGAAAAAGAAGTAGGCCATGCATGATATGAAAAGAACTGTGGATGGATGTAGATCCTGCCAACTTGTCAAGAACTAAAGAAAATAGGACATGGTTTCAGGGCCAGGTAACATTAGCATTATTTGTTTAGCCTACTGTTGATATAGTGAAGCCCACCTCAGTGTCCTCTCTAGATTTCTTTAGAGAGACTAAAAAACTGGATTTTCATATGAAAACTATTAATTTTAGTTAAACCTACTTAGAGTGAATTTTAACACCATTCATGGACAGATTCTAAGCAAGAGCAGTCCAGTCACAATCTGTACACAGGGCAAAACACAAGGCTTCTGGAGTCAGCGGCTGACTGTGTATTTTGATTCTGCAGTGCAGGCTTCACAGTTGTTTAACCTCTCCCTGCCTCATTTTCTCATTTTATGAAAATCAATATAGTGGTACTTGTCTCATGAGAGTCTTCATACACCAGCCTCAGTGTACAGCAGAAAAATTGAAGCTTTCATTACGATAGTGAGGAGGCTCTTGATTGCAATCATGAATAATAGAGTTAGGATTTGACCAAAGAGAAATGGAAGTGAATTTCAACTCTGGAAAATTCAAACTGGAGAGTCAATAAACTTTCAGTTCCACAGTACTCCATTTTGGAGGTCTGGAGTTTGCATTATTTGTAATTGCTATGCAATGAATGTTCAAGACTGAGTATAGCATTCCAGCAACACTATAGGAAGAGTGCCAGTCTGAAGACTTAGATACAAGCATCATTTTACCTAGAAGCATATGGTATAAAAGTCCTTGCAGTGCTGACTTTATTATACATGAGAGGCTGGGCAATGACATCTAGTAACCACCTGCTGAAGTTTATGACCTTCAAAGCTCTTTATTTAGTTAATGAGAAGATTGAACTAGCATAGGCAAGGAGGATGGGCAAGCCTTAAAAGCCCATATTTTTAGCATCTGGAAGGAAAAGTGTAAGTTACCTCTTAGGATAAGAGAACCCCTGGATTGAACTTTGCAGTGCACTGATACAAACCTTTCTTCTTTTGCAAAGGAGATTTTCTTTCTCCAGAGAATGAATAGGAGAGAAGTATTCAATGCTGCTAATGCTCAGAATGGAAACCAAGGCAACGGGAGAAAACAATAAAAAAGAAGTGCAGATTCTTTTCCAATGAATACAGAAATTACCTTGCTTTGTAGAATATTTAGAACAGAGACTTTCTACAGTTTGCATATATATATGTATATGTATATGTATATGTATATGTATATGTATATGTATATCAAGAGCCTGTGTCCAAACTACTAAGACATTGTTTTAAATGGGAGACACTCAAAACAACATCAGAAGAAGCAACTATTACTTGCATTGGTTACCATTTATTCAGTCTAACTAAAGGCAAACTATGTTTTAGATCATGGCTGACATTAATTTTGGAGAAGAGAACAAAAACTAATCAGGTTTAGTATTTAGAATCAATAGTTCTCATATGAAAATCCAATTTTCTAGCCCCTCTGATGAAGATCTAGAGAGGCAAACCCAGGTGGGCTTCCCCATATTAACATCAGGTTAGGCTAATATAATGCAAAGTGGCTCTGAAACCATGTCACATTTTCTGTAGTTCTGGACATGTGGCTGGCAGGATCTACACCCATCCACAGCTCTTTTCATATCAAGCATGGACTAGTACTTCTCTTCTTTATACAAATTATTCGACCCTTATGAATAATCGAATTTGCAATTTTAGCTTGACTGTAAACTGTTCATATTAACAGAGGTGGTCTGAATTTAACTTATGAAAGCTGAAGGAGGGGTTTAACTGGTGCAGCCAGTGAGGCTTAAGAACAATGGCTATGCAATGTCATAGAACTGTTTAACTATTTTATATTCCAGTAATTTCAGATGATATCTGGTAGGCATAAAGGCACAGTTCCATGTATCATGAACTTCTAGTATAGGTTTAGATTGACAGCTCTTCAGATCACCCACGGAGCTGAATCAAGGAAAGGTCTTTTTGCTTAGACTTCAAGTGACTTTACAGATTGGCCGGAAGTCTTCTCTGCATTTTCCTCATTTCCTTCATGGAACTTAAAACAGAAACAGCTTTTCTAGAACAATCTATTAGAGGCTTATGAAATATCAGGCCAGATTTATTAATTCAGAAGTTGGCATTGGATCATAATTCAACTTAGAAAGAAGGAACAAAAATGCAAAAATGGAAAAATGATTTAGAGCCAATTCTTTTATTGTCAAAGCAGCAATAAAGAGGGAGCTGTGTCTCTTAAGTGAAAATCATGCCTGATTTCATGCCTGACCCCTGGTTGTATACATGTAAAGTTAAAATAGAGATTCATAATCTCCCCACCATTGTTGCTATTTTTCTGATGCATATGAACTTTTTCTTCTTTAGGATTGCTATTTCCTTCTTTTTTCTTTTCTTTCATATCTGCACACTGCTAAACCTTTGCTTTTATATTTGTTGATCTTGTCTCTAAATTGTGACTGCCATGGTAAAAACACACCTTATTCATCATTGTTCTTCCAATTCCTACACATTCAGTTAGCACTGTAGTAGCTTGAAATTCATTTGAGTAACAGAAATAATGGCTGGCCTTTAGCACCTGGAGCATCTGTTCTGATTCTGAGACCTTCTCTCTCTCTGTCTCTCTCTCTCTCTTACCCTCTCTCTCTCTCTGCATTTATTTCACTTCATACTTCATTTAAATCACATTCAGTCATTTTCATGAATGATCACATTTCAGTGTCTCCATCTCCTTTTTTAAAGTTCTGAGTGTCTATTGACTGTAGAATTTTTGAAAAAAAAATTTATTTGTTCTAAAATAAGCATAGCTTATAAAATAGTAATTGGTCTTTAAAGATGTGCAGTAATCCCTTCAGATAGTCAGGGGTATGGCATCAGCATCTTTCAAATTCTCTACTCATTAATTTCCTCAGTACTCTACATGTTCAGAATTATAACTTTTTACTTACCTAGGAGATTTAGACAACTTGTCTAATCTCTTTCAGTCTCAATTTCTCTTTTCAAAATGTCAATGCTCTATTGCTTCTGTTTCATCTTTATTGTTTTCTGTTCCTCATGGCCATCTAAGTGATAGGGTTGTTCTTTTTGTTCTCTGCTATCTCAAAAACCCTGGGACTTTTCTCTGACTCCGTCCCTTTATCTCTGTTTACAATCCATACATTATCTCTCTCCATTTTTAAGTTCTCTATTGGTCATTATATTTTTTTTAGCATTTCTCATGTCTGAAGGTGAATGAATAGTGACTATAGAGTTACCAAAAGAAAATTTTTCTCAATTTGATTCTTCTGAACTTTGTAGTTTTCATTTTATTATTCTCTTTTTAAACCGTGACAGTAACTTTTGTGAAACTGTGAGGTTTTGGATCAATCACCATTCAATTACTACTTACCCACCTCTTATTACTTTGGCTTAACCTTTCCCCACACTATTAATCAAAGGAGTCATTAACTTTGATCCTAACCTTCTTTTAAATTTGCAGCCCTTGAGTATATCAGTTCCTTTATCATTATATATACATATAATATATAATGATGTATATAGCATATACATATAATATTTAATGAATAATTGAATTCTCAATAATTCATTTGAGGAAGAGTGAGAAGTGAAATTAACTAAGCCTGATAATGAATATCAATTTTGGTTGAAAGTGAGAAAAACTTAACTCAAATACACTTAACTCCCCTCCAAAAAAAGGATATTTAGACAATTGCAGCTAAAATTGGGGCATGAGGGCAGTGACACAGGACACCTAGTATAGTCGACTGTTCCTTATTGCTTCTCTATGCATTTCTTTTCCTTCAGCTGTGTTTTCAGTGTTTAGTAGGTTGATAAATATTCCATTACTGTGAGAACCTGAGCCAGTCGACTTAAAAAGAGGAAATGTTTATTTTGGTTCTCAGTGTCGGGAGGTTTCTGTCAGTAATCAGTAATCCCTGCTGCATGTGAGCCAATGGTAGTCCTCAAGGTAGGAGTGTGTGGCACAGAAAGTCCACTTACCTCATGACTTGAAATGCCCAGTATGAACAAAAAGGAAGTGAGATTCTCCCAAACAATGGTCTCAATACTGAGGTTTTAACACATAGACCTTGGGAAGATGTTTACCAAGGTTATACGGTCATCTTTAAAATTGATGCTTGATCATAACAAATGAAATTCTGAGTTTGTACATACTTATTCCCTTCTATGAGGAAAAAAGATCTTCTGAAAACTCTAGTATCAATGAAAAATAGGCAATTAAAAGATTTTAAATTAGTTGGAATGATAGGATAATTTCCAGATTAATCAAGATGCTTGAAAAAATTGTTCACATAGGAAATTGTCAGCTCTTATTTGCACAAAATGAGGGTCACAAGATATGGACCTATATAGTGCCCCTTTCACCCAGAATTATTTCTGAGGCAATATGTGATCTCCACTTTACTCAGCCTATGATTTATTCTCAGACTTCCTAGGGCTTTATTTTCAAGTAAAATAGTTTGATTTTTGGCTTTATTTTAGTTTAGAAAACTTACCTTTTATCTAATTACAAACATCAAGATATTATAAACCTATGGATACTAATTTGGGAGAGAAATATTCCAAGAAAATTATCACCAGAAGCAAGACATAATCCACAGAATAGGATAAAGTCTTTGACAATTATACCTCTGATGAAGAATTAAATCAACATTATATAAATATAAGTAACTAAAAATTAAATAAAAGTTACCCAATCAGAAACTAGACAAGTTAATTGAATGGACAGTCCTCAAGAGAAAGCATGTAATATGATGTTCAACATCTTTCAGCATCAGGAAAATACAGTCAAGAATCTAGTAGATTCCATCTGTATAGTTTGGGCATTAAAAAGTCCTCCATGAACTCCTGTGTTTGAAAACATGGTCCAAAGTTGGTGGCAATGGTTGGGATGAGTCTAGAAACTTTGATATCTCTGGGATGGAGACGGGAGCATGAAGTTTATATTGCAGCCCTGCTTCCTGTACTGTTTAATTCCTCAAAATGAAGATGTGACCAAGCAGTTTCATGCTCATGATGCTCTAGGTTTGAATTACTCCCACAAGCATACTTCTCTACAATGGTGGACTATATCCTGAAAGCATGAGATAAAATAAATATTTTCCCCTATAGTTGTTTCATTGTGATTTCCTCCCTTTAGTCACAGCAACAAGAAAATTTACTAATAATGAAAATAGGTATCCAGAAGTAGAATAATTGCTATCACTGCCTGACCATGTTGCTCATAGGCCTTTATTAACTGAATTGCATGAGCAATATGGAAGAGTTTGGAACTGCATGTTAGGGAAATCCTGGAATGCAGAGCAGACCTTAATGAAACATTCTGGTTCAATCTTGGAAAAAACAAACTAACTAACTAATAATGCAGAGAAAAGTATGTAAGGGACGACCGTGCTAATGAAGTTTCACAGGGCAACATGGACTCTATCAGGAATTAGGCTAGAGGCCATTCATGTTTTATTTGGTCAGATTCTATGTTCATTTAGTTCATTCATTTGGTGTCCTGAAAAAATGCATGAGGTTGAATTAAATAATACTGGGCTAAGTTGTTTAGTAGAGGAAATTTCAAGACATTATAGTATTAATTAAAATAATGAATTAATTAATGAAGCTTGCAGTGAAATTTTAAAGGCGAAAGATAGGAAATCATGCCATTTAGTGAAGATCTGATTGTAAATGAATTTGTAGGCAAGGATACAAAATATGGGTTTAGATAAATTGGTAATAAATGTTAACAAATTAACAAAATCACACGATACACTAGGAAGATAAGAAATGGGTGTTCAGGGAAAGACTTTACTATGGAGAACTCCAAGGTTTAGCAGTGCATATTCATATGGAAGGAGAGTTCCTAAAATGATAAAGCCTTCAGGGCATTCTGCTGGAAACTTGCCTACAAGGGAAGCACTTTTCCAGTAGGAACCATTAAGGCATACAGAGGCAGGTCCTGCTGAGATTTAAGGGATACAGGCTACAACTCTAGCTGATATGAGAACATGGTAATGTGGTGCCAATTTTTCAACCATGTAAAATACAAGAGAAGTCATGGAAACTTGTGTCAAAGTTCTAGAAAGCTCCTGAGTGCAGGCAGTTGATGGCAGAGCCAGATTCCCTGAAAAAGGTCCTGAGAAGCCGCTTCATAAAGCTTTGTAGAATATTGGAGACCTCAAGATGTTGGAGATGTTGGAAACCTTGACTATTCATTAAAGAAAGCATCAGGTATTGATTAGAACTGCCTCACAACAAAGGCCGCATGATGCCACCAGTGCAGACCTAGAGGAGCAAGACTACCAGACCACTGAAGTGCAGATGACAGCGTGATAACTCCAGACACCAGATGTGGAGCTGCAAAACTTTGTTTGGGCTTTTCAGGGTTTAACTCAGTCTCACTTTGTACTGAATCTTCCTGGCTCTCACCTCATTCCTTGCTTTTGAATGGGGATGTTTCCTCTATGACATTGGATGTCGGAAGTATGTAAATTGTTTATTGCTCTTATTATTATCATTGTTATCATAATTGTGTTCAATTCTTTTTACAATTAAAAATAGATCTTTTTCATACAATATATTCTGATTACAATACCCCTCCCCCAACACCTCCCTGATCCTCCCCACTTCCCCACCCACACAAATACACACTCTTTCTTCCTCTCTCATTAGAATACAAACAGGTGTCTATATAATATTAATAAGATAAAATAATAACAACAGAAAAACAGAATAGGGCAAAACAAACAAGCAGAAAATTAAAATGAACCAAAGAAAAAGCACATACAGATGCTGAAACACACAGAAAACCCATAAAAACCAAATCAGAAACCATAATATATAAGCAAAGTGACTCAAAAGCCTTCAAAACTATTAATGAAACTGAGTGTTTTGTGTTAACCATGCACTGCTGGGTATGAGGCCTGCCCTTAAATGTGGTTTGCAAATCCAGTGAGACTCCATTGCAAAACATTATTTTTTTCTTTGTGAGCTGTAATCAGTTGGGATGGTATCTGGGTTAGGAATGGAGGCTTGTACCCTCTTCCCCTTTCACCACTGGGATGCCATGTGGCTTAGACCTCTTCAGGAGCTGTGTGTGGCTGTCACAGTCTCTGTGAGTTTATATGTGGTCAGTCCTTTGGTGTCTAGAAAGCCTTGTTTTCTTCATATCTCCCATCCCCACTGGTCCTTAAAATCTTTCTGCCTCCTGTTCTGCAGGATTCTCTGAATCCTGAGGGGATAGATTTGATGGATATATCCCACATAGGTTGAGTTTTCCAATGTCTCTGACTCTCTGTGTACTCTCCAGTTGTGGATCTCTGTACTTGTTCCCATCTAGTGCAAGAGGAAACTTCTTTGTTAACAACTGAGCACGATGCTTACATATAAGTATGGCAGAACATCATTAGGCATTATTTTATTGCTCCATTCCTTTAGCAGAACAGGAGGAGTATTTAGCTTTCCCCTATTTGTGGGATCTATCTAAAGTTCTTGTCAAATCAGGCAGTGTCAGTCATGAATCCCATGTCATGGAGTAGGCCTGAATTTCAGTCATACAGTTGACTGTTACCACAACTTTTGTGACACTATTGTACCATCATATCTTGCAGGCAGGCATGTCTCTATTGTAGATTGCATGTTTTAGAGCTCAGTTGATGGCTACTTTTCTCCTTGATAGTGTGCATACTACCTTCTAGTACCAGAAACATTAGTAGTTTATGAAGTCTCTAGTAGTTATGAAGTCTCTAAGTAGGCAACAGCTTGACTTCTCTGTGTTCAGTGAGTTATGGAGGTATTGTTTATAGCAATAAGATCTTACCATCAGTTTGTGGAGAGCAACCAATAGCTTTGGAAATAGACTGGGCTGAAGGAGCGGGGATGTTCCATGGGGTAACTTTGACCAAAATCTCAATCTGATGTGACCTACTCCTGGAACTGGAGGTTTCATTTGGTGAAAGAAGACGGTTACTTGGAGCTTTGTCTTATTTTTATTTTTGGTGTTTCCAATTACATTTTCTTCACATATGCATATATTTTAAGAAATTTCTTCTGTATTGGGTTTCCACATGACCCTTCAAATGGTCATTAATTTTTTGCTATTCCTCCTCATACTCTTTTCCTTCCCTGTCACCATAAAAAAAAATGTTTTTTCTTGCCCATGAAAACATCCCTAGTCTGGGCTGACACCTGGGATCATGTAGATGTTAAACTAATTACACTTGAAGTAATGCAGAGCTAGCTCTTCCCCTCACTGGCTGTGGCATTCTGGAGAGCTGACCCTACCTTTCATCAATTACAGTACTGTAACTTCCCTGCACAGCACAGTACAGCTGGCCCTGGTGCTGGGGGTTAGGTGAACCAGCTCTGAGGGTTGTGAGTGCTGATGAGATGGTCCCACCACTTGCCTGTTGTGAAGTGGCATGGACACAGGGGGATATGGCCCCCTACAGGGAAACTGGCCTTGAGGTCATGGGAGCAGGAGAGCTGATCCTGATGGTCAAGGCTCAGATGAGAAAGCCCCAAGGGGTGAGAGTATGAGAACTGACCATTACTGGCTGTAGCACTCAATGGAGTAGGCCCTCACCTTAACTGGGCAGTACAGAGGAGCTGGCTCTGGTGATGATGGTGTGGGTGCAGGTGATCCAGCCCCAAGGGCAAAGGGCAGGAGAGGTGACTCTGCCCCTTGCCAACTGCAGTATTAGTTGAGCTAGCCAGTTCAGTGCTGGAAAGCTTGTCCTCATAGTGCTGTTGCAAGATTGCTGAGGGTCTGACCAATTCAACTACCAACCAGGCCAAGATCCAGGACTCTTGACTTGACTCACCCCAAAATCAACTTCATCTATAAAATGCTGAAGCATTTGACAGGATAACAGCATGACAACCAAGAAGAGTTCCACAGAGGATCCAATATTGGTGGCATGACAGAACCCACAGACCTGGAACCAGACCTATGACTCATTGCAATGAATATCTGCAAGTAAAGATGTGTGAACAAAAGGGTATACTGTGGGATACTCTGTGACACACTATAGCTTCCATGCTAAGAATTTTTTTATGCTTTGTTTTATTTTGTTTATTCATTTTTTTTGCTATTTTTTTAAAATTTCCTTTTGTGGGGAGATCACAATGGCAGAGGTTGTATATGAAGGAATGAGAATATGAGTGGGATTAGGATGCATGATATGAAACTCAGAAAGAATCAATAAGAAGTTTAAAAAATGTCTTGCATCTCAAAAGAAACTTTGGACTTTTGAACATTGTTGAGAGTATAAGACTATGGAGACTTTAAAGTCAGAATGAATGCATTTTACATTGTGAGATGGCTATTAACCATTCCATCGTGAGATGGAGCCAAGGAGTGGAATGGTTTGTTTTGTGGAAAAAAACAACAACAACAATGTTCCCTATACATTCATGGATAACTTTTGGGTGGATATTACATTAGCTGGATTTTCTATCCTGTCTAATCATCTGAATATGTGATATATGAGCAAGCATCTTCATTCTTAACCTGCCATGGTTGTGTATCATTTCTGCTACATTGATTCCCAGCCACCACCATGGTCCCTTACATTTCCCCTCAGGAACCTATTTATTTCACTAAGCTGTCCTCAAGAATGGCAGCTTCATGACAGGTGAGGTGAAGCGAGGGAGAGGAGGTAGGAGATGTCAACAGCAGCAGTGCCCGAATGCCTGCAGAGACTGTAGGGGCTGGAGCAGTGATTCCTGAACCCAGAAGAGTCTCACTCTGGGGTCCAACAGTTCCTATCTAGGCATCTGTCCAGCCAGTGGTCTAGAATCTCGAAGTCATGCTCACAGGCAGGACATCTGGGGAGTCACAGGGCCCAGTGCATTGTTTCCAGTACTGTACTCTCCAGCTGAAGCTTGCTGTCACTCTCCATGTAGGCTTGATGCACCACATGGACAGTTAGGTCAGGGTAAGGTCCTGGTCTGTAGTGTGTACCAGCTCTACAGCAGTAATGTACCTAAGGAGCCCCTCCTTTCTGTATTCATCAGAGAGCTGGCCAAAGACCACACATGTGAAACAGAAGTAGGCATTTACCCTATTTCCTGAAGGGCGACTTGCTAGTTTACAAATTCCCTTGGTATTTGAAGACATGTTTTCCATTTTCATTTGCGTTCTGGCCAAATCATACAAAATGGTCTCCAGACAGCCTTGAGATGTCTCAAGTTTCTCATCATTTTCCAGGTACATTTTTCTCTTCTTCATTGGATTCGGGGCTGCTGCTCTCTAATTCTGTTTTCTCTTTACTAAACAAGCAAGTTTTCAGGTTGGCAATGTCACTCACCAAGACAAAACCTGTAACACCAAGACATTCCCATTTCAGAATCAAATCCTGCAGGCAGAGCGCATTGGCCTCAGTTTTTGCTGCATTGACTAAGCATATTTCAATTTGTATCAATTCTGGGCATCTCAATTTAATAGGCCTTTGCTTCTATGTGATCCACAGAAATCACCACATTTGGCCATTGTTAAGGTCTCCATCCATATCTTGGATTAAGGACTTCCCCTTTCTCTGTAAAAAAAGAATGAATCTGAGGGTTATCTTTCACATTCACATATTTCTCTTCTTTCTCATTATCTGACCCTTCTTGTAGATTTCAACTTCTGGGATCTCAGGAAGGACTCTGTAGCATAATTCTAACTTGTACTACTTTCTTTTTCCCCTTGCCATGTGTAAGAGGTGGCAATCCAACACCTCTATCTCAAACTTCCTTTTATTCACTCTATTTGCTAAATCAGAGGCAAATATGGTGCCTGAAACCCACATTCCAATAACCATACATACCTATAACAAAGGCATCGCAACACATGCCATTGCCTGTTTAAGATCCTGTCTCATACATGTTGCTTTCAGGAATTTTAATACATTCTTTAATCCATTAGTTATTGGGAAGGTATCCCTGTAACCTTAAAATAGACCCCATTCATCAATAAAACAGGCCACCCTATAACAAAGTCTTAATGAGATTCCTACATAGATTGGATATTTTCCTTCCGAATAGATGGTTACATAACACTCCTCCAATCTTAGAACCTGAGAAATGAATTTTTTATGTTTATTTATTACTTCAAGTTACATCTCCAACACAGTCCCCTCCCTCCACCCCTCCTGATACCACCCTCTCACCCTTTCATCCTTCTCCCAGGACTCATAATTCTTTTTTAATAACTAGGCCACAATTATGAAAATTAAAAGGCACAACATATATTCCCAATGTCTAGTCCACACATACCCAGCAACCAACATTAATACTCTATTATCCATCTATCTCCATGAGTTTAAAGTTCTATACCTATCTCAATTTCCATCCTAACTTGCACTGCCAACTTAAAAAACATCTTCTTGGACTTAGAACCTCCTTTTAATTCCTAAACAACTTGAAATTTAACTATGAGACTATAACTATCTAGTCTTCAATCACATCAGAGACCTGAGAAGGATACAATGGGTTGTATGGTACTTCCACACATTTTTAATTAATCAAGTCTCAATTTAAAATGCCTTTGCTTCCATGTGGTCCACAGAAATCACCACATTGGGCCATGAAATGTGTTGATGTTACTTGAACACATTTTTACAATAAAAAATAGTACTTTGAGAAAACTTTGGGAAGCTTCCTGCACTAAGACTGAATTAACATGGTAAGTAGAGTCTGGTACTTTTCTGTTTAGTGTCTTCCACACTGTTAAAATACTTGGTGCTCAGATCTTGCCACTATGTAAATGTAGAACCAATTGGAAGGACCCAGCTGGGAATTGAACCCGGTCTTGTTCTCCACTGTTCAGGATGGAACAGCTCTACTCTATCTGTGCTCCATGACATTGTGCTTCCTCTTCATTGGCCCAAACAACGAGAACTGCTGGTTATAGGCAGAAATCTTCAAAACCATGAACCAGAATAAAAAAACAACAAAACCTTTTCCTCTTTTTTATTTCCTATCTTTCTGCCTTATAGTAATCCAAAGCTGTTTAACAGATCATCAAGCCTGCAAAGGATAGCTGCAAAGTCTTGGTCTCCCTTTATTCCCCACACTGTGTCAGGTGCTGTTACTGCTCTCCCCCATTCCTCCTCCACCCGGGAGAAGGAGACTGTCATATGACCCCATGTTCTTCCATCCAGGGAGCATGACCTTGGATCCGAAGTGAGAAACATGAAATCAAGGAAGATTTCACTGCACAAATCTCACATGAAGTTTTCATCTGCAGATCACAACTGACTCTATACAACAACTAAATGATTAAATGTTGTTCGCTAGGCCTAGATGATACACATACAAATCCAAGGTCTTTTGACAATCTTTGTCATAGAAATCCTGAAGGGCGAGGAAAATCTAGAATAATAGATTGTGAGTTACTGTATGTGTCTGAGAATAGATGTAATAGATACTTTATTGAGCCAAACAATCAAAAAGCTGGATGGCTGTTTCCACGCTCCTCGCAAACAGAAATCTTTTTGGGTGATATAGTTGAAAACAATTTTCTATGTAAGAAACAAAAATCACAGTGAAGAAATAATAATAAAAGTTTACAGAGTCAGAAATAAATTTTTTAGTCATCTGAAAATACAATGACTGGCAAAACCCAAAACTTAGAGCAAGCCAACACAGACCCTAATTCAGGAATTGAGTTTATCTTAGCTTACCATTGCAGTGTTCTTGGTTTTTTGTTTGCTTGTTTGTTTGTTTTTTTTTTTTTTTTTTGCTTGTCTGTTGTTGGATTTTTGTATTTTGCATTTTTTTGTTTTGTTTTGTATTTTATATTCAAGGTCAGTTATTACAACATCAGTAATTGATGAGGTATTGTGCATATTCACAGGAGTAAGTAGCAGCCAATCCTGTAACAATAACTGCTTTAGTAACTAAGAAATTGTTGTTAATGCCATCAGTACCAAACAAAAATAATACTACTAATGAATCTTCCAAGCACTGATGGGAAGGATGCAATATGCATTTCCAGAAAAATGTCTTGTAATTTAGGATTAATTAATGTCCAATTATTGTAAGCTGTTACTAATAAATTCTAAAAGTCAGCTCTGCACTTCCATTTTGTAGTGTTTTTGTAAAATGGAACATTAGATGTTTTTAATCTTGTCTGTTCCTGCAAAATACCCCAGATAACATGCTGCTTTGCATTTCAAATAATATATACTCATTTAAATGCAAAACCAGGGTCCAATCAGAATAAGATGGCAATCAAATTACAATATTCAATGAAGAGTTTTCTAAGCTGACTTCATTAGTAAACTATCATGAATTTCAACATCTTACAAGGTTTCTATTTGTTTGTACAACTGCAAAGGGCTCAATTATTGAGCTTTGAGAGAGTCTAAAAATAACATCAGACTAATTAAAAGTTCCATCCGGATTTGGGCTTGCACTGTTTTGAAACTCTTATAAATTTGTTTCACTTTTAAAATGGACTTAGGAAGCAAAGACTCTGCATTTGTGGTGAGTTACACACAATTGGCTAGGTCTCTTGATGACAGAGCCACTGGGTAGTTCTGGGAGCAAATAATAGCCCTCAGGGTGCTGCTTCTGCGCTCTCCTGGGCTCTTACTGGACTCAGATTCTTTTTTTTTTTTTTTGTCATTAATGCACGTGTTCAAAACAAGCTGAGAGAGTTTGCAGCTTCAAGTTGCTGAATCTTTGAAAATGCAGACAAGAGGTTAAGTCTTTGAAGTCATTTCCCCTTTGAGAGCTAAGATCCAGGTAACCAGGAAGCACTCAGGAGTTCAGGCTATTGTGATAATGCTCTGATAGCTGCACTGCTCAGTGTTACATCATTTTGCAGGGTCACATCCGGGCTTCTGCCTAAACAGGTGCTTTCTTTCTCTGACTAACAAGGCAAAATGGGGAGGAGGGACAAAGCACCTGGATAGTCAGATTATTTTCTTATTTTTATTCTGTATTACACAGGACAGGAGGATAGCTTATGAAAGGTAAAATGTGGGAGAGGCTTGGATGTGTATTTTAGATTATTTTTCACACCTCATAACATATTTATTTGAATTGTCTTTTTATTATGTCTTTCTTTCTTCATGAGTTTTAGGCTCTCCTAGGACTTTCTATAAGATATCAATTAAACTGTTAGGAAACAATTGTCTTTGGAGAAGTGTTAATTTTTTACTATAAGGAATCATAGAAATGAATCTCAATGATTTTAAGGTTTCCAAAGTTGTACAAATACTACCTTCATTAAACTCCTCTTTTGGAGGATATTTTGGCATCAGAGCATCTGTCAGGGCTGCAGGAAAGCATTAACGTGGGAGAACAGCTTGAGAAGGAGCACAGCATCGCAATTTGGTTTTATGTTGTGCTTATTAATGCACAAACCAATGTGGCAAACAGTGTTTGTGTTCTGTCACTTAAGTGAATGGAGAAAGGCAGTGACATCATCATTACACTGAAAAGGAAAAGTAGTTCCTTTTAGTTATTGTCTGCAACATCTGCAAGCTCATGTTGTGATGGTGAACATTATGTTTAAAAGTTTAAAATCATTGTGCTTAAGAGAACTATAAAACAATATAACCTATAAACCCACTTGCCCAAGAACAGATAACTTCCCATAATGCTGGGGACTGATCTTGCACAAACCATCCTTTTGCTCCTGGGGGGGAGGGGGAACTAGCTTGCCCTCGATTGCATGTCTGCAGCATGTGTACTTGATTGTACATAGGCAGGAAGTATGTCAGGATGCGTGTTTTCTCCTTATTGCACTAAGGCAGGAAGTATATAGCCTTATGAGGTTGTGCCTCTATAAACCCCAAACTTGTGTAATTTGGGGTTGCACCTTGAGGATGTTCTTTGTTACAGTCTTGGTGCTATCAGTAACCATCACCAGTTTGTAATAAAACCTCTCTCTCTCTCTCTCTCTCTCTCTCTCTCTCTCTCTCTCTGTCTCCCTCTCTCTTTTTGAGACAAGGTTTCTTTTTGTAGCCTTGGCTATCCTGGAACTCACTCTGTAGACCAGGGTGGTCTTGAAATCACAGAGATCCTTCTGCTTCTGCCTCCCAAGTACATGCGCCATCAAGCCTGGTCACAACAGACAGCTTCAAATTGCCATGTGGTGCTGGGATTTCATCCTGGCTCCTTTGGAAGAACAGCCAGTGATCTTAACTGCTGAGCCATCTTTCTAGCCCCTCAAACTGTCTTTTCAAATGGTGTCAGTGGTTGCACGATTTCCAAAGCAAATTCTGCAGTTTTGACTTAATATTCTCCATTTTTTGCCTTTCAGCAAATTCCTATGTTTTTGGTAATCAGAGCTTCTGCTAAACCAAATATATTACCTTAAGTTTCATCTTATCTCTTTTCATTGTTAACAGAGTATGTGATGTACAGAAATGTTATAAAGTGGTGGAAAGAGAAGAGAAGATGGATGGAACAAGACCTGTAAATGTTTATACTTCCCTAGATGAGTGGATGAGATGAGAGTCATACACAAGCTTTACAAACGCATGGCGTGGGCTGAGGCCAGATCATTTCTATTTAACAAATCCTAGCCCTAGACCTGAAAGCTTCTAACCTTGATACAATCTAACCTTCTGTAAGTCAAGACCTTGGAGGCTTCAGCTTCCAGCCTCTGTCTGTTAACCTAGGCCCAGAATGTTTTCAGCCTCTGAGACTGTCGCGTCCCCCTTGACCAGCAAGGATGACGCAACTCACAAAAGCTCTTCTCCAGCAGTTTATTCAGGTCCCTTGAAAACAGTGTTCTGAATTCCGAATTCCGAATGCCCGGGCAGACCCAACCCACAGGCTAAATACTAAAATGAACAGCCAGTCAAGTAAAGCCAAGTGGTGCTATCTTAGAGGCCTACGTATGCGGAAGCAAGCCAGATCAGCGGTCTATGCCAAATATGAACTTATTATCATAGAGAGCGCTCACCCTCAGGCTGGTGGAAGGCGGAGACCAGCGCCATCTTTAGGGCGCGGCACTTCGCAGCTCTCTACAGTTCCTCCTTTTTTATTTTTTCTAAAGTTGGTAAAAGTCCCTGGGAAGGCTTCGTAATCCCTCTATCTGGGGATCTCACGGTGGGCCTGAGCCTGTAGGAGGGCGGTGCTCAAACTCTTACCCGTCTCTGGGTCAGCCTCCCCACTCGGGACTGCCCTGTCTTAGGTGGCCGAGACTTACCCGTCAACTCCTTCACTGACTTACCAGACCCTAATATCCGTGGAACGAATACCTCAGTGGGCAGGGACTATGCTTAGTGAAGATTTACTTCACGGCAGCAAGCCATGCCTGAGGGGACTGGCCCGCCTCAATGGCGACAAGGGCTTGTATAATCATGGCTGCATTATGCTTTTGTGTAGCTCTCATTTTATAGATGCACCACAGGCAAACCAGAGAGGCTAGTATCATTAGTATCACCAAAGAGCCTACGTCCGCCCACTCTTTAAGATGATCCATAGCCGTCTGTATCCAAGAAGTCAAACCAGTAGCCAGGCTCAATTCCACCCGAGTGGAGTTGATGTGGACGATTGTCGCTCTCAGCTCTCTCATCAAATTTTCAAATTCAGCCGACCAATCCTGTAAGAGGAACTTTGACAATTGTCTAGACAAATTAGCAGCTTTTGTATAATTTTGATATTGCACGGAAGTAACACACAAACCTTGCATTTTCCACTCACACCCCAATTGTGCTAGTTGCCAAAGAGAATCAATCTGTTCTTGTATTAAATCTATGCATTGATTAACTATCATATAGTTAATCTTTGAGATGAGAATTCATAGAGGTCTGAGTATCCAATGCCTGTGCCACAGTGGCTGAGATGTTATTCAGGGCATTGGCAGTCTGTATAGAACTAGACAAGGCAATAGCTGAGGCAGTAGCTCCCACAGCAGCAACAGTGATAGCAGTAACAATAGCTGCAGTGATGCCAAAATCTCTTTTAAACCTGAATAGCATCATGGTATTAGGAGCCTCTACAGGAACAGGTACATATCGAGGCATTCTAGTCACCACAGCCACAGGAAAGGCTGTGGCATTCCAGCATAGGGCATAAAAACATGTATCCGGAGTGCATACTAACTTTTCTTCACCCAAGGTTGCACTCCCATTACTTACAATCCACAGAAAAGGAGGCCAGAGACATACTGGCGAGGCTGAAAAGTTCTTGTTGCGGTAAGAATGAAATAAAGAATTCCAAGTACCAGAGCCACTACCGCTAGAGAAATCCAATCTGGTAGCAGACCCTAGGGAAAAATTACCTCTTTGATAAATTCCTCCTCCAAGCATAATGACAGATCCCAAGTCCATGCAACTTCCATTTACTCCACACAAAAGCCACAAATCAAAAGGATTGGTGGCAGTCTGCTGAGGATCCCTAGTAGATATATCAAGCATTCCTGTACAAGACTTATTCACTATATTACTAATCATGGGGCTAAAGGAAAAATAATCTTGTTGAACCCAAACTGCTCTGCGCTCCTGACATACTCACTGCTACTATCACCAGGATCCTTAGGAAGGTCTTCATGACGAATCTTCCTCACAAGGCGTTCAGGCACCCACACTGGATCTTGTTGATCCTGAGGAAAAACACAAACAGACCCTCTCGCCCATGTTAGCACGGGGTCAGGCCCCCGCCAAGAGCCTGTCAGAGTGTCCTTCCACTTCACCATGCTTTTAGGTGAACCATGGGAATCCTGATGTCTGTCCGCTGCTGAGCGGCCTTGAGCATCCAAATTGAAAAAGTTTAAAGTAAATAAGGCTGAAGATATTCTCTCCTTGGGGGTACGGCCTTGGCCTATTCCCCCTTTTTGTTTTTGCAAGCATTCTTTCAAGGTGCGATGAGCACGCTCCACAATTCCTTGTCCTTGAGAATTGTACGGTAATCCATGATTAAGCTGTACCTCCATCTAATTACAGAAGGAGACAAAGGACTGTGCTGTATAGGCTGGGCCATTGTCCGTTTTCAGCTGCTGTGGTTTTCCCCATGCAGCCCAGGCTTCTAAGCAATGTCCTATGACATTGCGAGCCTTTTCTCCACTCATAGGTGTAGCATGTATGATACCTGAGTAGGTATCCACAGATACATGAATATATTTTAAGGTTCCAAACTCTGAAATGTGGGTAATGTCCATTTGCCAGATTTTGAGTGGCAACAACCCTCTAGGGTTCACTCCCACACTGGGAGGATGATGATGAATCACACACTGAGGACAGTCCAAAACTACTTGTCTAGCATCTGCTCTAGACAAATGGAATTTCTGCTGTAGAGTTTTTGCATTTACATGAAATAATTGGTGAAACTGTCTGGCTTGATCCAGGAATGAGCTCCAAAAAATGCATTCCATCCTGGTCCATTGATCAACTTTATTATTACCCTCACTTAATGGTCCAGGTAATCCTGTATGTGCTCTGATATGTTGAATATAAAAACACCTTTTTCTCTGCCAGATTAAAACTTGTAACTCTTGTAATAAGGCACATACAGTACTACTATTCTTAATAGGACCTGCTAATTCTAATACTTTCACTGCGTTGACCACATAAACTGAATCTGAAATCAAATCGAATGCAAATTGACATCTTTTAAACACCTCAATTACTAATTTCAACTCTACTATTTGGGGGGAGCCCGGTTGAAATTGACATAACACGGGCTCTTGTCTTTCTATCAAATAGGCTCCACAGCCTGTCTTTGAGCCATCAGTAAACACATTTGGTGACCCTTGAAGTGGTACTGCTGAAGTAACCTTAGGGAATATCACTGGGTGCTCCTTAAAAAATGATAGCAATGGATGTTTAGGATAATGGTTATCAATCACTCCTTCAAAGCTACATTGCAATATTGCCCAGTCATCTACAGTGCCACACAAAATCTTAATTTGATAACTGGAATAAGGCACTATTATACTGGCAGGAGCAACTCCAAAAGACTGCAAGCATTGTTGGATACCATTCAAGGCTAAAGCAGCAAGTGCAGTGGGATAATGTTCTATTCTGTTCTTACTTGTGTCCACATCCCCGGGCAGAAAGATCTCCCTACTTTCAGGGACTGAACTGGCTGCTCTGTCTGAGTGGCTTATGGATATGGGGGAGGAGTTGAAGGCGCCATGGCAACGGCTTTGTTTACACCAGCTGCCGCCAGCGTGGCTGAAGGCACTGTAACAACAGCTCCACCCACTCCGACTGCTGCCGACCTGTCAGGCGCCATAGCAACAGCTCCACCCACACCGACTGCCGCCGACATGCCCTTTTCTTTTACCTTTTTCTTTTCCTTTTTCCTAATAACAGTCCTCTCCAACTGTTCTAGTAGAGCGTGTAGCTCTCCTTCAGAATCCGTGCTCTCTGAGTCCTCAAAATCTCTAAAATCTCTAAAATCTCTAAGATCGGGATAGAGAGGAACTTTCTTTTTGCCTCCCTTTTCACTGACTGCCTGCTCAAATCTTTCGCCTTTGTTACTTTCCTTTTCACTGTCTACCTGCTTAGATCTTTCCCCTCCATCCTGAAAGACAGGATAGTACAGCTCATGTCTCACTTCCCTCCAGACATTTGGACAGAATGACCGCCCACTAGGATCACTCAGAGGGGAAGTCTCATTATATGAAGGCGGGGCCAGCACAGGCGGCCCCGGACCTGAGGGCTCTATCCGGGTGCAGTCAGAACTCTTCCTCAAAGATGACTTCTCCATTTTCTTTGTTAACCTTTTAAGTTCCTCTTTAGACTCTGAGCTATCCTCTTCCAAAGTATCTTTCCCAGATTTGACCAAGCGCTCCTCTTTTAACTGTTCTAATGCCTTTTGTCCTTTTTCCACTGCCTTGCAATATCTCTGATCTCCTAAACAACTTCGAACAAGTCTCCAAATAGGCCGTGCTCCTCCCTGCAATGTACTTTGCTCCCAGGCAAAATCCAAGATCTCTCCCAAGCTTCTCCCAGCAACTGATAAAGGCAAGGCCAGCATTCGCTCCATTTCTGTGAGGCACTCTCTACTTTCCTCACCTTGCTCTGCCAGTTGTGTCTTCTACTCGTCTGAATCACGGAACTTTATTGCTCCCTCCCGGAGACCTTATTGCCTCTTTACCGAGGTCCTTATTGCTCCCTCCCGGAGACTTTATTGCCTCTTTACCGAGGTCCTTATTGCTCCCTCCCGGAGACCTTATAGTTCGCAACTTCCCGCGAAACTTTACCTTTTGTTCGCAATCTCTGCGAAACTTTACCTTTCGTTCGCTATCTCTGCGAATCTTTACCGTATGTTCGCTATTATCTGCGAATCTTTACTTTGTGTTCACTATCTCCGTGAAACTTTATTGTCCTGATTTATCCCAGGAACTTACCAACGCGTTGCCCCTGACTGCAGGAGTTCTGAGTCATTTCTGGGTCCCCGTACGGGCCACCACTTTGTCGCGTCCCCCTTGACCAGCAAGGATGACGCAACTCACAAATGCTCTTCTCCAGCAGTTTATTCAGGTCCCTTGAAAACAGTGTTCTGAATTCCGAATTCCGAATGCCTGGGCAGACCCAACCCACAGGCTAAATACTAAAATGAACAGCCAGTCAAGTAAAGCCAAGTGGTGCTATCTTAGAGGCCTACGTATGCGG
This sequence comes from Lophiomys imhausi, assembly GCA_907164525.1. Classification (NCBI taxonomy): domain Eukaryota; kingdom Metazoa; phylum Chordata; class Mammalia; order Rodentia; family Muridae; genus Lophiomys; species Lophiomys imhausi. Next base: position 20,690 of record CAJQZJ010031018.1, read on the forward strand.
AAGCAAGCCAGATCAGCGGTCTATGCCAAATATGAACTTATTATCATAGAGAGCGCTCACCGTCGGGCTGGTGGAAGGCAGAGACCAGCGCCATCTTTAGGGCGCGGCACTTCGCAGCTCTCTACATGAGACTTACTGTTGAATAAGCTCACCCTTTCTAGTTCTTTCTGAACTCTTGTTGGCTGGTTCAACTCAGTTGTTCTGGCTCAAAACTCCTCCCCAAGGTGACTGATTCACACTGGCTGCTCTTGTTTCTCATTGAATTGCTCTGCTTGAAAAACTGCCTGTGAACTCCACACACTAAACAGCATGAACTCAACTGCACTCAACTGAGCTGCACCAGACTGTACTTTACTCCTGAATTCTACTCTACTGTCTCCTCATACTTCCTTATTCTCTCTACCTGTGCTGCTCTTGAGCAGCTTCTTTTTCTTGTCTGTTCTCATGAGAGTTGGGCATATCCCATATCTGACTCATTCTGTCAAATCTTTCTCTGATTTGTCACTCTGTTTGCCCCTCAATTAGATGTCATTGTTAGGGATTAAAGGTGTGTGCTAATTTCCAGCCAGAGGGATTAAAGTTGTGTCAAACAGACCTAGGATATAATCCCTTGCCAGAGTAGCCATGTTACTGGTTTAAAATTTCTCTACATGACCAGAGTTCCTGACAGGTTAACAATCCCCAGAAATGTACCGTATTTGGTGGAGCACCTTTGCTTAACATTTTCAGGACACTTATTGCATACATTAGAAAGTTCAATCATAAGACTATCCAGAAGTCTGATAGGATTTTCCAGTCAGCTTTCATGTGCTGAAAGTTTTCTCAATCACCCAATTTATTCTGGCTATAATTTAGAAGGCCCTTTGAAAAAAGAAATATCTCTGAAGTAAGACAAAGACAAGATAATCAAAAAAAATAATAGAGTTCCACTAAAAAAATAATAATAAAACCAACAGTTTGATGCCCTTTTAAAAGCAGGCAAATTCAGTGGTTGTTGCCTGCAGTTGTGGAAGAAAAACATACCATTTAAATTTAAAGAAAAGAGTAGACACATTAAAAAAGGTTCTGGACTAATTCTGTAAAAGTGAGATCAGAAAGAGAATGAAACACACTTTGCAAAATAAGTAAATATGACATAATGTGGGAACCCATCTTGGCCTACCATGGTACATCCTTGTATAATATTTATGACCTAAGATGACCTTACAGGACAGTTTATGCAGCAAATATCAGGAAATATATTATTTTGTCTGATAACATATTTTTAAAGGAAGATCATCAAGTCTTTTTGAATGTTAAAAGCTCTTTCCAAGTACAATGTCAAGTGGATTTTAAATTGTTTCTAAGTGGTTTTCTTATAGATGGTCATTTGCACTGTCCTAAGAAAAACAGATCTCAGACCAATTGTGACCATGTATGAGGACAGCCCATTTTTTCAAAAAAGTGGTAGACAATTAATCCATTTTCTCAAAAGAAGTATGAAATAGGTATCCATCCTCAGGAAGTGCATTTCCTTACCTAGGAGAAAATGTCCATGTGGACATCTCTGAATATGTATCTTACCCCTGAGCTCTTTTGCTGGATGTTCACTGCTTGAATGACAGATACAGAGTAAAATGGAGAGGAAGCAGAAAATGTTCAGATTTCTTCTTTCTGTGAATCAGTGTCCTGACCAAACTTTTTTGGACCAGGCCATTTTTGCTCATAGTGATCTTTCTATCCCATCCCTGCTCCTGCCACTTTTGGGCCCCCAAGACTGCAGAGTTCTAAACTCTCCATGCACACTGTTTGCTTCCAATAAATTTCCTTTTGCTAAATCTCCTCAGAGTCCATTTCACTGCTTTCAACATGGGAATAATGATGTATCAAGTCTTTTAGGTAGGTTAGATGTCAGTAACTTGAACCTCTGAAGCAGACCATTACAGGAAAAGGCTTTCAGCTGTTGGTTTTCAAACTTACCCCATAGGCAGTTTCCTTACCAAATATGCATGGCAGACCCTTGAAGCCTCAGCGAGTGCTCCCTGTGAAGGTCTTAGACCTAATGTCTTCTATCTTTTATTCCCAGTACACTAGAGATATGCAAGAAGGGCTCTTCAACACTACTATCCCTGGAGAAACTTTGTTTCTGAGTGCACGGCCTAGAATAGAACTGGATGAGGGGTTTAGGAAATGTTTTGAATGGATTGAATTCTCTTCCCCACACCTATCAGCTTTAAAAGACAATTGCATATTAGTAGACAAGATGAAATAACCTTAAAAAGCAGGATTAAGCACACACAAAGCAAAGAAGTCACAAAAACTACATCGGTATTGATCTTTGTATATTGATACAAAATTCAGATTATATTTGGCCACATTGGTATTGATCTTTGTATATTGATACAAAATTAAGGGTAACGCTTCTTAAAGGTATTGTTTGTAGTAATACTTAAAAATGAAATGTCAAGTTTTGACCTCTCGCTACCAACTGACATAAACTGTTTAGGATAATTAAGAAACGGAAACTAATAGTCATGAAAACGTGTCATTTTGTTAGTTACTATGACAGTCTATCACAGTTATTTTCTAAGCTACTCAGAAATCAAGTTGCTAAGAGACAAGCAATATTTGCTTATCTAAATATAAGAGATAGATAGGGCATCTTCAAAAACCTCAAGAGATCTGCAGAATATGGCATTCAAAGATGTTTTCTTAACTTAAGATTTTTTGATATCAAGACATGTCAGCTCCTGACAGCATCCCCTATATTACTCCAAGTAGAAGATGAGCATCGAAGAATCTCCAGTGGGAGATGATTAAATTGGTGGTAAGCCATTCTCTTGGCAAGAAAAACCACTTGCTTCAACTGTAGACAAACTTCTGTCCAAAAAGGACAAAACTTGGAAGCAGGTAAGTCGACAGCCTAGCTCTGCCAAGACAGGGTAGGTAAGTCCTTCATAATTCCTGCTCTACAACCAATGTCTGTCAGAGAAATGGGGCCAAATGGCTGAAGATTGATGCTGTAATGTATGGAGAGAAAATGGGAACTGTCCAGGC
>CAJQZJ010031018.1:24125-39739 GCA_907164525.1 Lophiomys imhausi
AAAAAAAAAAAAAAAAAAAGAAGGGAAGAGGATGGTGGGGCTGAGGGGGAGGAGGGTGGAAGGGTGGGACTGGAGGGGGGAGTAGGGAGGGGATTGTGATTGAGATGTAACTTGAAGAAATAAAAAATAAATTATTAAAAAAAAATACAAGCTGGAAAAATTCAAAAGCAATTTAGCTGTTTTATGTTTAAAGACACCAAGTTGTATCAGATATCTAGAAGATTACAAGAGCTATTCAGCTAGTCTTACAAGCCATGGTCCATTTCATGGCAACATCCAGTGTCCCTGCTTTCTAAAATCATTATCCAAATAACATTGGATTTTTCTGGTTTTGTTGTTGATTTGAAATAGGGTGTTACTATGTAGACCTGCTGGCTTTAAACTTCTGATACACTTTCCTCAGTTTCTTAATTGCTAGGACTAGAATAGAGACAAGCTGCCATACCCAGGTGTAATATTAGTTCATGAGGTGGTTACCTCTCAAAGATCCACCATAATATATTAATAATGCTACATACTGTAGACAAAGCTAACAGTAGATTACCACATTTTTGTACCTAATTTTGACCTTTAAGATAGATCCTACGTGGAAATTGCTACTTAAGTTATAAGTATAGCATATGAAATGTTAGAACAAGTGTCTCAAGACACAACTGGCAAATTTACACAGACTTATTGACTGTAAATATTATAGCCCTGATCTAGATAGCTTCAACAAGAATTAAATTTTAGAGCAAGATATCTAATGATAGTTCAAATCATTTCATACATTTTTCTTATAAAAGTTTACCAGAAGAATAAATATTAAGTCATTCATTAGGTGTTCCAGTTTAGTTTGCAATTTTTATCATGAATAAAACTCAATGGCAAAGGAGAAAATTACTTCATTCCGTTACCTTTTATGATGATGTGACAGAATTCCTGACTGGAAGCCATAGAAGGAAAGACAGACTTATTTGGGCTTACCGTTTGAAGGTAAAGCTGATCTGCTGGAGATGGCATACCAGTTGGGATTCTATCCACGGTAGCAGGCTTTTGAGGCTGCTTGCTTACATCGCTATATGGATCAGGAATCAGAGAAAGCTAAGTTAGAAGCAGGAATGTGCTATAAACTAAAGTATGGCATAGTTTCCTATTTCTTCCAGCTAGGCCTTGCCCCTTAAGGGTTCCACAATGAACCAAACCAGTAGATGAGTATTCAGATGCATGAATTTATTGGGACATTTCACATCTAAACCATAACTACTACTGAGAAGTCATTGAGAATGCTATGTAAAAACCTAATCATATATACTTGATACAAGAAATGAATGCCAATACATATTAAATACCAGTTCAAATGAAACACACTTAAAACATCTGAATTTGAGATCACCTTCAATGGATGTGAGTCCAACCTTGGTTTTATTTCACATTGAAACTACTATTTGATATTTTCAAAGCAAAAAGGGACTATGCCATGTTGACAGATTTTGATTCCTTTCTAGGTACTCTTTTGTTCTATAATTTTTAAAGTGTGGAGACTTGGAGATAAAATCATCAAGCAGTTGTCCTTCTGTATATTCATATATGAGTTTTGTGATTTTCTTTCTCATTCACTGAGGATATAAACAGATTTGTCTTTTGACTGAAAATCCTTTTATATGTCTCATAATTTAGGAAGAACATGGCCTTCTGTGATAAAGACCCATCAAAAGCATTATTATTCTGCATTTATCTTCACTGAACTGACTGTTCCAATCAACTAGTATTTAAAAGGTTCTGTTTCTTTTTCTGTATCTGGCTATAGTCCTCTAATTCATCTCATCTCTATTATCTTTTAGCATAAGGCTTTGCCTAGAGTGTGGGTCAAAAAAATATCATTATTCAAATTATCAGTGACATTAAAAATAAAAAATAATATTTTCATGTAATCTTATTTTGGTTAAGATGGCAAATGAGTATCATTTAGCACTCGGGATGCTGATCTTGTGTTTTGTTCTGATTGCCTCTGTTAATGCACTGCTATACAGGATGTACTGAAATGAACCATTTGTCCTTTAAGTCTTTCAGTTCTGTGTTCTTTATCTCTTAGTGGCACTTGGAATTCTTAGTTTTGCAAACTTCCTCAAGTTGCTGCATAGAAAGATAAAATTTTAGCTGGTGCTCTTTATGATCACTGGTTGCAATCTGTATATTACTAGCAAATAAGTACAGATTTTTAGGCAGGGGGTTGAACATTTAGAATGGGCGAGGAGAAACATAGCTTGCACAAAAACTAAACTGAAATAAACAACCAAGATGTTTCTAGTTCTCAGGGATCACAAACTTCCAATTGTTTGCATTTCAGTATTGCCTGTACTCAAGCACTACCTGAAGATGAGGCTTTCAGCCTGTCTCAATCCATGAACCCTATTATTTATTCTGAGTTCTTCTGGCTCATAACTTGTTTTTTTTTTTTAAATCTTGACCCTTATATTTGACTTTTCAGGGCTCTTGTAATCTTGTTACTTAAATATATTTTTACAAAATTTCATAGATAATTTAAAATCTGAGATTTTAAAAAATATAACTTTATGTTAGAAGATCAGAAGAATACAAGGAATGAGGGAAAACACATAGTTGATTTTACTACTCCAGGCAGGGCAGTGTTAAGATTAAACAATAGTAATTGGTTAAGAAAGACCCATATCAAAGGCAATTGATCATATAATAATCTTTGCTCACTTGTATTGGGGTATCAAGATCCTATAGGAAAATCATGTGAAATATAACAAATTCATCCATCCACATGATATAGATGTCAGACCTTATCACTACACAGGGGAAATAGCTCTGGAATCAGGATCTGAAGACCTGAGCCTCTAATGACAGGTGTCTTCTCAGGCCATTGAACTTCTGTGATTCTGAATTTCTTCAGCACAGGAGGTTAAAGAACTGCAAGCACTAGGCTAAGTTTCTTTTTCTCAAGGCTAAGAATGTATCCGTATCCACTCAGTACTATAGTAACTGCAGGGGTTTTTTGTTTTGTTTTTTGTTTGTTTGTTTTTTTTTTTTGCAGGTAATGAAAAATGTAGTGTTGGACTCTCCAGCTTTGAGAGACTAAAATCTCCATAAATAGAACATACTGAATGTTGAAAAAATATTTCCCTTGGAAAGATATTAACAAAATATTTACACCCTCCTCCTTGGGTCCTAATGAGAAATAGAGTTAAGATGCCACCAGTGTCACTGTAGGGAAGCTTACAGAATACAGGAGCATCTGTATAGAGCATAGATAATGCCCCCTACATGGCTGTATAGATGGAATTCTCCTCCCTAATCCTTCCTCATCCCTATTCTCTAGTCCTTTCCAGAAACCCTGAAGCCATGAGCAACTAAGGCAGAATTGCATATAACTTGGGGTACAGGGGTAGCTGGGTATTCATTCATATGAGTTAGGGTCCCATGATTTTTCCTGCCTCCCTATCCAAGATGGAACAGTATCAGTAAACAGGTCCAGCTATGATGATCTTAGCCAGAAGGATTATCTGAATTCAGAAAGCAGGCAGAAGTTTGGTTTGGAGAATAGTCCTGTACAACACAACTCTATAAAACAGAATCTATGTAAAAACAAAACCAACCAACCAAACAAAACCATCATATGGCACATCTGGAATCATGATACAAGACATAAATTATACCTGAATTCACAAAAGGTCTAATTCATGTTTGTTGTAGTAGAAAGGATATATACATATTATGAAGGACTGACATATGTGCTTTCTGAAAAGAAGGGAAAATCTCTTCCTGTCCAAGTTGAGGATTATTGCTTAAATATACTGAGGAGAATTTACTCAAGAATAAAATGAAACAGCTTACTGAATTGAAGGACTAGAATTCACTCAATTATATGTTCAGCAAATAATGACAATTTTTTCTATAATGTTCCAGATTATGGACAAATAGCTTAAAATATAGTTGTATTCTGGAAGAATCTTGCAGTTAAATGGAAGGAAATTGAAACAAAGATTAATCAATTTCTCACTTGATCCAAAAGGAAAATAGAATCCCAAACGAGTTTCCTGCATTCCATTCTGTACCTCACATTTGTTTCTATATTCCATTTGTCTCTCATTTTTAAACACACACACACACACACACACACACACACGGAGAGAGAGAGAGAGAGATATTCATGGCAATTAATATATCGTAATTTTAAGCAGTAGACTATGGTGTTAAAATACAACTTTCTACAACCATCCTACAATCAATAGACCCAAAAGAACAGGAACATGGACTTAGTTACCTATTAGTGGGACACTCCACCCTAGTAAAACTGTCATGTGTGCCTCTTGTGCCAGAGGAAGCTCTTAGACTTCATGTGACTAATGAATTGAGGGGAGCTGACATGTGGAGGCACCCCACACTAGAGGAGTAGGATAGGTGGGAGAGGGGTTAGAGGGTGGGAGGGTTGGACTGGGAGGACGTGGAGGGAGGGGGCTGTAATGGAGACATATTTTGAATTAATAAATAAATGTTTAAAGAAAAAAATATAATTTCCTTCCTGAACTGTTGTCTTACTGCACCAACAGAATGAAGAACTTATATCAAATCCAGATAGGAAATAACCCAATAGAGGAGCTAAGTGCTAGATTTTTAAAAAAATATTTTGGAGAATATGTAGCAGAGGTGATGACTTTAAAAGTCAAGAGTTTTATTTTCAAGAGACAAGAACTTAAGAAAACAGAAAATATATTCTGTTTTCATTTTCTCATTTATGACATTTAGTTTATATGTTAAGAAATAATTGAATCAGAGCATGACTTTTTAATTAAAAATACTGCTTCTTAAAGTATGGTCTGGAAATCCTCTGTCACTGAGGCATGTTGGTTTGTTATAGACTTGCAGAATATGTAGGGACCAAGACAGGAGTATGAGTTTTAGAAGACAATATGGTTTTCCTCAATAACAAAACAATTTGAATAGCTATATTTAAACTATGTATGGAAAAGTCAATATTATAAGACACTCACTTCTCTGCTCAGATAAGGATATATATTTGCTATCCTTGTAGAAAAAGTTGAAGAGATATGACTAGTGTAAAAATTATTGCAGGTCTCAATAAAGTGTCCAAAACTCTATCTGGCTTGAGCTAAGGTGAGAATGGAAATTTAGAAGCATATATAGACACACATGTCTATTTCAGGATCGGCAGGACCATAATATTTTTCTCCATGATATCTCTTTTTTGACACACTGAAAATTCAGGTGTGTGGTGATGCATGCCTTTTGTTCCAGCAGGAGGCAGAGGCAGGTGGATCTATGAGTTCAAGGCCATCATGGTTTACAGAATTAAGTTCCAGGACAGCCAAGGCTGTGAAGAGAAAGCCTGTCTTGAAAAACTAAACAAAATGAAACAAAACAACCATAAAAGGCACCAAAAATTCCATACCTATATTTTCCTTTACTATGACTCTAGGTTGACAGATCATAAGCCAAGAAAGGCATAGATAGGAATGTGCTTTAAGGAAATTCTCTCTCTCTCTCTCTCTCTCTCTCTCTCTCTCTCTCTCTCATACACACACACACATACACACACACACACACACACACACACACACACACACATGAATCACCTTTAGAGGTGAGGGAATAAGTAGCTGATACATGATATACAGTTAGGGTTACTAAACACTATCGTCTTAATTGGGTCTAACAAGAAAAGTATTATCCTATTTCTCAAGATCTCAGTTGATTAAATCCTCATAGAGGCAATCACATGACTGTTGTTCTCATGAAAAAAAAAAACAGATTAAGACATTTTAAAGTGAAAAACAATGGAAAAACACAGGAATCAAACAATTATAAGTCAAGAAGAGAGGCTTTTCATGATAATTTTCTCAGAAAGGACAACCCAACTTCAGAATTACAGCTCAGATGCCATGCAGAAATATGTTTTAGTTACAAAATTTGGAGTGCCCCTGAGGAAATAGCCTGGAAAGAAAGATTATAGTCTTTTCCCTGTTTTGAGATTTCCCCTTGCTTTCTGTTACTCAAGTATGTCAGTGTTAAATTAAGCACAGAGGTGTAAAGACAGCCATCTCAGCCTAAGTGAAGAATGCTATCCCCCAAGAAGAGGAGAAGGGCAGGGAGGGCATGATGGTGTGAAATTCAGCACCATACAGCTGCTTCCTGAATACAGAATTTCTCCTACTGTGTCCCGAAGACAAAGCCATCTGGGAGGGAATCTTGAACTGGATAGTTCCCAAATTAGTGCTTCTCATTCCAAAAGTGTCTAGGTTGGCTAGGATTGGTAAGGACTCACCCTCTGCAGAAACTGGAGTCTAAGAATGAAACATTACTCCCATGTAGTGATGCATACAAAGATGTAAACACATATATTGTTTCAATTTCAGCAAATATGTGCAGCACTTAATGAAGGGTTGTGAGTACGGAGATGATTCTTTTCCATTTGTTGATTGAATAACAGTGATAGAGCAGCATGAAGCTAGTCAAGTGTCTTACAGTACAGCATATCCATTTGCTAGAATTACTATCAACTTTCAGCAAAATAACAAATTAAGGAGTTGCAAAATTCAATATCACGTCCTGGTAAGTGGTTAAGATCCCACCCAGATCTTTTCATCTATATTACTTGTCTTATTCACTGGACTGTGAAAATTGTTGTGCAGTAAAATATAAGAAATAGTGAATTATGATAAATAATTTGGTAATTCCATAAATAATAAAGGGCTAGACAGATGTAGGAGCAGGGAGTCACCGCTGCATAAGACCTTTAGAAATGTTATGTAAGAGGGAAAGAAAAAAGAAAGAAAGAAAGAAGGAAGGAAGGAAAGAAAGAAATTATTTTGAATTAGGATAAGAGTTTTTAGATGCATCAAGTAGAAAGAGAAAGTTTTCTAGAAGTAAGAGGGCATATCTAAGTCCAACATCATGAAAAGTTATGGCATGTATGGAAAACATTGGAGACTATTTCCAGCTCTAAAGCTCAGGTCTGCCAGGAAGGAAGGCAAGTCCTATCTTGAGGAGAGAGGGATGGCTCTGCAAAAGCATACAGCATTTTAAAGGGAGAGATTTTATGCTCAGACTTTCTTTCAAGAAAAAACCAACTTAAGAAAGTATGGAGGAGGTGTTTGGAACGTGCATCTTGTGACTATGTAATGGAAAAATTTATGTGAGGCAATCCTTAAAATGACCTAAGAAGAAGCTAATGAAACTGGAAAGCAGGCACAGTTCCTGAAGTTCTCCTGGAAACCTAGTTAGCAGACAGTGGGGGCTAATGGCATGTTTGAAGTGCAAAAGAGTTGTTGGCTGAGAACCTTGGGTTATTAGTTTGTGTTAGACAGGGTGGATTGGGATGATCATAAACAAGACAGGAAATCCAGTCAAAACTGTTAGTGCAGTCACCAGCATGTTTGTGAATAGAACAGGGATAGTGGCATACAAGAAGATAGAAACTAGCCAAGTAACAGCAGCCAGGAGAACAGCATTTTAAACCATAAGTTTAATGGAACTCTTGGCATGTCTTCTCTCAAATTTCAAGCTATTTTTTTCTTAAAAGAAACGCTTTAAATATTCAGAAATACAAAGGTTTAGAGGAAAGAGTTCTGATGTAATAAGGTTATAGTGTGAAATTAGTTGTTGATTAATTATGTAACCTTTGGCATATCATTTAATCAAACTTAGTTGTTACATCCTGAGCCACGGAGCCAAGGGATCTTTGATTCTTACTCATTTCTTTTTTTTTTTTTCTTTTTTTGTTTTTTCGAGACAGGGTTTCTCTGTGTAGCCCTGGCTGTCCTGGACTCACTTTGTAGACCAGGCTGGCCTCAAATTTGCAAAGATCCACCTGCCTCTGCTGGGATAAAAGGCATGCACCACCACCGACCAGCATCTTACTCATTTCTTTATTAAAGAATTTTTATCAAAACACTAAATATTTTGTAATACTATTCCAGACCCATTGCATTTTTTTGTAGGTTGGAAAATGTTGAATGTAAGTTTATAATACCGACCTTTTAGGAATTTACACTTAGGAGGCATGATATTTTTCTTTGTGCCATAATAAGAACAAATTCTATTCACAAGAAAGATCTTGCAATAGACTGATAGTAAAAGAAAAGTTACCAGTGCTGCATAGAAATCTCCTCAAACATTCACAACAACATATTATCATAATGATTATCATTAACAGAGTCTATTGATGGAAAGGTCATCTTATGTCAATATTTATTCTTCCTCTGAGAAACTTTTGTAGGACATAGCTTAAGTTTTGGGTGGCTCAATATAAAATTCTAATAGTCGCCTAAAATCACTCAATATATTAGTTCTTCACTGAAAACTGGAGGGTAAACCTCACAGTCTGACCTGTGAACTCTGGAACTTCTCATTCCAAACAGTCTATCTAATGAAAAAAAAAAAAAACAAACAAAAAAAAACCTCAACTATCTAAATCATTGTTAAGTTCGCTATAGAATTTGTCATTTAATGAAATGACCTACTTCTTAAAAGTTCTACTATTTCATAGCCAGGAGGAATTCAACTAAAGACTTTACAAAGTGGATTAATGGCTGAAAGTGCAGCCTGATGCCAAGCTAGTAAGTCAGAAAAAATTCATTTCAGCTTTAATACAGAAATCACATGATCATTGATTGACATGGAAGATAAAGTAATCTTTCAGATTAGATGAAGAACACAGATGCAATGCCGTTTGTAGAGTGCTTTTTTTTTAAAAACTAAATTCCGTTTCTGAGGTTAATTACCATATCTGACATATTGGAGGTCCAGGAATAATAGATTAAGTGGAAAGTTGGCTCTTAAAGAATGAGAGGAAAGCAGTAAGCATCAAGTAGTGATTTATGTCCTACTGATGAATTTGAGGGAAGGAAGCCAAATAACCACACGACTCTCCTATGCTAAAGGTTTTAGGCTAAAATACTGGAACAACATTAAAAAGATGTATATTCTCTTAAGTAGGGCAGAGCAACTCCACATTTTTTCCTATAATTAGAAACCACTTTATTTTTGTTATTTAGCTAAATGTAGAATGTCTCCTCAAATGCTCTGGGACCACACAGTTATCCCTAGTTTCTAAGAGGCTCACAGCTCTTCATGACAACCAGTGTTAACCTTGTTATGAAGGCAAGATAGTATCCCAGCCTCCATATAAAACACCCATCTCAAGGTGAGTGGCATAATGGAGTGTTGTTCTCAGGAAGCTAAACCGAGCTGAGGCTTTGTCTTGAATGTATTAGTAAACAGTTAATTTTGAGAAGATACTCAAGTATAGTTCTTCCTTGACAAGATAACTCTAGCTATTCTTTGAGAATACAGTCAACTCTAGTTTTTCCTCATCTATAAAACAAGTGAATTGTGTTAAATGCCTTCTAAAATTCTAGTTGTGTGAAATATAAACAATCATATTTAAATTAAGAAAAATGCAAAACTTCATACATGGAAATACACATATATTTTATAAGCTTCATGTGGAAGTTTCTGCTCAGCTTTCCCAGAACCTTACTGGGTAGAGAGCATAGACTTTTAGGGAATGTCAAATAAGTTTGTTTTCACATAAATCAAATTTCCAAAAGGAAATTCCAAGAAACTCATTGTGAGGGTAACAAAGAGTACATGTTAAAACGAGAAACAAATAAAGACTAAAATATTTTCATGATGTCTTCTGTGAAGATGTGTCTAGGTGACTTTTACCAGTTAAGTGATGCATAAAAGGTTGTGAAGATTAATGTACATCAAAATCAAAACCAAATTGAATTTTTGACATTTTTGCAAATAAAAACCCCAAAGAATACAGAGGTGGGTTTTGATTTGTCACAGCTGGAAGACTCTGAATTGTGAAGTGTTCTAGGAGAGGCCATTAAATAGCATGTGATGTTTTGTCAGTGTGGAGGAAAAGTAATTGAAGAGCTGAACTGTGCACATGACCACTGCATTTTAAAATATTTATCAAAAAGAGATGAAATGAGTCCTTTTCTCTCACAACTAAAGCACAAAGTGTTGATTATATAGTAAATATAGGATAATTTAATAATTTAAGAACTTATTTTTGAAGGGATCAGACTATAATTTTTGTTCAATCATATTTATACTTAACATTTTAAAAATTGCTGACTACTAAACAATTGGGTTTTCATTTATTTTCTTTGTGAATAGAAAAACAATTTAAAGTCAACAACAGTTTTATGAGACTATTTGAAAAGAACAATGTGGTACAGAATGAGTATTAAAGGTACAAATAATAATCAACTGAACTCATGCCTAGTACTCTTAATTGGACACCAGACCAGGAACTGTCTAGGTCTTAGGCTCATGGGGACAACCTAGTAATATTATTCCACTAAATGCACATAGTGAATAAACTACTTCCTAAACCCTTATCTTTATAGCTATACATAGTATCTCTCTCATCACTCATCCTACAGGTTTCCTTTCCAGTAGATAGTGACTAATTCAGGGATTCAAAACTGGTCAGTATATAGAAAATAAACTCTGGAGTGCTCAACTTTAAACGGTTCATCAATATCATACCCTTCCCCTCAAGATTCAGTCATCATTGAAAAAGTGGAACAGAACTAATGTAAGAAGAATAGGAGGAATGATAGTAAGAAACTGAAGTATAGGATGTCTGCAGTGAAACGTCATTTGTTGAACATTACAGGGTAGTGGCACAAATGAACTGACACCATGTGTGAGTCCATTCATAAGATCTGCACAAGATCAAGCCACCGATAATCCAAACATGTACTAAGAGGGGCTCACAGAGTCTCACCCCCACCTGAGAAGCTATTGCTGATTGATAGCTGCTGAGGTAAAGAGAAAAAGATTTTGTCAATGATGTAGTCCCCAAAATACCCCAGCAGTAATTTATCCCTAATTTATTCCTCATTACTCCAGGACATAATTTATCCCTCAAATGACCCACTTTATCTGAATTCACTCATGAGCATCTACAGGTAGTTTTACTGTTTTACAACCCCTTATATGGGATGACATTTTTCCCTACTGACATTTGAATAAGAGACAAAGCAAACAAGACAATGCAAGAAGGAACATGTGCTCTGTACTTCCTCAATTTTATTTCTTTTTTAAAAAATATTTATTTATTACTTCAGGTTACATCTTCCTCACAGTGTCCTCTTTCTACCTCTCCCAGTCCCACCCTCCCATCCTCTACCCCCTATCCCTTCCATCCCACTCCTCTGGAGTGGAGTGTCCCTACATAACAGTCCCCTGTCTCAGTTCAGCAGTCACATGAGGGCCAAGAGCCTCCTCATACACTGGGGGCATATAAGGCAGCACCACTAGGGCAAAGTGTCTCATTGATAGGAAACAAAATCTATCTTTCTGTTCTCTTTGGTGCATTGGTTGTAGTGTAGTTATCCTGTACTATATGGCTAAAATATGATTATAAGTGAATAGATGCCATGTGTATCCTTCTGAGTCTGGGTTAGCTCATTCAGGATGAGCTTCTCTAGTTCTATCCATTTGGCTGCAAATTGCATGATTTCATTGTTTCTGATGGCTGAGTAGTTTTCCATTAGGTAGATGTACTACAGGGTTTTTGTTTGTTTGTTTTTTCTATCCATTCCTCGGTTGAGGGACATCTGGGTTGTTTCCAGTTTCTAGCTATTAAAAATAAGGCTTCTATGAACATAGATGAGGAATCTTTCTTGTGATTTGGTAAGGAATTATTTGGATGTATACCCAGAAGTGATATGGGTTGGTCTTGAGGTAAAGCTATTCCAAGTTTTCTAAGATATCGCCAGACTGATTTCTATAGTGATTGTACAAGCGTCCACTCCCACCAGCAATGGAGGAGTGTTCCCCTTTCTCCACAACCTTGCCAGCATGTGCAGTTATTTTAGCTTTTGATCTTAGTCATTCTGACAGATGTGAGATGGAATCTCAGAGCCGTCTTAAGTTGCATTGCTCTGATGATTAAGGATGCTGAGTATTTCTTCAAGTGTCTCTCTGCCCTTAGGGATTTCCCCCTTTGTGAATTCTCTGTTTAGCTCTGTTCCCCATTTTTTTAATTGGATTGTTTAGTTTCTTGGCATTTAATTTCTTGAGTTCTTTGTAAATTTTGGATATTAGCCCTCTGTCAAATGTGGGGTTGGTGAAGATTTTTTCCCAGTCTGTAGGTTGCCATTTTGTTTGAATGACAGTGTCTTTTGCCTTACAGAAGCTTTTAAGTTTCATGAGATCCCATTTATTGATTGTTGGTCTTAGATCCTGAGCTGTTGGTGTTCTGTTCAGGAAGATATCACCTGTGCCTATGAATTCTAGGGTTTTCCCCATTTTCTCTTCTAATAAATTTAGTGTGACTGGGCTTATGTTAAGGTCTTTGATCCACTTGGACTTAGGTTTTGTACAAGGTGACAAGTATTGGTCTAATTTCATTCTCTTACATGTGGATATCCAGTTGGACCAGAACCATTTGTTGAAGATGCTGTCCTTTTTCCATGGTATGGTTTTGGCATCTTTGTCAAAAATTAAGAGACCATAGATGGGTAGGTTCATTTCTGGGTCTTCAATTCGATTTCATTGATCCACTGGTCTGTTTCTATACCAGTACCATGTTGTTTTTGTTACTATTGCTCTGTAGTACAACTTGAAATATGGGATGGTGATGCTTCCAGATTTTTTTTAATTGTACAAGATTGATTTAACTAGTCTGTTTTTTGTTATTCCATATGAAGTTATGATGACTTCCATAATCATTAAATTCAATATGTATTCCAACAGTTAACAATGTACTCCTACTGACAATGTATTGGTGTGAGTGACAACGAATGACCTTGATCTTAAAAAGTGAGTTCCATGGAACAAAAGGAGCAGCATCTATTCTGGGAAGGACAGCAGCATTGCTTTAATCAACTGTAAGTTTCTTAAACCTTAAAATTCTAAATGAGGTTAATAAATCAAGAGGTAAAATGAAAACACATTTCATAATCAGCTTGCAAATAAACACTGCTGCATATTCTATTAACACTAGAGCCAAGGTTGAGGCAAGTCAGAAAAGAACCCAAGAAAACAAAACATACTCCATATATTCACACAGCTCAAATCCTTAATGAAGACCATGAGCAAAAATTTAACAAATGTCCTACTATTTAGAAAATGTGCAGGCCATCAGAAGCTATCTGACAGGTTGTTTGTATATCCTGCAAGGGTTTTTCTCAACTTCTAGAATACTTTTATGCTGGGAATCTTCCATAAAGGAACATTAGTTGTAACCATTAAAGCAACTTCTCTCTCTTCTTCTCTGAGAATCGTATTCATGTATGTATCTGATTTTGCAAGTAACATTTTGCTGAGTTAAGGGTTCTCTATATACCCTTTCTTCCATGAAGGTGACAATTTTTATAAGGATAGAGAATCTGTTAAAAAAAAACTTTCTTTAGAATCCTAGTAACATTCTATGTTCTTATATTTGGAAGGTGGAAAAATAAGCTGAAAGAAAGGAAATACCTTCAGGGTATGTTGATTGCTTAGAATGTATACAAATTTCTGATAGGTCAGTGAAATTTTCCTGAGCCTTAAAATCTCTTCGTTAACACTAAGCCAAGGAATATTATGCATCTCCAGCTCTTTTTCACTGGGCCATCATTTAAAGAATGCTTCAGCCAACCATTAAACTTTTGACATCATTTTTAAACTGTGTGAGCTTCTATATTAAACCTAGAATTTTCATTCAGTGGGCCCATATCAATAAAATTAACCTTATCCAGTTTTATGTTCCTTCCACTATTATCCAACTTCCTTAAAATCCATACCCCATAAATTCATTCACCAGACTTCTGCTTAAAGAATTATCAAACTCATTAAGCTCTTTAGTAGTTTAGCATACCTCTTCATGGACTCTACTTTCTATCTCCTCTCAGGAGCCTGATTAGCCTTAAGTCTGGTTATAGGTCTAGAGGATGTGCACAGCAGCAATCCATTGTTAAATTGAACTGGTCTCTATGTGATCAGGCCCAAACAAGCCCCAAGGTCACAATCAAGTTCCATGAAGAATTTGCTTATTCTTATTACAATGACATCTGCTGCCAAGCAAGCACCTAAAGCCTTATGCAGTGTGCCTTGTGATCAATTGACTAAGAAAGAGAAGGTCCTGGTTTATTGGACATTACACGGGCACCACCCTGAAGTGGACAGCTACATCATTATCCCTTTCTGGAACAACCCTGATGATATCACTGAAAGGAAGTCTTCATAGTGGATAGAATTTTGGGAAGTACACATGGTCATATACTTTGTTTGGAAGGGGAAATTGCCAAATGTGTGATTACCACCCCACCCCCCCCCGTCACTGGTTCATGGACTATAGCCAATGGAATGGCTGGATTGTCAGTGACTTGGAAAGAACATTATTGATAAAAAAGATATCTGGAGAAAAGTATGTACATAGATCTCACCAAATGGGCAAAGAATGTGAAGATACTTCTGTCTCACTGTAAATGGTCATCAAAAGTTAACTTCAGCAGATCGGGAGTTCAGTAATCAAGTAGATTACCTGTTGTGTGGGCAGTAAGCCTCTTTCCCCAGTCATCCCTTCTAATACTCAATAGGCCCATAAACAAAGTGGCCCTGGTAGCAGAGATGGGGTTTATGCATGGGCTCAACAGCATGAACTTCCATTTGTCCCATAGTTTAAAACTTATACTACATTTGATATTGTATGAGGAATCATTATATCATGTTAGATGTAATTATGACCTGGTTAAATATATAATTTGTGTGAAATTGCATGTGGTATAGTTATATCATGGCAGATGTGGTTATGTCCTTGTTGTCCTATCTTATGTATTGTGATTGTCTGTGTGTAATGTTTGTGATGAATGGCATAAGATGAATTTGTCATTTGTGATGAATGGATACAATGAATGGAACAGTAGAGGTTGGAGTGGCATGGTCAGGTTTTTCCTCAGAATCTTCCCTTTCAGATTCTAATGAGAGATCATCTTGGAAAGCTGTTCTACTTCAGCTGGAGCACTCAGGACATCATGGATTCATATGGTTACAGAAAAAAAAAAAAAAGAGAGAAAAATATATGGGTTGGAGTTAGGGATTTCTTTCTTTCTCCATTCCTTGTCTCTCTCTTTAAAAAATATTTTGTTTATATTGTTAGAAATTTAAGATTCTGTTTATTGATACATGTTTAAAAATATTTTGTATATAACAGAAATTAAGCTTATTGATAAGAATTTAAAATCATTTTGTTTGCATGTCTTTTGATTGTCAAAAGATGTAAATACAACTATGTATTGTGAGAAGTTTAAGGTTATTTTAACTCTTGCTATAATGTACATTGAAGAAAATTCAAAGTTATTGTTTATGTATTGTACATAGACAATTTATTTACATTGTATATGTAGTTATGCTTGTAGATTTATTTTTTATTTTACAAGAAAGGGGATATGAAAGGGCTGATAGGTTAATATAAGTTAGATTTAGTGAATACCTAGGTTTCTGATACAGTCTTTTAATTCGGGGCATGAAGATCAACTTTGCTGTGAGCAATTAGCTTATCAGCTTATGGATGAAGTCAGGTGAAATGAGGGTAGTCTCTTTGGACTGAAAAACAAGGTTGAAGCCAGGTGAAACAAGGA
>CAJQZJ010031019.1:2049-38175 GCA_907164525.1 Lophiomys imhausi
CTATCTCTTATATTTAGATAAGCAAATATTGCTTGTCTAAATATAAGAGATAGATAGGGCATCTTCAAAAACCTCAAGAGATCTGCAGAATATGGCATTCAAAGATGTTTTCTTAACTTAAGATTTTTTGATATCGAGACATGTCAGCTCCTGACAGCACCCCCTATTCTACTCCAAGTAGAAGATGAGCATCGAAGAATCTCCAGTGGGAGATGATTGAATTGGTGGTAAGCCGTTCTCTTGGCAAGAAAAACCCCTTGCTTCAACTGTAGACAGACTTCTGTCCAAAAAGGACAAAA
Source organism: Lophiomys imhausi (assembly GCA_907164525.1). Lineage (NCBI taxonomy): Eukaryota > Metazoa > Chordata > Mammalia > Rodentia > Muridae > Lophiomys > Lophiomys imhausi. Next base: position 2,349 of record CAJQZJ010031019.1, read on the forward strand.
CTTGGAAGCAGGTAAGTCGACAGCCTAGCTCTGCCAAGACTGGGTAGGTAAGTCCTTCATAATTCCTGCTCTACAACCAATGTCTGTCAGAGAAATGGGGCCAAATGGCTGAAGATTGATGCTGTAATGTATGGAGAGAAAATGGGAACTGTCCAGGCAGCCACTGGTATGTCATTTTTTTAGTTTTGGAAGCTGCAGGCCCTGCACTTCCTATATAATCAGATATATTTATCCCTCTCAGGTCTCTGAGGTGGTTGAAGAATAGATAGCTAGAGTCTCATAGTTAAATTTTGAGTTGTTTAGGAATCAAGAGGGTGTTCTGGATCTAAGAAGATATTTTTAAAATTATGAGGCAAGTTAGTATGAAAGCTGAGTTAGATATAGAACTTTAAACTCATGGAGATGGTTAGATAGTAGAATGTTAAAGTCAGGTGCCAATTACATATGGACTGGACATTGGGAATGTATGCTAAGCCATATAACTCTTATAATGGTGGCCTATTTATTTCTGTTTTTTTGTATTGTATTTATAGTTATAAGAAAAAGAACCATTTTTTGGACTGAAAGGGAGAGCTGTTGGGGGGAAAAAAGAAATACCTTAAACTAAAAAAAAAAAAAAAGAAGGGAAGAGGAGGGGGGATTGAGGGGGAGGAGGGTGGAAGGGTGGGACTGGAGGGGGGAGTAGGGAGGGGATTGTAATTGAGATGTAACTTGAAGAAATAAAAAGTAAATAAAAAAGAGATGCTTATTAATGAAAAGGAGAAATTAAAGAATCCCAGGGATGCAGAACACCAATAGCTCAGGCTCTAAGACCAACAATCAATAAATGGGACTTCATGAAACTAAAAAGCTTCTGTAAGGCAAAGGACACAGTCATTTGAACAAAACGTCAGCCTGCAGATTGGGAAAAGATCTTTACTAACCCCACTTCTGACAGAGGGCTAATATCCATAATTTATAAATAACTCAAGAAATTAAACACGAAGAAACCAAATACTCCAATGAAAAAATGGGAAACAGAGCTAAAATGAGAATTCACAAAGGAGGAATCTCTAATGGCAGTGAGACATTTGAAGAAATGCTCAACTTCCTTAATCATCAGAGAAATGCAACTCAAGATGACTCTGAGATTCCACCTCACACCTGTCAGAATGGCTAAGATCAAAAACTCAAATGACAGCACATGCCTGTGAGGTTGAAGAAAGGGGAACATTCCTCCATTGCCGGTGGGAGTGCAAGCTTGTATAACCACTAAGGAAATCAGTCTGGTGACATCTTAGAAAATCTGGAATAGCCTTACCTCAAGACCCAGCCTTACCAATTCTGGGTATCCACCCAAATGATTCCTCACCAAACCACAAGGACATATGCTCATCTATGTTCATAACTGGAAACAACCCAGATGTCCCTCAACTGATGAATGGATAAAAAAAATGTGCTTATTTTACACAATGGAATACTACTCAGCTATCAGAAACAAGGAAATCATGCAATTCACAGCCAAATGGATGGAACTAGAAAAGCTCATCCTGAGTGAGCTAACTCAGACTCAGAAAGATGCACATGGCATCTACTCACTTCTAATTGGATTTTAGCCATATAGTACAGGATAACTATCCTACAACCAACACACCAAAAATATCAGGAACATAGACTTTGTTACCTATCAATGGGACAATTTGCCCTAGGGGTGCTACCCTGTAGGCCCCTATGTAGGCCACATAGGCCCCCAGTGCAAGAGGAAGCTCTTAGCCCTGATATGACTGCTGAACAGAGAGGGGCTGATTTGTAGGGACACTCCACATTGGAGGAGTGGGATGGGCGGGAGAGGGAGGAGAGGGTGGGTGTGTGGAACCGGGAGGGGTGGAAAGAGGGCACTATGACAGAGATGTAACTTGATGTAATAAATAAACATTACATATAAAAAAGGAATCCCAGGGATAGATTATAGAATGCTTTGCTAACATTGAATTTCCTAAATGTTGGTGAAAAACATATCACTACAGCTGAGAGTTATACACAGCTGGGTTATACAAAGAACTGAGGAATTAAATCAACCAATATACTATAAGGATATTTTGAGTTTAGAGTGGAAACCTGCAATAGCTTTAAGATGGGGACATGGTTATGCATATGTATCTACAGGGAATGAAAATATGTGGTTACTAACAAAACGAAACTTATGAAGATTAGATCTGACCAGAGAGAACCTCCTATTAGTTGAGACATGAACGACTTTATATGTTAAGAATATCTTACTAACTGTTTAATATTCCTAATATTCCATTCTTTCATTTAGCATGGATGAAGTTTATGCTGCAAATAGATTTACAAAGTTAATATATACCTTTCTCCTGTTCAAACATAGAGTAAAAATTTATTTTCATAACAAAAGACTGAATGCCAATAAGAATAAGGCAAATAGGCCCAGTGATTCAGCCTAACAGACTGCTTCAATTACTAACTTTTCAAAAATATGCATGCAAATCAATATTAAAAGGGCTAGCCCAAAATGATCAATCATACAGAGACTGGACAACACAAGCTATAGATAGCTATCCTGGGAATTGGCCAATATCTCAATTTTTAAAGGATACACAAAAAATATTTTCACCTCCATTCCCAAGAGGTAGGATGGAATTTTTTTGTTATATGTTGTGTATTATGATTGTTGTCATTTAGGATGAATGGATATGATGAATGGATATAAAAGTGGATTGGTATTGGACAAGGAAAAGGAGTAGCTTTAGGGATCTCTTCCTTTTATTTCTCTCTATATTATTAAAAAATAATTAAGATTGAATAAAATTAAGGTTATTTTGTATATATTATTTTGTATTATTGGTAGGAATTTAAAATTGTTTTGTTTATATTTTGCTTTAATATACTTTGATGTCAAAAGATGTGAAATCATCAGTTCATCTAAACAGCATTATCACATGAAAGCACATCTTCATATGGATTCTACAGGAAATCTGCCCAACAGAGTGGGTTAATACCTAGGAAACAATCATTCCAGACCATAGGCAGTGAAGGTCTTCCCACACTATGCCAGACAGATGAGAAATTCATTGGAAATCATGGAAAGGCATATTAGTAGCAAGAAGCAATCCTGGGACAAAACCCCTGGGTTGTGTACCTTTCCCAGGGTAAATCCATCACAGTCATGTGAAGCAGTGGGCTGTCTCCAGGAAGTTCACTTGCTTGATACAGCTTTTCCTGCATGGCTTCTGGAAAACAGTGATTGACTGCTGTAGAATTATTAATGAATAAAAGGAACCAGAAGGGTATTTTTTTGGTGGAAAGATCCTGCAATGGGGAAATGGTGTGGACCTGATCCTGTGCTGATGTGGGGGCAATATTTGAATGTGTTTTTCCACAGAAAACCTACAGGATGCATTGGGTCCCTAAATATCTGGTCTTCCATTCCCAGAGCATGAAGGTGTCACCAACAGTGGAGGCATCTACAGAAGTTGAAGATTAAACTGAAAACTCTGAATCTGGGGACAACACAGGGTAAGAGGTGATCCCGGTCTGTGCTAAAAAGTCAACATCCAGCCTGGAAAGAAATTTCTGAGGAGGATATTTATTTGGATAAGGAGACAGAATAGCCTGATACTGCTACTCATTTGTTTCTGGCTATTCTGACATTATTTTCTGTTTGGCAAGTAGATATTATGGGAGTGTACTGAGCTTATGCATCCTACTCCCTCTTTTTTCATGCAGTCCCTTGGAAAGATCTGCCTATTAAAGTCCTGATTAACAATAAGGCATTTTATGAAAATTTTGCTATTTCTCATGTGGAGCTTCTTATTGTTCTCTAACTATACGGAGACACAGTCAGCTATTCTTGTTATTTGACATTGGTGGATCATTATGGATGTGTTTCCCTCATTGAAATAACTTGTAAGGCTTATGGCTTTGGAGGGCATGAAAGACCAAAGGTAGAGCTTCCCAAACATTATCAGTTCATTCATCACTTGAGTTTTCTAGTTTCTGTTTACCCAGAAGTTATCCCAGTAGATAGAAATTTCTCAGCATGCTATGGAAATCTGACATACTTATTTCCTTTTTTGTTTGTTTTTAATTTTTTAATGATGGAAACAAAAATATACCTAAAAGTGAAGCTTCTGGAAAAACCATTTGTTCTTCCCTGTCTTGTATCATTCCTCAAACTTTACCTTGGCCTCCCACTGGCCTTGCGTTTTAGAGCTGGGTCTCTAAAACATCCTTGTTGACAACAGTTTTGTCCAAATGGATATCCACAGAGTACCTGGTGGGCATGAGGTGATTGTAGTTACAAACTTTCACAAAGGACTTGATCTTTCATCTCTTGGCGATTTTCTTCTTGCCCATGGCAGCTGTCACTTTTTGGGGATAGCAGTTAATTCCAGCCACCAGGGCATGACTGTAAGGGTGGTCTGAGGTGCCATCATCAATGTTCTTCACGATGATGGCTTTGCGGCTAGAGTAGCATCCAGCCAGGACCAGCACCACCTTCCCAGGTTTCATGAACTTGCCCATGTTGACAGCAAGCAGCCAGCTCCCAGCAGAAAGGCTGGCATACTTATTTCAGTGGGAAATTTCCTTTTTGGTGTTTTGCCCCACAGGTCTAAAGACATCTGTACTTCTGAGTGGATGACCTGGGGTGCTCATTGAATTTCTCTGGAGGCTCTCACCCGGGTCTGGACAAAGATAACTTCCTAGGGTTCCATAATAGGCCACATTCTGTTATGGTGTCTTCAGAAGGAAGTGTTCAAAGGGCTCTTTGGCTGTTAGTTACAGTCTTAGACAATATGATCATTTGTGAGATTTTTGGAGAAGATGAACAACTTTGGCATAGACAATCTTTTATGTTTGAACTCATTGATGCCTACTACACACCTACACGAGAAGTCTCAACCTGTGGGTCAAACAACCCTTTCACAATGATCACATGTCAGACACCCTGCATATCAGATATTTACATTCTGACTCATAACAGTACCAAAATTATAGTTATGAGGTAGCAACAAAAATAATTTTATGGATGGGGTTATCACAGCATGAGGCCTATATTAAAGGATGGGAGCATTAGAAAGGTTGAGAACCACTGATCTACATAGAAACTGTGGATAATGGAGTAAGGATAGGCAACATCCATTCTCAGGTTTTACAGGAAATAAGACCAGTTTTCTCAAATGTTGGGTTCTCAATCAGAGTAAGACTTAAATGACATACAGAGAAGTTCTTCTATTTGTCGTATCTCATGCCCCTAGAATTTCCTGTCTTCCTGTCCATCCCTAATTGCATGTCCAATAACAAATACAATTCAACAGGAACGAGGAGTCACCATTCTTGAAGCTGTTTAAGATAATCAGAGACTCATGGAAAGAGATGAAAATGATATGGTTGAGAGGAATTTAGAGAAGGCTATCTCTAACCCATGGAGTTGCTTTGTAACGGTGCAAGCCTCAGAGGGTGAGGCTTGTACCTTTACAAAGCATGGACTCCATTAATGTGGAGTCAATACAAACAGCAAGAAACTTTGATCTAGCAGGAGAGCCTAAAAATATGGTTGAGAATTGCTTCAGTGTCACGTTAAAAACCTTTATTATTATTTTCACTATTATTATTATTTTATTATTTTTTTGAGACAGAGTTTCTCTGTGTAACAGGCCTGGCTGTCCTGGATTCAGTTTGTAGACCAGGCTGGCCTCAAATTCACAGAGATGTGCCTGCATCTGCCTCCCAACAGGTGACAACCTATTTTCTTTACCGGAGTACTTTAATGAAGGCATTATGTGCCTGGGCTAATGAATAGAGTGGTCAGAGAAAGATCCTATAATATTTTCAGTATCACAAATCCACTTCAGCATCTATCTTTCAGTAGTGGCCTTGTAAGATATTCAGTTTGTGATAAGAGAGAAAATAGGCAATGTCCTAAAAGACTCAAAACAATTCGAATCATGAAGATATCAAGATCAACATGGTTGGACATCCAGGGAATTAAAGCAATGCAGAATTCTAGTGAAGGAACTGGGCAGGAAAGGAAAAGAAGAGGTAAACTAGTAGGGGATCAGCTATGGGGAGAAAGGGGGCAAGTGGTGAATGGGCTGGGTTGGAAACTGAAGTGGGGGTCATCTCTGAGACAAGCTAGAAATTGATGACAAGGTAGGCCCCTGGGAGGAGATAGGGATGACTATAGTTGAGACTCTTACTGGTGCGAGATATGGAGACTGAAGAGGCCTCCCACTACACTAGCTAGGTAGGACTTCTGGGGGAAGAAGGGGATAACAACCCACCCACAAAACCTTCAACCCAAAATTTACCCTATGTACAAGATGTGCAGGGATAAAAATATAGCAGACATTAAGGGAATGACCAACCAATGAGGGGGTCAACGGTAGAACTATCCCAAGGTAGAGAGCCAACCCCTATCTCTATTAATGATACTCTGCTGTGATTACAGACAGGAGCATAGCATAACTGTCCTCTGAGAACCTCCATGCAGCAGAGGATCCAAACAGAAGCTGAGACTCACCACCAAAAATTAGGCAGAACTCGAGGTGTTGTATGGAAGAATGGAGCAGGGAAAGGATAAAAAGACTCAGAGTAGACAAGAACTCCACAAGAAGATCAATGGAGCCAACTAACCTAGGTACATGAGGGCTCACAGAGATTAAACCACCAAGCAAAGAGAATGCATGAACTGGAGCTAGGCCCCCTACCCATATGTAACTGATGGGCAGGTTGGTCATCATGTGGGCCCCTAGCAAGTGGACAGGGGAAGTCTCTGGCAAGGACTATGAGACCTGCTTTTGATCAATTCCTCTCAATGGGGCTGCAGTGCCTGGCTTCAATGGAACAGGAAGTGCTCAAACCTGATGCAACTCGATATGCTGGGGTGGGATGACAGGTAGGGGAGGGAGGGGGCTCCCCTTTTCTGTGGAGAAGGGGAGGGGAATAGGAGAAGGGGGTGGGTCCCAGAGGAGGGGAAGGAAGAGGCTACAATTGGGATGTAAAATGAAAAACAAAATAAAATTAAATTTAAAAAAAGAAGTAAGGTGTTTTATGTTCCACAACAAAAAAATATAAGGAAGGTATAACATAGAAGAAATGTGTCCATTTATCCAACTAGGGTGGATGCATATTAGGGATTCAGTTAGAGGCCACTGCAGGTATATTCTGGCAAATAATCCTGCTGTATTTTGTCCTTGTTCTGAGAACTTCAATGAGGCTCACCTTACATGTAGAAAAATATGTGTTTAGCATAGGAAATTTCCACATGTGGTAGCACTAATTCTGTAGATGGTTTTTTCAGTATGGACTCACTTTGAGGTCCATACTGATAAAAGAAGCTAGATACTAAACTATGCAAAGAAATGTGCAGTTTGGTGTGGGAAACATCATGAGATAAACATCAAGTCTAAAGTATAACAAAGGAAGGGGATGCCAACATTTATTTATTTATTTGAAAAGTTAGTCGGTCATTTTTTTTAATGCTTATTATTTCAAGTTACATCTCCATCACAGTCCCTTCCTTCTACCCATCCCGGTCCCACCCTCCCATCCTCTCCTCCTTCTCCCACCTATCCTGATCCTCCGGAGTGGGGTACCCTACATATCAGCCCCCCCTCAGTTCAGCAGTCATATGAAACTAAGAGCTTCCTCTTGCACTGGAGGCCTACATGGCAGCCTCAATAGGGCAAAGTGTCTCACTAATAGGTAACAAAGTCTATGCTCCTTATCCTTTCAGTCTGTTGGTTGTAGTATAGCTATCCTGTACTATATGGCTAAAATCCAATTATAAGTGAGTAGATGCCATGTGCATCTTTCTGGATCTGGGTTAGCTCACTCAAGATGAGCTCTGCTGCAAATTGCATGATTTCCTTGTTTCTGATCGCTGAGTAGTATTCCATTGTGTAAATGTACTACAGTTTTTTTTTTTAATCCATTCTTCAGTTGGGGGACATCTAGGTTGTTTCCAGTTTCTAGCTATTACAAATAAAGTTGCTATGAACATAGTTGAGGATATATCCTTGTGGTTTGATGAGGAATCTTTGGATGTATACCCAGGAGTGGTATGGCTGGGTCTTGAGGTAGAGCTATTCCAAGTTTTCTAAGACATACCAGACTGATTTCCATAGTGGTTGTATAAGTTTTCATTCACATCAGCAATGGAGGAGTGTTCCCCTTTCTCCACAACCTCGCCAGCATTTGTTGTTATTTGAGTTTTTGATCTTAGCCATTCTGACAGGAGTGAGATGGAATCTCAGAGTTGTCTTGAGTTGCGTTTCTCTGATGATTAAGGATGTTGAGCCTTCTTCAATTATCTGTCAGCCATTAGAGATCCCTCTTTTGTGAATTCTTGGTTTAGCTCTGTTCCTCATTTTTTTGAATGGATTATTTGGTTTCTTGGTGTTTAATTTCTTGAGTTCTTTATAAATTATGGATATTAGCCCTCTGTCAGATGTGGGGTTTGTAAAGATATTTTCCCCATCTGTAGGTTGCTGTTTGTTGTAATGAGAGTGTCCTTTGTCTTACAGAGGTTTTTCAGTTTCATGAGGTCCTGTTTATTGTTTGTTGGTCTTAGAGCCTTAGCTATTGGTGTTCTGTTCATGAAGTTGTCACCTGTGCCGATGAGTTCGAGGGTTTTCCTCACTTTCTCTTATATTAGATTTTGTGTGTCAGGCTTTATGTTAAAGTCTTTGATCCACTTGGACTTAAGTTTTGTGCAAGGTGATAAATATGGGTGTATTTCCATTCTTTTACATGTTGACATCCATTTAGACCAGCACCATTTGTTGAAGATGCTTTCTTTTTTCCATTTTATGGTTTTGGCTTCTTTGTCAAAAATTAAGTGACCATAGGTGTGTTGGTTTATTTTTGGGTCTTTGATTTGGTTCCATTGATCAACTGTTATGTTTCTATACCAGTACCATGCTGTTTTTTTTTTTTTTTTTTTTTTTTTTTTTTTTTTTTTACTATTGCTCTGTAGTACAGTTTGAAGTCAGGGATGGTGATACCACCAGAAGTTCTTTTACTGTTTTTACAGACATGTTTTCAGTATCCTGGCTTAAAAAATTTTTTTTCCATATAAAGCTGAGAATTGTTCTTTTAAGGTCTGTAAAGAATTGGTCAGGATTTTGTTGGGAATTGCATTGAATCTTTAGATTGTTTTTAGTAAGAGGGCCATTATTACTATGTTAATTCTACTAATCCATTAACATGGGAGATCTTTCTATCTTCTGATACCTTCTTCAAATTCTTTCTTCAGGGGCATGAAGTTCTTGTCAAACATGTCTTTCACATGCTTGGTTAGTGTTACACCAAGGTATTTTACATTGTTTGTGGCTATTGTGAAGGGAGTTGTTTGCCTTATTTATTTCTTGGTTTGTTTATTATTTGTATAAAGGAGGGCTCTGGATTTTTTTGAGTTAATTTTGTATCCAGCCACTTTGCTGAAGGTGCTTATCAGCTTGTAAGAGTTCTCTAGTAGAGTTTGGGGATCACTTATGTATACTCATCTGCAGATAGGGATAATTTGACTTCTATTCCAATTTGTATCCTCTTGATCTCCTTTAGTTGTTTTATTGCTGTAGCTAGAACTTCAAGTACTATATTATAGAGTTATGGGGACAGGCTATCAGCTTGCTATATATTCCCTTTATTATGCTTAGGACTGGGCCTTGTATACCTGATATCTCCAAGACTTTAATCATGAATGGGTGTTGGATTTTGCCAAAGACTTTTCAGCATCTAGTGAGATGATCATGTGGTTTTTTTTCTTTTGTTCTGTATAGATGGTGAATATATTGATGGATTTTTGTATGTTGGACCATCTCTGTATGCCTGGGATGAAGTCTACTTGATCAAGGTGGATGATATTTTTGATGTATTCTTGAATTTGGTTTGGTAATATTTTGTTGAGCATTTTTGCATCAATGTTCACAAGGGAGATTGGTCTGAAATTCTCTTTCTTAGTTGAGTCTTTTTGTGGTTTATGTATCAAGGTGATTGTAGATTCATAGAATGAGCTTGGCAAAGTTCCTTCTGTTTCTGTTTTGTAGAATAGTTTGAGGACAATTGGTATTAGCTCTTCTTTGAATGTCTGATAGAATTCTGTGCTAAAAACATCTAGCCCAGGGCTTTTTTTGGTTGGGGTATTTTTGATAACTGCTTCAATTTCTTTTGGGGTTATGGGACTATTTAATTTGTTTATCTGCTCCGGATTTAACTTTGGTGAGTGTAATCTACTAAGAAAATCATCCATTTCATTTAGATTTTCAGTTTTGTGGAGTACAGGATTTTGAAGTAAGACCTTATAATTCTTTTTATTTCATCAGTGTCTGTTGCTATGTACTCCTTTTCATTTCTGATTTTGTTGATTTGTATACTGTCTCTCTGCATTTTAGTTAGTTTGGGTAAGGGTTTATCTACTTTATTTATTTTCTCAAAGAACCAGCTCTTGGTTTCTTTGATTCTTTCTATTGTTCTCTTTGTTTCTAATATATTGATTTCAGTCCAGAGTTTGATTATTTCCTACTGTCTTCTCCTCTTTTGTGTTTTTGCTTCTTTTTGTTATAGAGTATTTAGATGTGCTTTTAAGTCACTATTATTAGATCTCTCCAATTTCTTTATGAAGGCACTTAGTGCTATGAACATCCCTCTCAGCACTATTTTCATGGTGTCCCATAAATTTGGTTATGTTGTGCCTTCATTTCATTGAATTCTAGAAAGTTTTTAATTTCTTTATTTCTTCCCTTACTCATTGGACATTGAGTAGAGAGATGTTCAGTTTCCATAGTTTGTAGGCTTTCTGTGTTTTTGTTGCTGTTGAATTCCAGCTTTAATCCATGGTGATCCAATAAGTTACCAGGGGTTATTTCAACTTTCTTGTATCTGTTGAGGCTTGCTTTGTGACCAAGTATATGGCCAATTTTGGAAAAGGTTCCATGAGGTGGTGAAAAGAGGTATATTCCTTTGTGTTTGCCTTTTTTTTTTTTTTTGGTTTTTCGAGACAGTTTCTCTGTATAACAGCTCTGGCTGTCCTAGACTCACTTTGTAGGCCAGGCTGGCCTCGAACTCACAGAGATCTGCCTGCCTCTGCCTCCCAAGTGCTGGGATTAAAGGCGTGCGCCACCAACGCCCGGTTTCCTTTGTGTTTGGATGAAAAGTTCTGTAGGTATCTATTAGGTCCATTTGATGCACAATATCTCTTAGTTTCATTATTTCTCTGTTTAGTTTCTGTCTAAATGATCTGTCCACTGGTGAGAGTGGAGTGTTGAAGTCTCCCACTATTAATGTGTGAGGATCTATGTGTGATTTAAGGTTTAGTAATGTTTCTTTTACAAATGAGGGTGCTCTTGCACTTGGGGCATATAATATGTTCAGAATTAAGATGTCATTGTGGTAGATTTTTCCTTTAATAAATATGAAGTGTCCTTCCTCATTTCTTTTGATTAGTTTTAGTTGAAAGTCTATTTTATTGGATATAAGAATGGCTACTCCTGTTTGATTCTTGGATCTGTTTGCTTGGAAAAACTTTTTCCAGCCCTTTACCTTGAGAAAATGTCTATCTTTGTTGCTGAGGCATGTTTCTTGAATGCAGTAGATTGATGGATCCTATTTTTGAATCTTTTCTGTTAGTCTCTGTCTTTTTATTGGGGAATTGACTCCATTGATGTTGAGAGATATTAGTGACCAATTATTGCTAATTTCTGTTATTTTGATGTTAGTGGTGGTAATGTGTGTGCATGCATGTTTACCTTCTTTGGTTTTTGGGATTATTTATTTCCTGTGTTTTCCTGGGTGTAGTTAGCCTCCTTGGAGTTCTCCTTCTAGTGTCTTCTATAGGGATGGGTTTGTAAATAGGTATTATTTAAATTTGGTTTTGTAATTGAATATCTTGTTTTCTCCAACTATGGTGATTGAAAGTTTTACTAGGTACAGTAGTTTAGGCTGACATCTGTGGTCTTGTAAGGTCTGCAAGATATTTGGCCAGGCCCTTTTGGCTTTAAGAATCTCTGTTGGAACTCAGGTATAATTTTGATATGTCTGCCTTTATTTGTTATTTAGCCTTTTTTCCTTGCAGCTTTTAATATTCTTTCTTTGTTCTGTACATTTAGTGTTTTGATTATTATGTGGCAGGAGGAATTTCTTTTTTTTGGTCCAGTTTATTTAGTGTTCTGTAAGTTTTTTGTATGTTTATAAGCATCTCTTTCTTTAGGTTGGGGAGGTTTTCTTCTATGATGTTGTTGAAAACATTTTCTGGGTCTTGGAGCTGGGACTCTTCTCATTCTTCTACTCCTATTATTCTTAGGTTTGGTCTTTTCATGGTGTCCCAGATTTCTTGAATGCTCTGTGTCAAGAACATTTTGGATTTAACATTTTCTTTGACCAATGCATAATTTCTTCAATTGTATTTTCTAGGCCTGAGATTCTTTCTTCTATCTCTTGTATGCTGTTGGCGATGCTTGTATCTGTAGTTCCCTTTATCTTTACCAGGTTTTCCATCTCCAGGATTGTCTCACTTTGTGTTTTCTTTATTGCTTCTATTTCCATTTTCAGATCTTAGACATTCTTCTCTTGTTTGATTGTTTTTTCCTGTATTTCTTGAAGAGATTTATTCATTTCCTCTTTTATGTTCTCTATCATCTTCATAACCTAAGATTTAAGGTCATTTTATTGCACTTCAGATGTGTTAGGATATCCAGGGCTTGCTGTAGTAGGATAGCTGGGTTCTAATAGTCCCATAGAGCCCTGAGTTTTTTTTGTTTATGTTCTTATGCCTTCCTTTAGCCATCTGGTTCATCCTGGTGTTGGTGGGCCTAGTGGTCTATGATGGTAGTAGGCTTCTGGGATTGCAGGTAGAGCTGGTAGGCCTGGATATCAGCAGGCCTCTGGTTTTCTTGGGTGGCTGCAGGTCTCTTGGTGGTTCCTGATGGCCTCCTGGATCTGAGGTTGCAGGCAGATGTGGATCCTGGTGGTCCTAGATAACTGCCTGGGTCTGGGGCTTCAGGCAGTGATGGCACCTCAGCGATGGGGTACAGAGGGCTGGGGTCAGACCACAGGACTGTAGGGTGCATGTGTGTGACCTAGTAAGCAAGGGGGTTGGAGGGAAGTCTCACCTGGTGGTCCTAGATGACCTCTTGGGTCTGGAGTTCTAGGCAGCGATAGCAGATGGGTGATGGGGTGCAGAGGGCTGGGGGCAGATTGCACCCTGTAGGGTCTGCCCATGTGACCCAGCAGGCAAGGGGATGGGAAGGTGTTCTCACCTGGTCCCTGATGGCCACCTAAGCCTGGGTTTGGAGGCAGAAACAGGGCATGGGAGATTGGAATGGTGGTTCCTGATGGCTGACTGGGGCTGGGGTTGCAGGCAGAAATGGCCCACAGGACATTGGGTGTGGAGAGAAGGGGACAGACTGCACTCCTGTAGGGCTTGCCTGTGGTCCCAGATGGCCTCCTGGGTCTGGGGTTGGAGGCGGAGATGGCTCCCGGGAGACTGGGTGCTGAGAGGAAGGGTTGGTCTGCACCACTGTGGGGTCTGCTTGTGAGACCAGAACAGAAACTCCTACTGCCACCACATTATAGATGAGTTAGTGATCCTCATAGAATGTCAGATGTCAAATTGCATAGTTGGTGGAACTCATAGCTAGAATGTCAGGTTTCAGTACTGCATTCTGCAGTCCACCACACATTGAAACACATATTTGTATATCTCCCACAACACACCATGAATACACACACACACACACACACACACACACACAGAGCTAGAGAGCAAGTGAGCCAGAGAGTGAGAGAAAGAGAGAGAGAGAGAGAGAGGTGGGTTGGGGAGGAATGCAAGAAGATACACCTTGTATCAAATCATATCTGATAATCAATGGAGGGATTATCATATTTACCTCAGCACAGCACACTAGCATTTCAGGTGTACTGAGCTAGTCAGCACTTACTAAATGTCTGCATATGATCATAGTCGTATAACACCCACTATTGTCATCTAGGACAAGACAACCAGGGGTGACCACTCATCTGCCCAGATTTAGCAAGACCTCAGCTGGCACACATATATGGAGCATCTTTGGTGGCTTTTACTAGCATGGCATCCTGGGAGGTCATTGATTATCAGAGGGGCTGTATTTGCTATAGAGGTCACCATCTAACTTCCTCTGAGAATTGAAGTAGTCACAAGACCAACAAATCAAGAGGCAAACACAGGTTCCGACTGTGTCACTCTCAAGGCCAGGAATTTCAAACACAGATACTGACATTGGTGAAAAAAATCAAACCTTGTTGAATATTTTCTCTCAACTAGGCAGTTTTGCATGAGTTTATGTGGTTACTGTTGTTCATATATACTTAGATATTATGATTTCAACTTTCTATACATAAATTGAAAGTATGTAGAGAAGGTCCAGTGTTTTTTTGTTTTTCTATATGGATGTAGTTGCAATGATATATAGACTAGCAGCTTCTGCATCAAGTATTTCACCCAGAGCCTGTGACCCAGGAATGTCAAGGCAATGGCTCTTCCAGAGGGCATATGGTATAAAGTGAACATAGAGTTTTGGATATCAATTTGAATAGATCATGTCAACAGCGAGGACTAGCTGAGCTCAGATGTCTGCAACAGAGAGGAGGTGTCTATTGAAGGCATATTGGAATTTGTCTAGGTGGTCATACAGACCTTATATAGCACTTCCCAGTGAGGAAGGTGACTCCAGAGCCCTGTTTATGTGTGTGAGATATTCTTTCAGATACTGTTCTCTTGAATGAGGAGTAAGGACCCCTACTTAGCCCCATGCTGCAGAGTCAGCATTGATTCTTGGTAGCTCATGTCCTTTTGAATGAGGTTTCCTTTTTGGCATTTCAGAGACTAAAATTAAAGATGGTGAAGGATGAGAAGTTTTTTTTTCCCCTGGTAGGCATCAATAAGGCCCTTCAAAGGAGTTTTCATTTTCCATGAGATACTCTTTCATAACTTGAAGGAATATGGCCTCCAGACATTCAGAGTGAGACTCCTTCATGATTTCATATTCAGTGTTCAGGGAAATGGACTTCAGACGGCTCCCAAATATTGGCCTGGTTATTGAAGGTATTTGACTGAGCAGTCCCAGTAACCAGATAGAGAGATACTCAATATTTGTGACCTATGCTACAGGTAGAAAAAGAATGGGGAAAGGATGAGAGGATATGTATTTAGGACATTACCTTCCAATTTCAGAGACAGTAATTTGCCCCTCTTCTGTGGAAAATTGTTACATAAAGATGTCATTCATTACAATTTCCCACTTGGAGATAGAAGTTTGATATTCTGAGAGTCAATTTGTGATTTCATATACCTTCAAAATTTAGCCTGTACATAGAACCTTGTGTTAGAGCAAGAAGAGAATTGCTATGACCATCCTGTCATCCCTTTCCCACACAAAGGCACATCAGCCAAGAATATATGTATTAATATAGGTGGTGTGAGGGCCTGTCTTATGTAACCTCCCCTCCCTTTTTTTACTCTGATGGGAGTTTTACTAGTGAGTAACACATATACCCACATGCACAAATACATCATCAGTCTCTTCATAAGAGTTTCTAAACACTTCCTGATAGAAATACAATTCAGGACCATCACATGTGGATTCCCTGGGAATATGAGGTGACAAGGAGGTCATCTCCAATAGGTAAATTCTGCTCTGAAGGATGGGTCATCACTATTGGTAGCCATGACACATACTTTAATATCTGACTCTTTTTAAGGGAGTACCTAGGGTTTAAGGGCAGTAGCCACGATCCCTTTTACCACCCCTCTCTCTAGGATCAACTTTGTCAGAGAAATTGATTTTCAGTCCCTTCATGTTCTTTGTCATCTCTGAGTTCTGGATAGTACAGTAAAGGAGTCCTTGCCCTGATACACACAGTGGATATGAGCCTTCAGCAACCTCTTTTCCATCCCACAACTTTCCATATCCAAAGACGGAGCCACACAAAAAGAGCTGTTGAGACTTTTAATTGAGCAAGGAATTAACAAGCATATGTGGACAATGCACAGGAATTTTTGAAGAGGAAAAACAAAGGGGCAGCTGCTTGGGTATGATCATATACACTTAGCAGCATAATCTACTGTGGACCTTGGTGCTGGCAATCTGAAATGCACCCATCAAGGTAAGATCACCCACTGAGTGACGAGGCACTGCCAGAGAGGTCTGATACCTGCACAGTATCACTTGCACAACTTAGACTGTGTAACAGCTGTAGTAGCCCAGGGCCATGTAATTCTCCGAGGATATAACATCAACCTCGAAATAGCAGAGTTCTCTCTACAAAAGTAAAAAGAGAGGGCTTATCAGTGCTGGATAAGGGTAAGAATGAAATTTGAAACCAGAAGTGTCTGAGGGGAGGTGGACTGATGCAGTTAAGACACAGACCCAAACCTCTGCCAAGTCCAATGGCACTCAGCCTGATTCAGCAGTGTCTGATGATCTACCACATAATGCTGTCCACCCACCAGGTGACATATGTCTACCTCTTAGAGTCATGGGGTTTCTTTTCTCTTTGTGAAAACATTCCTTTAAGGGATAGCTCACAACTCATCTAGGGATCTCAGAAGTAAGGACGGTGGGATAGATTTAGTATACTTGACCCTCTTACCCCAGCACCAGAGACAGCACTGATGAATCAGGGGCATGGGACACAGACATTCCTGAAGGCTACATGGCAGGGGAACGTGGTACAAAGAGCAATTGCTGCTCTACACAGAGCCACTGTATATCAACAACACCTCCACCAGGGGAAAGCCCTGTTGTTTTGGTAGTAATTTTGTGTGTGTGTGTGTGTGTGTGTGTGTGTGTGTGTGTGTGTGTGTGTGCTTGGGAGGGTAAAGATGTCTTCCATTCACGGAAACCCATTGCTGCCTCCTCCTGTTCAACAGGGCAACACATGGTGTTTTCTGAGACTATAATTCTCACTTTAACCTACTGAGCAACTCAAATTATCAATGTGTGCAGATATACCTTTCCCCCAGTGCTATATACACTCATAATACTTCTTGTATGTATTCATAACTACACTCACCTTACACATACACATACATCCCCTCACCCAAAGACCCATGTGTCACATTTCTACATCCACACATCCACTTTTGCCCAAATAAAGTCACACACACCATCCCATATAGTCATTTTACACACACACACACACACACACACACACACACACACGCACTCACACACACACTTTCATGTATACAAGCATGCACACATGTGTGTGCACATGACTCTAAATGTACATTCACAAACTCACAAGCTCACACCCTCTCCTTGCACAGCATGTGTGTGGCACATGCTATTTGCTCACCTCTTGCTCATCAGCCTGATCATTTAAGGGACAGTTGCTCAAGTCGTCCTGGGACTTCAGACATGTGGTTTTGCCCATGAGCACATTAAAGTAGAAGTTCTCTCCAGACACAACCTATAAGGAAGAGATGAAGATTCACTTTTGACATTAGACTGAACTTCACATGCAGCCTTTTTACATGCCAATAAGTGAGAAAGAACACAGAAGGCATGACTTTCCAAATACTTTGGAAAGGAGGTATCTCTGAGGAGTGAGTCAAAATGGAGGCACTAAACAGTTTTCTGTTCAACAATGCAGAGTTGCTCAGAGCACAAATGATGTCTGAGGGCCAAAGCATGAAACTAACTAAAGGCTGCAGGCCAAGATGAGGAAGAAGTTCTGTTCCAGTGTGAAAGGTTTTCTTAATATTCATGTATCCATTTCTAATTCAAACTATGTTGACAATCTAGATGACCCAAGAGAGTTTTGCTCTCTTTTAACTCATGTGCCATACTTGAATAACGAACAGGCTAGTAAGGACCTTGGAACCTGGGAAGGGAACCTTGTGTTCAGGGGAAAAATGCTACAGGAGGAGGAACTGAGCTATTCTTGACACCCTTGATATTCAGGAAAAGCACTGGCTCACCATGACACATTGCTTTGTTTATGTTCATGTTAGTAACGCCCACTGAGTGCTTTTGAGATTGGTTCTACTGAGATGATTAGATCTGGAAAGTTTTTTTTTTTTTTTTTGTAATAGGATGAAGGACTGTGAGTCTAAAGTTCATCCTTTCTTCAATGTTGATCTTTTGGCCACTATCACAGGCTCTTGGTCCCTTATTCCTTTTGCAACAGTCCCCTTTATCTGTTGAGGTCTAACTCCATGAAGCTATGTCCAGACTTAGCTTTCCAATGGTCCTGTATACAAAATTTAGAAGCATCACCCAGATTTTCTCCTGCGGATCACATCTAGAGAAAATAGCAGCAGTTTGTTAAATCTGATTCCAGGGACACTACAGGATAACTGCAAAATTAATTTCATGCAAAATGAAACTGAGCTCCTCAAGAGAGGTGGTAGTCCTTCCTGAGAAGACTCAGGTGGGAATATAGGTAGACATCTGTGTCCAACCTTGAGGGAGTGTTGAATCAAAAGGACTAATATTTAATCTACCTAGTCATTTGTTATGAGAGATAAAATACCTTATCTGAGAAATGTGTCTTATGGGGTTTCACTGTGGAGCATCATCACAGCTATTCATACAGCATAAGCTACAACATAATTAAGTGGTATCATACTAGTGGACTATTATCTTCATGGCTTATCATCACTGGTTGGTGCAAGTTACACAACACAAAAATCTGCAATACTAAGTAGAGCAACGCAGACAACAGGAGACCGTTAGGACAGGAAGACACTCTGAGAGGGTCTATTAGTAGATCTATGTAAACCAGGTGATTCTGTACATGAGAAACATGAGTGTGACTTGTTTTCTCATTTATCCTTTAAAATCTTAAAAAGTATAAAATGCCATTTTTTACCTGGTGGGAAAATTGCACTGAACAGGTTCCTACAAATATTTAGAAAACAACTCACCCAAATATTCATGGACTTAGAGAAAAGGAGGAAGCTGAACAAAACAGTTGTACACGGTACTGAATGGAGACAAAATTGATTGATAAGAAGGTTCTTTGCCACAGTTGTGACTGCCCTAGATTTTGGCCATGGACAGAATAAGAATTAAATGAAAGACACTAAAGAGATCATTTAGGAAAAGTAGTTGTGATGATTTACTTTTTCATTGTCACCTAATTTTCTGTTTACAGAACCCCCAGGCTGCAGAAGGCTGATGATAGGAAGTTCTTCTGAGAGGACTCTGATGTGGAGCTTCTGTCCCAGTGTGACTGGGAAGTTTAACAAGAACCTGACATGCACCCACCTGCCTCATGACCCTTAAGGGTCAAAAGAGCATAATAGAAGTTATTTGAGATGGGAAAGTCCCCCTACAAGGACTTCCAGATGACAGAAAATATCTGAGGACAAGACTTATTGAGAGGTAGGGACATGTGGACACTGACATTCTATCCACCTCAAATCACTGGTTGCACAGCACACTGAGCATGTCAGAGCAGAGAGCTGCAGGGAGGTGGAATTTTGGATGGACTAAGGAGGTAAGTATGGCCCTCCTAATGGCAAATCGAGGCTCCTTCAATTAAGGGTCACATACCTCTTTTAGGACTTTGCTCACTTTTACCACTCGGCTCAGGTACAAGTCATTGTTGTTTTCATTGTACGTTCTGACAGCAACGTCCAGTGCTTCTTGGGCACCCCTCTCCTTCATACTGGATTCTTCTATGCCACCCACGATGAAAGCTAGGACAGGGTTCAGAGCCACCATGAGGGTGGTCAGCAGGAGTAGTTGAGCATGGAACAGACAAGCCATGATCTTCTTAGAACTAGACCCAGATCCAAGGCTGGATGTGGAGCTGCAGTGAGCCTGGAAATGTGCTGCCCTTTTATCCTGTACTCTTAGCTTGCATTGGCTCCTTGCCAGCACCTCATGCTCTTTCCCCCTTTCCCCTCCTTTTTCCTGTTCTTGCCCTCTGTAGTTCTTCTCTCTTCACATTAATCCTATGGAACCTCAGATCTGGCTCCTCTTTTGTCCCTTTCTGGTCCACACTGGAACATCTTCCCATGACTCTGCCTCTCCTCTATGTCCCCTCTTCTTCTTACTCTCTCATAGCTCCAGGCTATCCCTTTATTCCAGAGTGCTCTGCAAATGCTATTCTTACCCTTCTGGTGTCCTAGGTGGGTCTTTCTGGTGACAGAAGGTGTCACTGTTCTCTGGCCTTCAATGCTTATAACATCCAAGTTGAACTCTTTTTCCCCCCAGAACTCTTTCTCTTTTGGGATCCTGAGAGAGCAGTAGCATCCAAGGTCCAGGTGTAGAATCTCCCATTGAAGTGTGGCTTTTCAGGGCATCCAGGAGTATTTAGTCCTGCCTATTCTAGGGACCTTTAGTGGGGTAAAACTTCTGAAATATCCTGTAACTTAGTCAATGGCAGGTTTTTTTCTTCCCACAACCCATTAACACCAGTCATTTTGCTCAGTAATGGAGGCTTCTTGAAAGTTGTTTGCTGGCTTACCCTCTGACATGGTCTGATAACTTTTTTTAAAAATAGAGCTCAGTATACAATGATTCATGTATGTTTCATTTCAGATGAATCAGAGATGAGGAAAAATAGCAACAAGCTTGGAGAGATGGCTCAGAGGACAAGAACACTTAATGCTATTTATTCCTGAGGACTTGGGTTTAGATCCCAGCATCCAAGTCAGGCAGCTGGCAAAGTTTTACATGACAAGCTAAGTGGAAGCAATGCTTGCACTTCTTGAAAATAAAAAAAAACCACACACACACACACCACACCCCTCCATATAAGTAAAAATAATAAAAATTAATCTTTCTTAAGGAAAAAATGTAAACAGGGGTTCTTTGACATGTGGATACAACATTTAGAATTGTCCTCATATTTTAACAGAGTAAAGTGATACCATGATTGCTGAATTTCCCAAGACATGATGGTGAGACTTTTGCCATTTTACATCACTTAAGTTACAGCTGGCACACAGATAAGTGTTACAAGGTAAAAACCAAAGTGGTTTCAGAGTTCATATCCGAATCTAGAGGGTTCTTACCACCATTAAGATCATGTAGGCCCTCAGTGCAAGAGGAAACTTTTAGCTGTCATATGACTGTTGAACTGAGAGAGGATGATATGTAGAGACACTCCACATTGGAGGAGTGGGATGGGTGAGAGAGGGAGGAGAAGATGGGATGGTGGAAACAGGAGGAGTGGAAAGAGGGTAGTATGATGGAGATGTAACTTGAAGTAATAAATAAACATTAAAAAAGATCAGAAAATTGTGGATTTAGAACAAACATAATCATGTCCCTGTGAGCTATTTCTTGAGGCATTTTCCTTGCCAACGTTGATGAAGTAGAAAACTACCCATTCCTTAATCCCCAGCATCCCTTCATGTGGCTCACAGCCAGCCTTTATATAATGAATTGTTACTAACATTGATTATAATCTCACACAGTTTTGTTTCATCATCTTCAAATGGTATTTTATATACTTCAATAATGTATGCAACACAAAGTGAATCATTTAACTCATCAGAAAATATATCCCCAAACAGAAAACTTCAAATGATTAAAAGACAAAAAACAAACAAACACACAAAAAACCGGTAATGGATCACAGCTTCTCCTTTGGCAGGAAGGAAGAAGAATCAGTGCCTCCTCATTCAACCATTTGAAACTGTTTGCAGCAGCATGTTGGAAAGAGTGAATACGTGTATATGATGAAGTGTGTGTTTCCTTAGGAATACATACACCTTGTCATGGGGTTTTTGATCATATAGCTACTCCTTGAAAAAGGGTCTATATACACACAGAATTAGCCTGACTTGCTCAGTAAGTTGAATTGAGGATCAGGATCTGCAAAGACCTGGCATAAGACCCTTTACAGGTGTTGCCTGCTGGACTAAAAGATGTAGCTTCAGGTTACTTGCAATGGAGAAGCTATTTAATCACAACCTGAGTGTCTCTGAGATCATGCTGATTCCAAGTGGTCACAGCAATGTTTCCCAATCCCCAGTGTCAGTTTTCCCAAGAGGAAGTGTTCTTGAGATACAAGAACCCTTCATAGAGCTCTAATGCCTTATCAATCCTTTTGATGTCATTTTATTACTGGGGGCTGGATCCCACATCTCAGGTTCATATGTGTTATCCCAGGTAACATATCCCAGGGTATGTATGGTAATGAATCTATTCCACTGCCATTCCATCGAGGCTCTTGCATGATGCATGAAATGTTCATTAATGGACTATGTTTAGGCAAATGGATGAGAAGCTCAGTGAGCCAGGGAGGGAGATAGATGTCATCAGGCGGGCTGATGGCAATGTTTTGTAGATCAGAAAACACTGGAGACTCCAGCTGAGTGTTATGAGAGGCTTTGCAAGGGTGTCTACCAGCATCAATTCTTCTCCCAGTCTGATATATGTGGCTTGGTAACTTCATTTTAGTTCTAACCAGCACTGATTATCTAACCAACCTCCTTTATTTTTACATATAGGGATATATTCCTTTAAGGACTACACTGTGGCCTGGATGAACCACATGTCCCTGAGACACTGCAGCTGTCGCAGAGTCTAAGTTTCTACCAAGTCCAGCTATGTGTTTATGCACCTCTCTGTACAGTGCCCCAGTATACTAGTACAAAAATTCTAGTAGAGTAAGCTGATAAAGACAGGTGCTCACACATAACGGGCTTCCCTTTGTTCATTTCTTCTGCTTTCCAAATGTCCAGTGCATTATTAATGTTCACTAGTCAGTCCTTGATCAATAAAAAGCCTCACCAGCACCCCTTGAGTTGTTCCAATTTCAGGGTGTATAATGCTTTAGACAATAATGGGATTACTGAGTGCTTCTGTCCTCTTAGGCATATCAAGGCAAGCTCTTCTGTCTTTGCAATATCCAGGACTCATTGTTGACATAGGGTAGAAAGGGCTTGGGAATCCATTGTACAGATACAGTAGCTCCATGCAGAAGGACACAGTAAGGAGAGGGCCTGCCTGTCTGCTGTCCTGTGTCCTCAGCTGCTATTTTACAAAAGATAATGGTACAAAAGAATGTAGATCCTGTGGTGGTTAACTTGAAGAGGAATGACTCACCTACATGTGCTTGAGTCACCTAATAAAGGTGATGACCTCCACCCCTCATTTTCTCAGGAAATCTATATGTGAACAATCCCATATTTCCCACCTCTGTGCAGGAAAGGCTAAGGAACTTGGAGGAAGCATAGATGGAAAGTATGTCTCTGTAATCTATAAGTAAAACACAGCTCAATCCATGAGACAGTGACATAATCCAGAGCTGGGCAAAGAAAAAAGAAAGAGCCACACCCATTCACCCTGTGCTGTTGGGACCTACTGGGATGATTGGGATCACAATGGGGGATTCCATCCATTCTCTGTTCTCTATGTTATACTAACACCTAGACAGGATACCTGAGATTAACTAGGTCCTGGTGGTTGAAACTGATACCACCTCCCTTGCTCAGGGACTATCTCAAACCACATACCCTCAGAGCAACATTTGGTTTAGGTTTCTGGAACCTGGAATCCTCGACTTGTGGTGAAATGCCTGATCTGAAAGTTGCTAGCCCAAGTGCCATTGCCACCCAGTCTGAAAAGAAATCAAGACCTTCTGGTTTCTGTGTACATATTTCACTCTTATAGCAAATCCCTTTAAATATTAAGATATAGGTCCCTGTTTCAAATAATATCCCTACAAATCTGAGCAATACTGTCCAATTGAAAGAAACAGCTGGGTACAGTTTCGCTATTTTAACTAATGTCACTATATAGTGTGCTTTTTTCTGTAACCTGATCTTGTAATTTTTTGCAATTCTTGGGGACTTGAGTCTTTCCCACAGTTTATATGGTCTTGTATGTTTTCACCTTAGTAGAATAGGGAAGTTCATGACTTCGAAGGCAAAAGTGTCCCCTCCGTGAGTCAACCACCTCCAAGGCAGCCATACTTGAAAGTACACTCAGATATATTCCAGGTAATTTTCCTGATTTCTAGGAGCCTTCCCCGGGATGGAGAGGAGAATCAGAGGGTTTTTGCTGACAAGGCATCCCAGAGAGGAGACAAAGAGTTGGTGAGGGGAGGAAGTGAGCAGGCATGATGGTTGGGGGAATCTCGCAGCCTACTGACTGGCATCAGGCTGTTTCTGCTGCTCTGACTCTCTGGCAACCAGGTGTGTCTTTGTTTATATATGTTTCATAGAAGAAAGATAGAGTAATGATTATCCAAGTGGACAATGCAGAGTGTGTGTTTGATTTTAGAATTTTTCTAAAATGATTCAGACATAATTTTTCTCAGGAAAACACATAAATTAATCAAAAAACAAAAAGTCCTCAATAATCCCACATGCAGAAACCAAAACCCAAAAGCTAGAGATAGCAGGACAGTGACTGTAGCAATCTACTTAGCTTGCTGGAACTATGTCAGACATCCCTGCTGGCTTCAGGACTCTCTCTGTTTCAGTGGGTATGGTTGTGCTAAATACAGATAGAAGGACAAATATTACTGGAATCCACTCGCTTTTGCTGGAACTGTGTCAAGCAGCTATATTGGATTCATTACTTCTACCCTTTCCAGTGGATTATGGCTGTGTCCTCTGGTTGAGCTCTTACCCAATCAGTACAGATGAGAGACCACCATAGAGGCCCAGGCCAAATGGTGCACCCAGGATATATTCCATGTACCTGTACTGATAGAGCTCTTAATTTGTATAGGTAAGAGCCCACACAGATGCCCAGATCTAATGGTGTACCCATGTGTCCTCAGAGACAGCTGTCATCAATATGTGTGTGTGTTTATATGTATGTATATATAGGAAAGAATTCAGCTTTGCTTACACTCTCATGGAACTCTCCATTACTGAGGGTCATCATAGAAGGAAACTGAACCTCAGGAACCTGGGGGCTAAAAGTGCTTGCAGAGTCTGAGGAAGAGTCCTGCTTACTGGCTTGCTCCATAAGGCTTTATCACCATATTTTGTTTTGTTTTGTTTTGTTCTTTTATAGGGGCAATACTCCCCATTGGGAGGTGGGGTTTCCTCCATGTATTCCATTCAAGAAAAGGTACTAGAATTTTACCCATAGGCCTCTCTGGTGAGGGCATTTCCTCTATTGAGGTTCTCTATTCTGAAATGACTCTCACTCTTCTTTCAAGGTGCCATAAAACCAGCCAACATAACTGACACCTTGACACCTTACAACCTTGACACCAATGCATCACTGTTTAACAATAAACTTTCATTCTTTGTTATTCCCAAGATGTCATAATAATATCATAATATATGGAGAATAACTTTAAAATTAAAATTCCATAGTGTAATAGAGATGGCTCAGAGGTTAAGAGCACTGACTGCTCTTCCAGAGGTCCTGAGTTCAATTCCCAGCAACCACATGGTGGCTCCCAACCATCCATCATGGAATCTGGTGCCCTTCTGGCCAGCAGGTATGCCTGCAGACAGAACACTGTATACATAACAAATAAATAAATCTTTAAAAATATATTAAAAAGTCAGTCTCCTTAGAATATCTAGTCTCTCTAAAAATTCAGTCACTCTGAAATATACTTAAACTTGTGATTGTATAAAATGAAAAAGAAATTTCTATACTTCATTATTCCAAGACAGGAGAAGCATAGCACAGTTGCATTCCAATCAAAACAAATCTAAAGTTCAACTGGCTGAGTGGAGGGAGGGGAGGCTGCAATCAGGATGTGTTGCATGGTTATATGAAGAAAAAGGTTTTAAGCTGGGCGGTGGTGGCGCACGCCTTTAATCCCAGCACTTGGGAGGCAGAGGCAGGCGGATCTTTGTGAGTTCGAGGCCAGCCTGGTCTACAAAGCGAGTCTAGGGCAGCCAGAGATATTCAGAGAAACCCTGTCTCGAAAAACCAAAAAAAAAAAAAAAAGAAAAAGGTTTTAGAAAAAGAAAGAAAATAAAGCTGATTCTTCTCTACTAAATATTTAAATTGGCCAGTTGCAGCTAAGAGGAAAAAATTAAACCAGAAATGTCAGGGTGGTAGCGGCAATGATGCAAGTAAGGACAGTTCAAACCTCTGCCAAGTCTAATGGCATTCAGCCTTACTCAGAAGTGTCTTCTGACCTGCAAAAGAACACTGTCTGCCCACTCTATGACATAGAGTTTCTCACCTCTTTCTCAAAACAGCTCCTTAAGAAGCAAGTCTAACTCTAGCAAAGGTTTCAAGGGATCAAGGACAGGGGTATAGATTCAATACAGAGGACTCTTTCCCTCCAGTTCATTGGAAGCACTAACAAATCACAGGTACGGGCCGTAGATAGCTATGAAAGTTACATGGCATATAAAGGAGCTCCATTCATTTCAGGGTGGTCTGGGCAGGAACTAGCTTGGGTTTGTAAAGAGCTCTTGTCAACAAAGAAACCTTCTGCTGCCTTCTCCAGTACAATAATTTAACAAGCCCAAAGAACTCAGGAAATGTTTTCTGAATACATAATTCTCACTTTAATCTACTGAGAAACTCAAATTGTTAATATCTACAGATACAACTTTGCCCCAGTGCTAGATATAGTTATAATATTGTATGTATCTATTCATAACTAACTATACTTCCTTTACAAATACACACATATCACATCCACAAACACCCATATGTCACATATGCACCTTTCCACATTTGCCCAAGTACAGGCACATACAATCTCCTATACACCTGTGTACATACACGAGTACACAAAACACTCACACACACACACACACACACACACTTTCATGTATTCAAACAGCTGCATATGTGTGTCAACATGATCCCATATGTACCTTCCTAAACTTACAAAGTTGTACATTCTTCTGCATGCACAGTATATTTCTGGAATATACCATCTTGATTTTCAGTCTGCTTATTTATGGACAATAGGTCAAGTCACATTGGTTACTCATACATGTGTTTTGGCCTAGCACTCCATGAAATTAGAAATTCATTTAAACCACAACCTCTATTGAAAATATTATGATTCATTTTCAGTACTGTGTAGTTAGAATTTTATTTTCTTGAAAAACACAGAAATGTACTTGGGCATGGTGGGGCTCACCTTTAAAACTAGCACTTGGGAGGCCGAGGGAGGTGGATCTCTGTGAGTTCGAGGCCAGCCTGGTGTACAAAGTGAGTTACAGGACACAATGGGCTTTATACAGAGAAACCCTGTCTTGAAAAAAAAAACATAAAACAAACAAACAAAAAACCAAGCCCCCCCAAAAACCACCACACACAGAAACGTTTTGGGGATATTTATTTGTTTTGAGTCCAGGTGTGGGATATGGAGCTGTTTTGGATTGTCCACAGCAGCTGACTATGGTTTGCCCCCCTCTCTGGAAAGGGCATACTTTGCCAGCTGCAGATTGTTTCTGAAGGTGTATGATGTTTGGAATTCTGGGTACACTAGAGAGGGTATGTAAATGCAAAAGTCCTGAGAGGGACAGTGGCAGCTGCTGCTCCTCTTGCTGCTGTTGCTGCTGCTGCTGTTCTTGGTTGCTGGTTGCTTGTTACTGTTGGCTGTGGCTTGTTGTGGTTTGTTAAGTACAAAGAGATGTGTAGAAAAAAAGGATATCTTGACAGTGAAGAGCAAACTTACCCCAAGGAACTCAATGCTCCCTACAAACCAGGAAGTAGTTTAATGATATTGATGCCCCCTTTCCACTCTCACCTTCATACTCTCCTACCTAGTGTTGGGGTATTGGAAAGGTGGAGAAGGGTGGTAGATAACACAACACAATAAAATAGTCAAAAAGTATGGTTGCAAGTGGTGTCCAGACAAAGGGGTAGGCAGAATGAGAAATCTGACTAGAAATGCCATAGAGGAAATGGCAACAGAAGAAAGGATGGATATTTTGTTTCAAGACATCAGTGAAAGGTTTTTGTGGATGCTGCTGATAGGCTGTCCCCCATTTTGCCCCAAGAAACGATTTTCTTTTTTCTTATTTTTTCCCTTTAATAGTTGGTCTCAAAAAAGACTGAGAGAATGGCTGAGAAATTGGAAAAATTGCAAGTGGAAAAGGGTGGGCCTGAGAAACAAAAAAAAAAAAATGTCTGAAATGGGAAATCCAAAAGGGTCATTCTAGTTTCTCATTTCTGAAAGAGTTGCAGCTCAAACAGTCACAGGAAGGAATGGAATTGCTTGGGAAGCAAGTAGCACCAGAAAAGGGAGATAAAAGATTCAGACCCACTTACTGAACAAGAGAGCAGGAGATTATCACAGAAGGAAAAAGGGAAAAAACTATGCTAGAAGGCAGATTGTGACCCTGCCTAACACTGTACACTTTCAGCTGAAACACCTTGGGCAGGGTGTGTGGCCTGAAGGAGGAGAAGGAGAAAAAGGAGACTGTGCAGTATGACAGGTCCCAGAAAAGCTGAAATAGTCTCATTTGAAAGAAAGGGTTAATCTTCTTTTGAGTATCATGCTAATACCACATGACAAGCTATTGCTAAGGTTTATATCAAAATTCCCAGAAACATTAATTTTGAGAAATATAGTATATTCCACCAGAAAAGTGATTGTGTCTTTTCTAGGAGCAATGCTTTTCCTATATTCTTTTTTTTTTCTGATGACTTAGTTTTTTTAAAAAATTTATTTATTTATTGCTTCAGGTTACATCTCCCTCATAGTGTCCTCTTTCCACCCCTCCCAATACCGCCCTCCCACCATCTAACCCCTAATCCTTCCATCCCACTCCTCTGGAGTGGAGTGTCCCTACATAACATCCCACCGCCCCAGTTCAGAAGTCATATGAGGGCCAAGAGCCCCCTCATACACTGGAGTCCTACAAGGCAGTACCACCAGGGAAAAGTGTCTCAATGACAGGAAGAGAAAACAAACAAACAAACAAAAAGTCTATGTCCATGTTCCCTTTGGTGCGTTGGTTGCAGTATAGATATCCTGTACTATATAGCTAAAATCCAACTATAAGTGAATAGATGCCATGTGCATCCTTCTGAGTCTGGGTTAGCTCACTCAGGATGAGCTTTTCTAGTTCCATCCATTTGGCTGCAAATTGCATGATTTCCTTGTTTCTGATAGCTGAGTAGTATTCCATTGTGCAGATGTACCACAGTTTTTTAATCCATTCTTTGGTTGAGGGACATCTGGGTTGTTTCCAATTTCTACCTATTACAAATAAGGCTGCTATGAATATAGATGAGGCAACTTCCTTGTGATTCGGTGAGGAGTCATTTGGATATATACCCAGGAGTGGTAAGGCTGGGTCCCGAGGCAGAGCAACTCCAAGTTTTCTAAGATATCGCCAGACTCACCTCCATAGTGGTTGCACAAGCCTGTACTCCCACCAGCAATGGAGGAGTGTTCCCCTTTCTGCACACCCTCGCCAGCATGTGCTGTCATTTGAGCTTTTTTCCCTTTATTTTTTATTTCTTCCAGTTACATCTCAATCGCAGTCCCCTCCCTATTCCCTTTCCAGTCCCACCCTCCCACCCTCAGCCCCCCCATCCTCTTCCTTTTTTTTTCTTTTAAGTTTAAGGTATATCTTATTTCTCCCTACAGTATCCCCTTTCAGTCCAACAAATGGCTCTTTCTCTTATAATAACAAATACAATACAGTACAACAGACGTAATTAGGCCACAGTTATGAGGGTTATATGGCTTAACGTACATTCCCAATGACCAGTCCATATGTATTTGGTACCTGACTTTAACATTCTACTATCTAAACATTTCCATGAGTTTAAAGGTCTATATCTGAGTCAACATTCATACTAACTTGCAACACAATTTTAAAAGTATCTTCTTAGATCTATAACACTCTCTTGACTCCTAAACAACTCAAAATTAAATTATGAGACTTTAGCTATCTGTTCTTCAACCACCTCAGAGACCTGAGAGGGATAAATATATCTGATTATATAGGAAGTGCAGGGCCTGCAGCTTCCAAAACTAAAAAATGACATACCAGTGGCTGCCTGGACAGTTCCCATTTTCTCTCCATACATTACAGCATCAATCTTCAGCCATTTGGCCCCATTTCTCTGACAGACATTGGTTGCAGAGCAGGAATTATGAAGGACTTACCTACCCTGTCTTGGCAGAGCTAGGCTGTCGACTTACCTGCTTCCAAGTTTTGTCCTTTTTGGACAGAAGTCTGTCTACAGTTGAAGCAAGTGGTTTTTCTTGCCAAGAGAATGGCTTACCACCAATTTAATCATCTCCCACTGGAGATTCTTCGATGCTCATCTTCTACTTGGAGGAGAATAGGGGGTGCTGTCAGGAGTAGATATGTCTTGATATAAAAAAAATCCAAAGTTACGAAAACATCTTTGAATGCCATATTCTGCAGATCTCTTGAGGTTTTTGAAGAGGCCCTATCTATCTCTTATATTAGGGTAAGCAGATGTTGCTTGTCTCTTAGCAGGTTTATTTCTGATTAGCTTAGCAAGTAACTATAATAGGCTGTCATAGTACCTAACAGAATGACCGGCTTGCATAACCATTAGTTTGCATTTCTTAATTATCATAAACAGTTTATGACAATTAGTATTAAAAGGCCGAAACATCACATTTCATTTTTTTTCTTTACCTCCTAGCCCTTCCATCCCATTTCTCTGGGGTGGGGTGTCCTTATATAGCAGTCCCTCATCTCAGTTGAGAGGTCGTATGAGGGCCAAGAGCCTCTTCATTCATTGGGGATCTACGAAGCAGTACCATCAGTGAAAAGTGTCTCGTTGCCTGGGAGAGGAACTACTAAACAAACAAACCAATAAGCATACAATAGATAAAAAAGACTAAAAAATAGAAAAATATAACTAATATATAAAAAGTAAATAAAGAATAAAAATTAAAAATAAGAAGTCTATGTCCAAGTTCCCTTTGGTGTGTTAGTTGTAGTATCGATACCTTCTACTATATAGCTAAAATCCTACTATAAGTGAATAGATGCCATATGTGTCCTTCTGAGTCTGGGTTAGTTCACTCAGGATGAGCTTTTCTAGTTCCATCCATTTGGCTGCAAATTGCATAATTTCATTGTTCCTGATAGCTGAATAATATTGCATTGTATAGATGTACCACAGTTTTTTGACCCATTCTTCGGTTGAGGGACATCTGGGTTGTTTCCAGTTTCTAGCTATTACAAATAAGGCTGCTATAAACATAGATGAGGAAACTTCCTTATGATTCCATGAAGAGGCATTTGGGTGTATACCCAGAAGTGGTATGGCTGGGTCCTGAGGCAGAGCTACTTCAAGTTTTTTTAAGATATCGCCAGACTGACCTCCATAGTGGTTGCACAAGCCTGCATTCCCACCAGCAATGGAGTAGGGTACCCCTTTCTCCACACCCTCGCCAGCATGTGCTGTCATTTGAGCTTTTGATCTTAGCCATTCTGACAGGTGTGAGATGGAATCTCAGAGTCGTCTTGAGTTGCATTTCTCTGATGATTAAGGATGTTGAGCATTTCCTCAAGTGTCTCTTGGCCTTTAGGCCAAATAGAAAGAATACCTTGGCTTTCTGGGGTGTGCAGACATTGTGGTAAGGTCTACCATTGGATCAATGAGTGTAGGTGCGAGAGAAATATCCAGGGCAATGCCTTGCTATTGGGAAATGGCACTGCAGGCAGGGATCAAGGCCCCACAGCAGAAAGTATGAGTCATTTCCTTCTTTTCTGTCAGAAAATAACAAGCAGGCAGAAAATGACACAACTAATTATTTCTGATCTCATGCTACAGTAGGTAGTGCTGCTTTAGACTTGGCCACTGATTAAACCTCTTAGCCTATCCCCAAATATTCAATGTTACAAAATAACTATTGGGGTTTATAGACCTTTGCCAACAGGGAAGGTATGGATGACCTTTGGAAGTACTGGATTGACTTCCAAGCATTCATTGTACACACAGGGAGTATAGATTGTTTTTATTACATTAATTTATTTCTTCAAGTTACATCTCAATCATAATACCCCCCTCCTCCCTCTCCTGGTCCCACACTCCTACCCTCTTCTCCCTCACCCTCCTATCTGCTTTTTTTCAATTTAAAGTATATCTTCCCCCACAAAGCTCCCCATTTTTGTCCAATAAATGATTATTTTTATAACAATACAAAACAATAAGAATAATTAGGCCACAATTATGAAAATTATAAGGTATAACATACATTCCCAATGTCCAGTCCATACATATTTGGCAACTGATATTAATATTCTATTATCTATCTATCTCAATGAGTTTAAGTTCCTATACCTATCTCAGTTTCCATCCTAACTTGCATTACCAACTTAAAATCATCCTCTTAGACCTAGAACATACTTTTAATTTCTAAACAACTTAAAATTTAACTGTGAGACTATACAGATCTAGTCTTTAACCACATCAGACACCTGAGAAGGATAAATATATCTGATTATACAGGAAGTGCAGAGTCAGTAGCATCCAAAACTAAGAAATGACAGACTACTGGCTGCCTAGACAGTCTCCAATATCTCTCAATACATTAGAGTATCTGTCTTTAGCCTTTGGGCCCAGTATCTTTGAAAGACATTAATTGTAAAGCAGGAATTATGAAGGACTTGCCTACCATGTCTTGGCAAAGCTAGGCTGTCAACTTGCCTGCTTTCAAGTTTTGTTCTTTCCAGACAGCATTCTGTCTATGGTTGAGGCAAGGGATTTTTCTTGCCCAGTGAAAAGATTGCCACTAATGCAGCCATCTCCAAATGGAGATTCTTCGATGCTCATCCTCTACTTGGAGTATAATAGAGGGTGCTGTCAGGAGCTGACATATGTCTCAATATCAGAAAATCTTAAATTAAGAAAACATCTTTGAATGCCATATTCTACAGAGCTCTTGAGGTTTTTGAAGATGAGTTGTGGCAGAGGACCTGCTTAGATGGATGGTGAGCAGGTAGACCTTAGGCTGTGTTTGGTCATAGGCCCTTAGCCATCTAGTAAGGGAGAGAAATGAGGTTCCCATGATCTGAGGAGATCTCAGAAACAGGGAGGAGAGTAACCCCATCTCATGAGGGTGTGGCAAATCTCAGATGAGTAGAGGAGGATCTGGCAAGCTGTAACACTAAGGAATAGGCTGCATGGCACAGCCTCTGTCTTGAGAAGGTTCAGCTAATGTCTGAAGCACATGGACATGCTACACCTGCTCCATTTATCTTTGACAATCTTGACTGACTGAGGAAGCCTTCAGCCAAGCTGAAGTGCAGCTGCCATAGCAACACCAGAGCCAAGTGACCACGGAGTGATTGTTATTGTGGTGTTCCTGCCAACAGACTGCTGACCAGTTGCCCTCAATGACCTGTGCTTGAGGATTGGTTCATTGCTAAAGGGTTAGAGATGACTGGGAGCTAGGTGTTAATATAATTATTAGTAAATAATTCTCAATGAAAGGAGAAACACAACTCCAACAATTCAAAGTTTTTCTAAGTGTCTTGTATCCTTGTATACACAGCACTCCACTGTCACCCTCATTAGTGTGAAGAGTTCCACTGGAGGTTCATCAGTCTTGACGCAGGCTGAACCAAGTTTTATAACTCTGACACTTAAACTCAAGTCAACACTGGCAATTTAGAAAGCACAGTTGTGGATTTGTTAGGAGTTTTTTAAAAAAGAGGATGTAACTTAAGCTGAAGCCTGCATGTTGCAGGAACAAGAGATGCTATAAGAAATTGAATGAGCCAGAGAACAGGGCCTTCTAAAAGGGCAATTCAGCTATTTTTTTTAGTACAATGATAGAGATTGGTGCTTCTGTCTTATCTCTGGATTGCTCCAGATGGATCCTGGTGAGGCTACAATCCATAAGGAAAAAGTCTATCACTCATGTATGTAGTATTTTAGAATATCTTTATTGTAAATAGTTTTGATTGAGATTCTCAGGCATTGTTTACAGAAAGCAATATTGAGGATATATATTTCAGGATTCAATTGTGATTGTTTGCTAATGACTAAGCTCACTGTTTATATATGAAATACATATGATCTATGTTCATAGCCTTTATAGCAAATGTTATTCATGTTCTGAGTTCTCAGTGTGAAAGAAGCTTGAATCAGACATGATGATGATGTGCTTTATTGCTTCGCTCATCCCCTTAATTCAAATATATGCTCTCAATTTTACATGGATCTCTTAACATTAGTGGCTTCCAAAGATTGAAAATACATTTTCTTTGAGTTCTTCCTCAATGAAATGATACATAGTTTTTTTTTTTTTTGGTTTTTCGAGACAGGGTTTCTCTGAATATCTCTGGCTGTCCTGGACTCGCTTTGTAGACCAGGCTGGCCTCGAACTCACAAAGATCCGCCTGCCTCTGCCTCCCAAGTGCTGGGATTAAAGGCGTGCGCCACCACCGCCCGGCTAGTTTTTTTTTTTTTTAATGAGGGATCAAAAATTATGCCCTACAATATCTTAGAAAACTTGGAATAGCTTTGCCTCAGGACCCAGCCATACCACTTCTGGGTATACACCCAAATGACTCCTCACGGAATCATAAGGAAGTTTCCTCATCTATATTCATAGCAGCCTTATTTGTAATAGCTAGAAACTGGAAACAACCCAGATGTCCCTCAACTGAAGAATGAATTAAAAATTGTGGTACATCTACACATGGAATATTACTCAGCTCTCAGAAACAATGAAATTATGCAATTTGCAGCCAAATGGATGAAACTAGAGAAGCTCATCCTGAGTGAGCTAACCCAGACTCAGAAGGATGCACATGGCATTTATTCACTTATAGTAGGATTTTAGCTACATAGTACAGGATATCTATACTACAACCAACGCACCAAAGGGAACATGGACATAAACTTTTGTTTGTTTGTTTATTTGTTTTTTAGTTTTCTCTCCCTGGCAATGAGATACTTTTCACTGCCTTGTAGGCCTCCAGTATATGAGGAGGCTCTTGGCCCTCATATGACTTCTGAACTGGGTGAGGGACTGTTATGTAGGGACACTCCACTCCAGAGGAGTGGGATGGAAGGGTTCAGGGGTAGAGGGTGGGAGGGCGGGACTGGGAAGGGTCAGAAGAGGACACTATGATGGAGATGTAACCTGAAGCAACAAATAAATAAATTTATTTATAAAAAGTATGCCCTAATTACTCTAAGGTGGACAGAAGAAAACTGTAGGTTGGAGACTGGAAGGGCATCATTTTAATGGAATCTAGCAGGTCTCAGAACCACAGGGTCTGAGTATGTGACTGGGCAAGCAAGGGGGTGGGAAAGGAGACTCAAATGGTGGTCCCAGATGGCCTCCTGTGTCTGGGTTTGTAGGCCAGTTGGTGGATGGGTTTAGAGGTACAGAGGGCTGGAGCAAGATTATACCCTGTAGGGTTTGTCCATGCGACTCAGCAGGCAAGATGGTGGAAGGGGCACCTCACCTGGTGGTCCTAGGTGGCTTTCTGAGTCTGTGTTTGTAGACAGAAACTGTGCATGGGAGATTTAGCTTGTGGTTCCTGATGGCTGCATGGAACGGGAGTTGCAGAAGAAATGGCCCACAGGGGATTGGGAGCGCAGCAAAGGGGCAGACTACACTCCTGTAAGGCCTGCCTGTGGTCCCAGATGGCCTCCTGGGTCTGGGGTTGAAGGTGGAGATGGCTCCCGGGAGATTGCGTGCAGAGGGATAGGGTCGTTTCGCACTGCTGGGGGGCTTGCCTGCATGACCAGAACAAATACTGCTACTACATCCACATTATAGGTGAGTTAATGATCCTCATAGAATGTCAGATGTCAAACTGCATAGTTGGTGGAACTCATAGCTAAATGTGAGGTTTCAGTACTGCATTCTGCATTCCTCCATGCATGGAAACGCATATTTGTATATCTCACAGCAAACCATGCCTACACACACACACACACACACACACACACACACACACACACACACA
>CAJQZJ010031020.1:0-41287 GCA_907164525.1 Lophiomys imhausi
AAAACTTGAGGAATCTTGTGTTATCATTTATTCAAGCTTGACAGGAATCAGGAGCCAAATAAACCTGAGGAGAAACATTTCTATGCCTAATGAGGTAACCTCATATTTCTTGACGTTTTCTGTGACATTTGCTTTAGAAACAAACTTCCAGCTTCATTAAGCTGTCTATAGTAGGTATCAGCTTAGTATTTCCTGTGATCTTGATTTTCATGTTCTCAAAAGGTTGGCATTAGAATCAGATAGAGGGGAGGTGAATGCAGTGGCATGGAGGTGGACAGTTGAAGGACTACAAGGCAGGGCAAGGGAGAGGCCAGTAATCTTTTGCAGCAATGAATTATGGAAAATTTTAGAAATATACCATATTTACAAGTGTTTCCTGAGAAGGTAGATTCTTCTCTTAGGTATATGCTATTCACAAAGACAGAGAACAACATATCTGAGCCCATGCTTACCTAACCATGACACACTAGGGAAACAGAAAGGAAAGAGGTATTTTCATAGTTCAAAGACACTTGGCTATGAGTCACTTTAAGATTATTTTAGTTTTGTTATATATCTGAATTTTCTAGTAAAATAATGTATGAACAAAAGGTACATATGTTTGCTTTGACTGTCTATTCCTATTGTGCTGCTGCCTCTCTGTATCCCAGGCACCAGACATACAGAAGCAGAGCCCATTGCCTTTATTACGTTACCTCATAAATTATATTTTATAGGATGTCCTTTATCCTTCATTAATGAAAAGTAAACATTTATTCTCTTATCACCTCTTAACTAAGCAGTCAGCAGGAAGTTTGTCAGAGCTGAACAATCGCTAAATGTCCTTAAAGATCATGAGTCATAAAGGAAATAGGATGGTATTAATGATAGACCCATTCCCACATCTTATTTATATTCAAGTAACCAAAAGTATTCTGGGCTTTCGTTCTTGCAGGGAGCTGAGAATGAGAAAGAAATACAAAATGTAATCTTCATTCTGTGGTGTTTCCATTAGTTCCTTCAAAAGTGAGGATTTTTATCCAGAATGTGACTTAACCAAATCTCAAGGTTAAATGACTGCTGCAATTACAAAGATTGGATTTTGTAACTCCAAAACTGTGACAAGCACTTCAAAATTAGCACTGCCTAGGAAAAATCCAGCATTTGTGATATACCCAACAATTATAACTCTCCTCCCTTTATGCCCCATAAAACTGAAGAAAAACATTTGTCATAAAGTACTAGGAAGGTTTGTTATGAATTTCTTTTTGTGTTAAACAATTGGCATTTTGAATTGGAATTTTGAGACTGAGAGCACATGTGCATATTGTAAATATCTTAATTATCATTCATTACACATATTTGGAGGTATATAATTTATATACAATTATGCATATGCCTGTAAAGAGGTATGGCTTCTACAGTGACCACATTTCCTGAATCCCAAACTGAGAAACATAATTTAAAAAGTGATCTAAGGATGATATTAGAGTGTTTGTAATCTGGGTTGTGCTGAAAAGGTTCATATGTTCTTTAGGAGTGGCTATACCTAGTGTACATATACTTTTTAATTAAAGCAAAGTAGAATGAGTTGTGCTACAGAGTAAATAGGTCAAAAAGAGATTACGAGTGGATGATACCAAAGCCATAGATTTTGTATATATTTTGGAACTATAATGAAGGAAGAAAAGATGATAGCAGACGCAGTAGGTAAAAAAGAGAAAGATCTCCACTTTGGCAAAGATAGTAGAGAAGAAAGAAAATCTTATATTTTGAAAGGCAGGCAGTACTCCAGGACAAGTCCCACTCAGTCGCCTCTGAGACTAGAGGCTGGGGCTATAGGAATATTTTGTGTGGAAGTGTAAGTAATAATATACTGGATCACATCCACATACTTTATATATTAAACTACTAGCCTATAGTACTTCAGACTATATATGTTGTTGTCAATAGAGGATAGTAGAAGTACTAATGTAAGTCCTTTGCATAAAATGGCATAATGTTTGACTAGAACCCATATACAACTCTCTGTATTTAATTAATTCTTACATTATCTGTAATACTGAATACACTGTGAATGCTTTGCAAATAGTTGTTGTGTATTCTTTCATGAGTAATGACAGAAAAAAAAATCATGTCTGTAAATGTTCAGTATGGACACATCTTACACCAATATATTCAAGCGTAGATTGTTTAAATCTATAGGTATGAAAGCCATGGATGAGAAGAATTAGAATCTTTATAAAAACAACTCTATTAAAAGAGCTCAGTAGGGCAGGACCTAAACCAACCAGAGAGGAATCTTTGCAAGAGGGGCTTAGGACACAGTATGTATAAAGAGAAGTCCAGTAAGAAACAGAGAAAAGTTTTCTATTTAGAAGACAAGGAGACAAGTTTCGAAAGGAGCCAACCCTGCAGACTTTTGATTTGAAGAACCGAACAAATACTACTTTTTACTGTTTAATCAATCTAGGCAGCCTGAGATAGCTGACATATATGCATAGTACTAGTACACTGTGGGATCTCCTCTAACAAGTGATTAAAGATAATCCAAGGAACAGCTTTTTCTTCATTGTCTCTTTGAATTGCTACAGAAAAGTCAGGGAATAACTTATTCAATAATGTGACACATCCTGAGAATTATGAGTCATGCATTTTCCAATCTTGTTTCAAACTTTTGTCTGGAGTGATGTGTGGATCATGTATTTGTAGCAACTGGTTACATTGCATCCAAAGTAAGTAAGAG
Organism: Lophiomys imhausi; assembly: GCA_907164525.1. Taxonomy (NCBI): domain Eukaryota; kingdom Metazoa; phylum Chordata; class Mammalia; order Rodentia; family Muridae; genus Lophiomys; species Lophiomys imhausi. The sequence goes on from CAJQZJ010031020.1 coordinate 2,726, forward strand.
GAAAGCAGTGAATACTTGTGCTTTGCTCACTTAATCAATTTGATACAGGCTAAAAGCTCAACCTGGGGAGCACTACCACTCATAGTGGTCAGGTCTTCCCATCACAATTGGCCTAATCAAGACAACTACCCACAGACATACCCATATGGCAGTCTGTCAGGTGCTTCTACATTTCATCATGTGGACAACTGAGGTTAATCATCACATATGGGTACTAACATTACTTCACTCTGTACTTGAGGAAACTGGGGCTTCAAGACGGAAGAGGATATATCTGAAATTAAAAAACCTAAGAGTAGCAGGGCCATGGAGATAATCCAGGGCTGTACTAATTTAATTTTATATTGCTAACATCCTGCTTGAATGATATAGATATATCATATAGGATTTACTCGTTAATCCTGGGATGCAGAATCAAATGGACAACTTCCTTTGCTGCATGCCTTGTACATACCCTAAAGCTGCAAGGAAGGAGTTAAGAAAAAAGTAAAGTGTCCCAGAGGTAGGGTGTGAGGATACTAATTTTTAAAGATATAGTGCCAACTAATATTGTCCAGAACAGTCTACTCATGTTTAAGGTTATGTAGGAGAAAAACAGAGGCTAGGAAGCTATTCTCAAAAACAAATATAAATTCTTTCAGATCAAGAGAGACTTTTCATATTAGCCCCCCCCCAAAAAAAATAAATAAAGGCAGCCAAACTCTGAAGGACTTTAAAATTGGCCTGGCATGTAGTTAAGACCATCAGTCCTGGCTTAGTGCTACAATTTAGGCTCAATTTTAGAGTCATCACAGCTAACTATAACTAAGCATGTGCCACCATGTGCCACACTATTCTACCCCATTAAACATTTATAACAACCTTGATTTTTTTTCAAATGGTGTCCATCTATAGCAATTAGAATTCATGCTTACAGCATACAGCATGAGAAGGCCCTGGTGAAATCCGGTTTCCTATTTAAAGAGCAGGGAACTAAACTCAAATGCACTTCAAAGATATGGCTACCTTAACAAAAGCTGTTGTCTTGCAGCAAAGGCAGAGAGCTAAAGTTTGGCTCTCCTTACATACTAAAAAACCAGCATCCTTCTAAACAGAGTTTAAGAATGAAATTAACTGACTAGATTAAAAATGGAGAAATTCATAATCCCTCAATACTTTTGTATTTCAATTGAGTTTGTTCCTCTTAGCATGTAAATGATTTTTACCCTGACAATTGTGGTTCTGTGTATCTTTTTTGAGAAAGTTCAGACTAGGATAGTCTTAAAGGAAAGAATTTACAGATGAAATGTTAAATTGTCAACAATGATAATGAAGGAAAGAGGGAGGCCTTTCCTGATAAATAAGTCAACATTGATGGCAGCTGGAGCTAAGAGCTTCCTGGCTATGAGGTGCTTCTCAGGGCTATCTGCTAAAGGCCCACCAATGAAATACAGTCGCAACTAGATTCCAAGGAATAATGAACAAAACTTTAATTGCAGCATGAGATGGCATGGTTAGACATGCCAAGGCTTTTGGAATGTTCTTTGCTTGATTTTTGTTTAGATGTCTTTGATTTTCCTATATCAGGAGGTAGAAAGGATATTTTTCTGGTTTGGCATTGCTTAAACATAACAGATTTTTTAATATTTTGGGCAGATTTCGAATTGTCACTATGGTTCAAAGTTGCTCTCTGGGTTACAAAGTTACTAAAATCTGGGATTTAAGTAAAATATTTGAGCAGGGTGGTACTGGCACACACCCTTAATCACTTAATCCCATCACACTAGAGGAAGAAACAGGCAGATCTATGGATTCTAGACCAGCCTGGTTTAAACAATGAAGGCAGGGGAGGAACCCTGCTGATAAAACAAGGCTGCTTACTAAAGACAGTATAGAATTCAAAAATGACACATTTTTTTCCTTGATATTAAGTTTAATAATGTCCTTACTGATCTAATGAATAAATACAGATAATCTCAAATTTACATAAAGAGAAAGGGGTCAGAAGCCAGTCTCCTTAGGTGTGGGCTCCCACTGGAGAAATGGTTTCAAGAGACATTTTGCCCTGAAGGAGATATGTTAATCACTGGGCATGAAGGTGCAAGCCTTTAATCCCAGCACTTGGGAAACAAAGACAAGTGGATCCATGACCTTCATTAAGGTCAGCCTGGTCTAAAAGTGAGTCCAGGACAAGGATACACAGAGAAATCCTGTCTCTGAAAAAAAGGAGAGAGATAGAGAAAGAAATATATTATGTTAACCAATGTAATGACCCACAGTCAGGGTAGGGAAGAACATGCAAACAGCATGCCTCCCACAGCCAACAGTTAAGAAAAGCTAACATAAAATAGCATATCATGTTATTCCATACCAATCTCCTTAAGAATGGAGTTTCCATGGGAGAATTGGAACTCAAACTAACCCAAATGGTTTAATTAATGCTATTGTATAATAAGGGTAATTCAATTATTTAAATTCATACCTTGATCTCAAAACTTGGGAGACAAGGAAAAAACAGGTTCCTTGTGTGTTTGAGGCCAATCTAAATCTACAGAGCTCTACAGAGCAAATCAAGACAGCCCAAGCTACAAAGAGAAACCCCGTCTCAATAAGGATAGATATATCCACATAGAAATTAAATCTCCAAAGAAAGGAGAAAAGGAAAGAAAAAATATGTAAATGCATACCTTTGTTCTCAAAACATGGGTGACAAAGACAGAGACAGATTGGTTCCTTTTGAGTTTGAGGCCAACCTAATCTACAAAAAGCCAGAAAAACACAGACTAAGCCTGTTTTAATCAATTAATAAATGTATGTCAACTGTAAAGGAGAATATTTAAACTCCATAGAGTTGTGTGCTGTATTTTCAATTTAAAATAGATTTTATATATATATATATATGCTATATATATGTAATACTATTACATCTCATGTTTTTATATGGCATGAATGGAGACTTGCAAATATCTTTCTGCTGTTCAAAGAACAGAAAATATTCCTTAATTGATTTGTGCATCCTGCACATCCAAGGCATTTTGGTAATTGCAGAACTATATGTTACTTGTGAGAAATTATATATTTTCAGAACAATGGGACCAGAGTCCAGAGAAGACAAGACAAGTAACCCAAATGATCCAGCCTCATAGACTGCCTCAATAGCTGTTTTCTCAAAAATCTGCATCTAGAACAACTCCAAACAGCTTGCTGAGATGGCCCAACCTCAAAGACTTTTCCAGACATGACTTCAATAAAGCCCTGAACTTTCCTACCCTAAGTCCAGCTTCGGACTACAAATTGCTCAGAACATTGCAATTGCTGAGCACATAGAGACTGGACAACAAATGTTACAATTAAATTGATTAACCTTTTTTTTTTCCATTTTACTTGGGCCCCCAAACAGGTTTTCTGTGTCCCAATTCAGCAGGAAGAAGTTTTAAGAGAGAGATGTCCCATTCCCAAAAAGTGGAGTGGAGGATTCTTTGTTCATTTGATGTGTTATAAATGTTGTTTAGGGGTAATTGTTACAAATTGTTATATGGTCTTGTTAAGCAAGGTATAGAAAGTCAGATTTGGAGATCTCTTTTTCTTTTCTCTATCCTTCTTTCTCTCTTATATAGGGGAGAAAGACTTGAAAAGAAAAAGAGGGGGGAATATTTGTATATAATATAGATATAAGGATGAAAGTATGATAAGATATAAGGATAGATTATTGATTCTGTTCTGAAACTCAAAACTATTGTTATTCTTAAAATAAGGTTATCTTTTGATACATTGGTATAGAATTTTGTATATTGATACAAAAATAAGGTTAAATTTTGATTCATTGGTATAGAATTTTATATTTTGACACATAATATTTATATTTCAACTCTTATATAATGTATTGTGCCTATACAACTCATTTAAACGTATATTCCAATCCTTTTATGGGTTGCTATTGCAATCTATTTAGGAGTCTGGGTAATATAGGTTAATTGCTGGCCAGTCAAGCTTCTGGTCATATCAAATACTAGTCTTAATTTATCACAAAATAGACTTAATATGTTAAACAGATAGTAAATGGTTAAAAATATACAGTTTGTTTGTTCATAGCAAATAGATGATAGATTTATAAATAAAATAATAGATGTCTTCAAAACCCTCAGAGGCATACAGAAAATGACATTTAAAGACTTTTTTATTATTATTTTAAGAATTGTTTGACTTAAGACAGTCAGCTCCTGACAGCTCCCATTTGACTTGGAAGAAGACAATGAGCATCAAAAAGAAATCTCCCATCAGGAGATAATTCCTCAAAAAGAAATCTCCCATCAGGAGATATTTCTACTGGACAAAAATGCCCCTGATCTCTCAACAGACTATATACAGTCCAAAGATAGACCAGAGCTTAAATGTAGGTAAGTCGATGTCCTGATTCTGCAGAGACAGAATGGGAAAATCCTTATTTCCTGCTGCACAATTTAGTCTGTGAAAAATGCTTGGCCATAAGGCTGAAGATGATGCTCCAATGATACCAAGAGATATTTGGGACTGTCTAGGCAACAAAATATCATATTTCTTTTTCTTTTTGGAAGCTGCTCTCCTATGCTTCCTACTCACTCAAATAATAACTTTACCCTTTCTTATGTCTTTGATGGGGTTGAAGGCATAATAGTTATAAAATTTCAATTGAGCTTGAGTTGTTTAGGATTTAAAAGGATATTTCAAGTGTAAATAAAATTTTTAGCTTTATAAATATAGGACATGATAGAAATTAGGTTCAGAACTTTAGACACACCAAGATAGATGATTTTTTTTCTTCTTCAAGATTGCCTGATACAAATAGGCTAACCATTATGTGCATAACTTTTATATATGGTTTTCTTGATTCTTTCATATTTACTCTTATCGTTTTTACTATGTGAGTTTAAAAAATTAGCCTTTTTATTAGACAAAAGGAGGGAATTGATGGTGTAGTGTTAAGCATTCTAAATATTAATTAATTGGTCCTGTTTGCTGTCTGTTACTTACATTGACTCCGATTGGTTAAATAAAATGCCAAGGCCTGAGATTGGGCAAAGAGAGAGAAAGGTGGGACTTCCTGAGATTAGAACAGGAAGTCTTTGCTTTAGACAAAGGTTTAAGGCATTCCAGCCATGAGCAGCAGGAAGGAAGACACACGCCATGGGTTAGAAAAAAGAACCTCATTCCACACGGCCATGGCATGGCATGGAAAATGGCAGTCCAAGGGGACATATATATATATATATATATATATATATATATATATATATATATATATATATATATGGGGTTATATTTGGGTAATAGAATTATGAGCTAGCTTAGAAGGGCTAGGATTGTAGAACCCAGGCCTAGGCTTGTTAAGATCCACCTGGTGTCTGTGTGTATTCATTTATAATGGCAGGTTAAGTATTAACACCACCGATCAATTAAAGATAATATAAATACTGGTTAAATAGTTTAATTAGGTATATTTTTCTGCAGTAACTACTGGTTTTGTCCCATCTTACAGATAAGGAAATTGATGCCATGTCATATTGGCAAAAAGTTAGTTGAAAGGATCAAATTACTCGCAATCAACATTTCTGAAGGGAACAGTTGTAAATTATTACTTCATGGATAAACAGTTCATAAAAGTTAATCAAATGAAAACATTCTTTTTGATCATTCAGAATATTTCAAAATGTTGCATTGCCTGAGATATTTGTAAAATTTTCTTTAAAAAACGTGACCTTGCTGATGAGAAGATCGGGCCTGGAGAGTGAGTGGTTTAAGTGAAAAGATGGCTAAAAGCCTCATAGTGCCCTATCAGGAACCCAGGAGGCTTCTCATAATTCCTACCCTGTCAGTTCTGACATCAAGATGAATAGTGACCATATCTCTCTTTCCCTACAAGTCATCATAGTATCTCTGGGCTGGGCCACTAGGAGAACCCATTTTTCATATAAAAGGTGTGAGCAGAGGGGGACCCAAGATGGCGGCGGCCTGCTCGGACGCATTTGGATTTCGGGGTCAACAGTCAAAAGGCGGCAAGTGTTGCAGGATGCTGTACAAAGGGCATGATCCCTTCTAAATCTCACACAGCTACACAGGGACCACGGAAGATCCCTGGGCAGGAAGCCTTTTCCCACTCTCGGACATGCTAGGAAGCCGCTGGTCCCAGGAATTGGGATAACCCATCCCCCAACAGGAGAGAGACTCCCGATAAATTCCAACCTAATATCCAGCCAGCAGATTCAGAACCCACGCAGAGATAATACCCACCCTGCTGGGCACTCCCAGGTCCCACACAGATGATCCAATTATCTGGCAAAAGGTTGCAACCCTTGGAAGTGAGCATAGCTCTGCTGCAAAGTGCCTTCAGACTGCAGATCGCAGTATGTGGCTTCACTGGCTAGTTTCCAAGCCACGGGAGCAGCAAGGCTATTGGAGCTGAACTGCAGATTTACCCACTACAGGAACAAACTCCGGGCAAACTGAGACAGATTTGAAACTGTCCTATATCGGACTTTTGTACTAGTATGGGCCCTTCTGGCGGGGAACCAGAGCTTACTTATACACAGCTCCGCAACCTGGATTAGTTAGGTCTCCACCTGGGAGGCGGGGCTGAATGACTCATCTTATAGGGGTGGAGTAAGGCAACTCGAATCTTACACCAAAGCGCCCCCTTTGGACCCAAGTCCAGAAGACAGCAAAAAACATTCCACATGGCCAGAGGGCCCAGACAAAAAAAAAACAGAGCGAAATGTCTCCAACAAAAGAAAGCAACGCTATTCCGTCCAGTCCAAACCACCTCACCACAACTGATACACATGAAAAAGATGAAAATTCTACATTATGGAAAGTGATAGAGTCCCTTCAAGAAGAACTTAAAACTATGAAGGAATTCAAGGAAGCCACAATTTTACAAGTAAAAACAACGAATAACACCATTAAAGAGCTCCAAGCCAAGGTGACCCAGCTTGAACAGGAAAAGGATAAAGCAATGAAAGATCTCCAGGCAAAAACAAGCAAACTGGAGAAGGAAATGTACAAAACGAACAATACCATTCAAGACATGAAAATAGAAATGGAAACAATAAAGAAAACACAGTCAGAGTTAAAAGAGGAAATGGAAAATAAAGAGAAGAGATCAGGAACTGTGGATGTGAGTATGAAAAATAGGATACAAGAGATGGAAGACAGGATCTCAGGCATGGAAGATTCGATGGAAGAAATCAGTACAATATCCAAAGAAAACGAGAAAGCTAAAAGATCTCTCACCCACAACATCCAAGAAATCAAGGACTCAAGGAAAAGACGGAACCTAAGAATTATAGGCACAGAGGAAAGAGAAGACTCCCGACTCCATGGTCCAGGAAATATCTTCAACAAAATCATAGAAGAAAACTTCCCAAACCTAAAGAAAGAGATGCCAGTAAAAATCCAAGAGGCTTACAGAACACCAAACAGATTAGATCAAAAAAGAAACTCCTCTCGCCACATAATAATAGAAACTCCAAAGGTAGAGAACAAAGAAAGGATATTAAAAGCTGTAAGAGAAAAAGGCCAAGTCACATACAATGGCAGACCCATCAGAATCACACCTGACTTCTCCTCAGAAACTTTAAAAGCTATAAGGGCCTGGACGGATGTCCTACAAGCCCTGAGAGAACATAGATGCCCAGCCAGACTCCTATACCCAGCAAAACTCTCTATCAACATAGAAGGAGAAAACAAGATATTCCATGACAAAATCAAATTCAAACAATATCTCCTCACAAACCCAGCCCTACAGAAGATCCTAGAAAGAAAATTCCAACACAGAGGAGATAACTGCACCCAAGAAAACAGAGGAAATAGAAACCTCCACAGCAACTAAACAAAAGAGAAACACAAGACAGCCAGCTATACCAAAATAATGGGAAATAACAACCCCTGGTCACTAATATCCATCAACATCAATGGACTCAACTCGCCAATAAAAAGAAACAGGCTTACAGACTGGATCCATAAACAAGACCCATCTTTTTGCTGTATACAAGAAACACACCTCACTATTGAAGATAAACACTATCTCAGAGTAAAGGGCTGGGAAAAGGTTTTCCAAGCAAATCGAAACAGGAAACAAGCTGGAGTAGCCACCCTAATATCAAACAAAATAGACTTCCAATTGAAATTAATAAAAAAAGACAGAGAAGGGCATTACATACTCATTAAAGGAAATATCCACCAAGAGGTCATCTCAATATTGAACATCTATGCCCCAAATACAAAGGCACCTACATTTATAAAAGAAACACATCTAAAACTTAAATCGCACATCGATCCAAACACTTTAATAGTGGGAGACTTCAACACCCCACTCACAACTATGAACAGATCATCAAGACAGAAACCAAACAGAGAGATAATGAGTCTAACAGAGATCATGAACCAAATGGACCTAACAGATATCTACAGAACGTTTCACCCAAACACAAAAGAATACACCTTCTTCTCAGCACCTCGTGGAACCTTCTCCAAAATCGACCATATAATTGGACACAAAGATAGCCTCAACGGATACAAGAGAATTGAAATAACCCCTTGAATCTTATCAGACCACCATGGAATAAAGCTGGACTTCAATAGCAAAAGAATCAACAGAAAGTCTACACTCACATGGAAATTGAACAACTCTTTACTAGAGGACCACTGGGTCAGGGAAGAAATAAAGAAGGAAATCAAAGACTTCTTAAAATCCAACGAAAATGAAGACACAACATACCCAAACCTATGGGACACAATGAAAGCTGTGCTACGAGGAAAGTTCATAGCACTAAGTGCATTAAAAAGAAAATTGGGACAGCTCATATTAGCGAATGAACAGCTAAATTGGGTGAATTGGAAAAAAAGAAGCAAAAACTCCCAAGAAAAGCAGAAGGCAGGAGATCATCAAACATAGGGCTGAAACCAACAACTTAGAAACAAAAAGAACTATACAAAGAATCAATGAAACCAAGAGTTGGTTCTTCGAGAAAATCAACAAAATAGACAGACCCTTAGCCAAATTAACTAAAAGACAGAGGGAGAAAACACAAATCAACAAAATCAGAAATCAAAAGGGAGAAATAACAACAGACATTGAGGAAATCCAGAGAATATTTGGATCCTACTTTAAAAAATATACTCCACCAAATTTGAAAACTTAAGTGAAATGGACAATTTTCTTGATAGATTCCATCTACCGAAGCTAAATAAAGATCAGATAAACAGATTAAGCAGCCCTATAACCCCGAAGGAAATAGAACCAAAAAAAGCCCAGGGCCAGAAGGCTTTAGCATGGAATTCTACCGGACCTTCAAAGAGGAGCTAACACCAATACTCTTCAAACGCTTTCACAAAATAGAATCTGAAAGAACATTGCCAAACTCATTCTATGAGGCCACAGTCACCCGGATTCCTAAACCACACAAAGACCCAACGAAGAAAGAGAACTTCAGACCAATCTCCCTCATGAACATAGATGCAAAAATACTTAATAAAATACTAGCAAACCGAATTCAAGAACACATCAAAAGTATCATACATCATGATCAAGTATGCTTCATTCCAGGGATGCAGGGATGGTTCAACATACGAAAGTCTATCAACGTCATTCACCATATAAACAAGATGAAAGAAAAAAACCACATCATAATCTCGCTAGATGCAGAAAAAGCATTTGACAAAATTCAGCACCCCTTCGTGCTAAAAGTTCTGGAGAGAACGGGCATACAAGGGCTGCACCTAGAAATAATAAAGGCAATATACAGCAGGCCAGTGGCCAACATCAAAATAAATGGAGAGAAACTTGAAGCATTTCCTCTAAACTCAGGGACAAGACAAGGATGTCCACTTTCACCATATCTCTTCAATATAGTACTTGAAGTTCTTGCTAGAGCAATAAGAAAACTAAAGGATATCAAGGGGATGAGCATCGGAAACGAAGAAGTCAAATTATCCCTATTTGCAGATGATATGATAGTATACAGAAGCGACCCCAAAAATTCCACCAGAGAACTCTTACAGCTGATAAACACCTTCAGCAAAGTGGCGGGATACAAAATTAATTCAAAAAAATCAGAAGCCCTTCTTTATACAACAAACAAATGGGCTGAGAAAGAAATAAGGGAAACAACCCCCTTCACAATAGCCACAAACAACATAAAATACCTGAGGGTAACTCTAACCAAGCAAGTAAAGGACCTGTACAACAAGAACTTCAAGCCCTTGAAGAAAGAAATGGAAGAGGCCTTTAGAAGATGGAAAGATCTCCCATGCTCATGGATAGGTAGGATCAACATAATAAAAATGGCCATCCTACCAAAAGCAATATATAGATTCAATGAAATTCCTATCAAAATACCAACACAATTTTTTATAGACTTGGAAAGAGCTATTCTGAATTTCATATGGAACAACAAAAGCCCAGAATAGCTAAATCAATCCTGTAGTATAAAAAAACACCTGGAGGTATTACCATCCCAGATTTCAAGCTGTACTACAGAGCAATAGTTGTAAAAACAGCATGGTATTGGTATAGAAACAGTCCAGTATATCAATGGAATCGAATTGAAGATCCAGAAATAGACCCACACACTTATGGCCACCTAATTTTTGACAAAGAAGCCAAAATGGCACAATGGAAGAAGGACAGCATCTTCAACAAATGGTGCTGGTCCAACTGGATGTCCATTTGTAAAAGAATGAAGTTATACCCATACTTATCACCTTGTACAAAACTTAATTCCAAGTGGATCAAAGACCTTAACATAAGGCCGCTCACACTAAATCTACTAGAAGACAAAGTGGGAGAAACCCTCGAACTAATTGGCACAGGCGACAACTTCCTGAAAGAAACATCAACAGCTCACTACTTGAGATCAACAATCAATAAATGGGACCTCATGAAACTGAAAAGCTTCTGTAAGGCAAAAGACACTGTCATTCGAACAAAACGGCAGCCTACAGACTGGGAGAAAATCTTCACCAACCCCACATCTGACAGAGCTAAATAGAGAATTCACAAAGGAGGAATCCCTAATGGCTGAGAGACACTTGAAGAAATGCTCAACATCCTTAATCATCAGAGAAATGCAACTCAAGACGACTCTGAGATTTCATCTCACACCTGTCAGAATGTCTAAGATCAAAATCTCAAATGACAGCACATGCTGGCGAGGGTGTGGAGAAAGGGGTACCCTACTCCATTGCTGGTGGGAATGCAGGCTTGTGCAACCACTATGGAGGTCAGTCTGGCGATATCTTAGAAAACTTGGAATAGCTCTACCTCAGGACCCAGCTATACCATTTCTGGGTATACACCCAAGTGCCTCTTCACAGAATCATTAGGAAGTTTCCTCATCTATGTTTATAGCAGCCTTATTTGTAATACCTAGAAACTGGAAACAACCCAGATGTCCCTCAACCATAGAATGGGTTATAAAACTGTGGTACATCTACACAATGGAATATTATTCAGCTATCAGGAACAATGAAATTATGCAATTTGCAGCCAAATGGATGGAACTAGAAAAGCTCATCCAGAGTGAACTAACCGAGACTCAGAAGGACGCATATGGCATCTATTCACTTATAGTAGGATTTTAGCTATATAGTAGAAGGTATCAATACTACAACTAACACACCAAAGGGAAATTGGACATAGACTTCTTATTTTTAATTTTTATTTTTTATTTATTTTTTTATATAGTAGTTACATTTTTTTCTATTTTTTAGTCTTTTTTATCTATTGTCTGCCTATTGGTTTGTTTGTTTAGTAGTTCTCTCTCCCGGGCAACGAGACACTTTTCACTGATGGTACTGCTTCAGAGACCCCCAATGAATGAGGAGGCTCTTGGCCCTCATACAACCTCTCAACTGAGATGAGAGACTGTTATATAAGGACACCCAACCCCAGAGAAATGAGATGGAAGGGTTAGGAGGTAAAGAAAAAAAATGAAATGGGATGTTTCGGCCTTTTACTACTAATTATCATAAATTGTTTAGCATAATTAAGAAATGCAAACTAATGGTTATGCAAGCCGGTCATTCTGTTAGGTACTATGACAGCCTATCATAGTTACTTTCTAAGCTAATCAGAAATAAACCTGCTACGAGACAAGCAACATCTGCTTACCCTAATATAAGAGATAGATTGGGCCTCTTCAAAAACCTCAAGAGATCTGCAGAATATGGCATTCAAAGATGTTTTTGTAACTTTAGATTTTTTTATATCAAGACATATCAACTCCTGACAGCACGCCCTATTCTCCTCCAAGTAGAAGATGAGCATCGAAGAATCTCCAGTGGGAGATGATTGAATTAGTGGCAAGCCTATCTCTTGGTAGGAAAAGCCCCTTGCTCCAACTGTAGACAGAATGCTGTCCAAAAAGGACAAAACCTGGAAGCAGGGAAGTCGACAGCCTAGCTCTGCCAAGACAGGGTAGGTAAGTCCTTCATAACCCCTTCTCTACAATCATTATCTGTCAGAGAAATGGGGCCAAATGACTGAAGATCGATGCTGTAATGTATGGAGAGAAAATGGGAACTGTCCAGGCAGCCACTGGTATGTCATTACTTAATTTGGGAAGCTGCAGGCCCTGTACTTCCTATAAAATCAGATATATTTATCGCTCTCAGATCTCTGAGGTGGTTGAAGAACAGATAGATAGAGTCTCATAATTAAATTTTGAGTTGCTTAGGAGTCAAGAGAGTGCTATAGATCTAAGAAGATACTTTTAAAATTGTGTTGTAAGTTAGTATGAATGTTGAGTCAGATATAGAACTTTAAACTCATGGAGATGGTTAGATAGTGGAATGTTAAAATCAGGTACCAAACCCATATGGACTGGAAATTGGGAATGTATGCTAAGCCATATAACCCTCATAACTGTGGCCTAATTAACTCTGTTGTTTTGTATTGTATTTATTATTATAAGAGAAAGAGCCATTTGTTGGACTGAAAGGGGAAACTCTAGGGGGAGATAAGATATTCCTTAAATTTAAAAGAAAAATAAGGGAAGAGAATGGGGGGTTAAGGGTGGGAGGTTGGGACTGGAGGGGGAATAGGGAGGGGACTGCGATTGAGATGTAACTTGAAGAAATAAAAAATTAAAAAAAATTTAAAGTTACACAGATTCATATTACGTTAGCTAGTCTTCTAGAAACCACAGTCATCCCATCTCTCTGTGCTGGGGCACTCATTGATCCCGCATCCATTCCCTCACATCTGACAGGTTCTGTGAGGTCAGCTTAGTCTTCTCAGCCTATTCTAAGGCCAAGTGTAGCAAACCCATGCTTCTGCATGCCATGCCTGCCATATTTGCCTCTTGATCTAGCTCCATAGTCCTGATAAGCTGTGGTCCCATGCTACAACTGGAGCTGCTGCCTCTCGTCAGGCGTACTTAGCTGCTAAGAAGGCTGCTTAGGATGAGCCTTCAATCTAAGGATTGAAGTAGAATGAGCAAGCAATGTCAGACCCAGGATGCTTTCTTGTAGAAGAGAAATGCACCCAGGTTACTCAGGGAATTGGGTTCTACCTGCCCAACCCTGGGACAAAGCTAGTCTTTTTCATCTGCACTGTCGTACCATGTATGTAACATCATACATGCATACATTTCCCATGAGCTGCCGCTGTTCAGGTTTTTCAGACTTCCAGGAACTCATATCACCGAACTGGGCTTTCTGTCAGCTTTTTCCCTAGGAACCCAGCTTGACTCAAATCTTGTCACATTTTCTTTCCAGTGACACAGACCCCTTTGTCTGATTTTTTTCTTGTTCTCACCCCCTCTTGATTGCACAAGCACTTTATGAACCTGGTTTTCTTGCCAGTTTAAATCATTCAGGTCTACTAGAACTCTCCTACCTCTAAAACAATGGGGCTCAATCATCTACTAAAGCCCCATACTAGCCCAAAGTCCTACTGAGTTAATTTTGTTCTTAACCTGGTCTTATCCACTATGGTGAGGAGGCTGTACCACTGCTTCCTACATACACAGTTCCTTCAGTAACTGCCTTACCTCTATTTCCTCTATTCATGGGAACTTCTCCTGATGACAACCAAGTGTCTCTAATAAGTGTCTCATGTGAATCAGGTCACCGGGGTCAACTTCCCTCATATTTCCTCAGATTATGCAGCCTTTCTCTCAAGGATGGATGGATAGTTATAATTTTTAACGTATCTACTTTCATGACATTCAGACTGACCCATGTCATGGGTACATGTCCCCACATACATATACATACAACCATGTCCCACAGCCTCTTGAGCCATCCTGGGAGAGACTTTCATTTATTGTTTAAAAAAAAAAAAACTTAATCAATTCAATCAGTTCAAAGGGAGAGTATTCTGCACCCCACCACCAGCCTTAATAAATGGCAAGTCAACACTTCCAAAAAAAAAAAAAAAAGGTGTGAGCACAATAATCTGTCACTTCATATTGTTTGGATACCTTTAAACCACAGAAACATGATAAAAATCTTGTACTAGAGTGCACGAGCATATATACTCACTCACACACACAGTGGCTTGGGTCCCATTCCTTCACTAAAATTTATCATTCTCACCTTCTACTTATCATCACAGACTGTACCTTGCTTGCATGCTCAGACCCATTGAGGGTAGAAATCCCAAGCATATCAACAGTGTCCAAGCAGAAGCATCAGTCAAATGCCTTTACCTATCAGAGGAAAGGCCTCAGTACTGATAATCAAGCTTAGAAGCCAAATCAGATGTAGGGTCTATCACAGGACATATCAAGCAGAACTTCAGGGAGAAATGTGAAGGAAGGGCAGGTAGGCCTTGTCATTTAGGTTTTAGCACAAAAGCAACTGTAAAGATCAATACAGCTGAATGCATCCTACCATGCATAAGTAAATTATTGACAGAAGGCAATAACTGATCTGCCTCAGAATTACCAAAAGTTACCACTGAATAATAGATTGCCACATGCCAATGTTCAAGTGTACCTTTGATTTTTGTAAAGGGATAAATAACAACCTTCTATAACTGGCACAATTTTGTTTCATTTTTCATATGTGGAAACTGAGGCTCAGGAAAATGAAGTAACTTTCCAAGTTATGGTTGTTTGAATAAGAATGGTGCCCATAGGTGCACATATGAGAATATTTGACCTGAAGCTGGAGAAACTTTTTCAAAGATTAAAAAGTGTGACCTTCTTCAACCCTGCACATCTTATAGGTAGGGCAAATTTTGGATCGATGGTTTTGTGAGTGAGTTGGTGTCCCCCTCCCTCCACTCTAAGTCCTGCCTGGCTACAGGAGAAGGTCACTTCAGTCTCCATATCTCCCGATGCTAGGAGTCTCAGCTAGAGTTACTCTCATATCCTTCCAGGAGCCTCCCCCATTCCAGATCTCCAGCTTGTCCTAGAGATGTCCTCCCCCATCGATTTCCCTTCTCTCTCCCTACCCTCTCACTCCCTATCTTGCTTTCCCCACACCTGATTCCCATCCTTGTTCCCCTTCCCACCCACTTTCCCATCCAGTTCCCCCTCAGTCAACTTCTGACGTCTATTTGTTTCTTCTCCTGTGTAAGATTTCAAGCATCCTCTCTTGGGCCCTCCTTGTTGCTTAGCTTCTTTGGGTAAAGATGGAGCAGAGATTGAGGGAAAGGCTAATCAATGACTGACCCAACTTGAGACCCAATCCATGAGAGAGATCCAACCCCTGGCACTATTAATGATATTCTGCTATGCTTGCAGAAAGAAGCATAGCATAACTGTCATCTGAGAGGCTTCATTCAGCCCCTGATGGAAACAGATGTGGAGATCTACAGCAAAAACATTAGGCAGAGCTTAGATAGTAATATGGAAGAGAAGCTGGGAGAAAGATTGAGGGAGTCTGAGGGGTCCAGGACACCAGAAGAAGACCTACAGAGCTAACTAACTGTATCCATGAGGGCTCACAGAAACCGAACCACCAGTCGATGAGCATGCATAGACTGGACCCAGGCCCCCTACATGTATGTAGCTGATGGGTAGCTTGATCTTCACATGGGTCCCCTGAGAATTGGATCAGAGGCTGTCTCAGACTTGGATCCTATGTCCTGCCTTTAGATCCCTATCCCCTAGCTTGACAACCTTGTGTGGACTCAGTGGAAGAGGATGTGCTTAGTTCTAATGCAACTTGATATGCTGGGGTTGGTTGGTAAGGGGTGGTAGTGGGTGGTGGTGGTGGTGGTGGTGGTGGTGGTGGTGGTGGTAGTGAAGGGAGAATGGGAAAAGAGGGTGGAAGGGTGGGACTTGGAGGAGAGGAGGGAAATATGCTGCTATTGGTACACAAAGTGACAAAATAATTAAGGAAGAAGAAAAAGTAATTGCTACTAATAAAAGTTGTTAGACATGGCCCTACCAAAGGAAAAAAGAATGAAAGTATGGCCTTGTTAGAGGAGGTGTGTCACTGGGCAGAGGTAGTAGTGGTGAGGTCTCAAAAGCCTGTACCATTCCCACTTCTCTCTTTTTCTCTCATACTCATGATTTGCCATGAAGTCTAACCTTCTGAAATTGGAAGCCCCCAATAAACCCATTTTTCTACAAGTTTTATGGGTCATAGTGTCTTATCAAAAAAAATAGGAAAATATATTCCATTTTCCATATGAGGAAACTGGGGCTCAAGAAGGTTAAATAACCTTTCAAGTTAACATACTTTCAAAGTTGCAGGGTTAGAATTCTGATCTTAGGGTGTGAGAATTCTGAGTCTATGCCTTTAAGCAGAAAGTAGTTGATTTTACTGAGTAGTTTAGAGAATATCTGTGATAGACTGTCATAGTAGCTAACAAAGTGACATGTTTGCATGACTAGGAGTTTGTTTTACTTAACTATCCTAGACAGTTTTAGACGGTTGGTATCAAGAGGCCAGAGCTTCACATTTTATTTTTAAGTATCTCTAGGTATGATACCATTAGGAAGCGTTACCTTTAATTTTGTATCAATATACAAAGATCTATTCAATTGTGGTTAAATATACTCTTAATTTTGTATCAATATACAAAGATCAATACCAATGTAATCCAATACAATCTTATTTTTGCACAATAAACAATGGTCAATACCACTTTAGCCAAATATACTACTAATTTTGTATCATTATACAAAGGTATAAGGGCATATTCAATAATCTGCCCCTTCTTCTTGGACCTTCCTGTGCTATGTCTATGTCTCATTTTTCTCAAGCCTATGCACTCCTACATAGGAGAGGAAGAAGGATACAGAAAAGGAAAAGTGGGAAGTCCCTGGGTCTAACCTCCAAAACCCATTAAACTGGACCATTTATCAGCTTGTAATCTTTTCCCCTAAATATCAGAGTTTTCAGTTATCCTTCAAATAACCAAAAAGAAGGGTGGAGAAACACCCTCCCCACCCTCTGGGCATGGGACGTCGCTCTCTTAAAGTGACTTCCTGCTGATTTGGGTCGTAGTAAACCTGTTTGGGGCCCGAACCAAAGTGGAAAAATGGTTAAAAATGTTAGTACAATCCTTTTATGTTCAGTCCTTCTGTTCTCAGCTGTTTAACTGACCTAAAGAGTTTGTAGGCAGAAGCTGATCTTGCAGGCTTCACTGAGGTTCCGGCCAGGGCATTGTGTAGAGCTGAACGGTCCCAGCGACATTGGATTGCCATAGTTGCAGGCCCCCAATGGAGACAGCTATTGAGGAAGTAATCAAGTTGTTAAGAGACAAGCAACATTTGCTTATTTAAATACAAGAGATGGATAGGGCATCTTCAAAAACCCCAAGAGATCTGCCGAATATGGCATTCAAAGATGTTATCTTAAATTAAGATTTTCTTTTTTTTTTTTATATCGAGACATATCAGCTCATACAGCATCCCCTATTATACTCCAAGTAGAAGATAATCATCGAAGAATCCCCAGTGTGAGATGGTTGAATTAGTGGCAAGCCTTTCTCTTGGCATGAAAAAACCCCTTGCTCCAACTGCAGACAGACTGCTGTCCAAAAAGGACAAAACTTGGTAGCAGGGAAGTCGACAGCCTAGCTCTGCCAAGACAGGGTAGGTAAGTCCTTCATAATCCCTGCTCTACAACAAATGTCTGTCAGAGAAACAGGACCCAAAGGCTGAAGACTGATGCAGGAATGTATGGAGAGAAAACGGGAACTGTCCAGACAGTCACTGGTATGTCATTTCTTAGTTTTGGAAGCTGCAGGCCCTGCACTTCCTATATAAGCAGATATATTTATCCCTCTCAGGTCTCTGAGGTGGTTGAAGAATAGACAGCTAGAGTCTCATAGTTAAATTTTGAGTTGTTTAGAAATCAAGAGGGTGTTATAGATCTAAGAAGATACTCTTAAAATTGTGTTGCAAGTTAGTATGAATGTTGAGTCAGATATAGACCTTTAAACTCATGGAGATGGTTAGATAGTAGAATGTTAAAGTCAGGGGCCAAATATGTATAAACTGGACATTGGGAAGGTATACTGGGCCATTTAACTCTCATAAATGTGGCATATTTATATCTGTTGTTTTGTATAGTATTTACTGTTATAAGAGAAGGAACCATCTGTTGGACTGAAAGGGGAAACTGCTGGGGGGAAGAGGGTGGAAGGGCGGCTTAGGAAGGGGGAATAGGGAGGGGTTTGTGACTGAGATGTAACTTGAAGAAAAAAAATAAACTATTTAAAAAAAAAGAAAGTAGTTGATTTTCATTCTATGAAGAACTAGTTAAATATTTTTGGATTTAGCAGCCAAATGGTTTTTACCATATCATCTCTGCTGTTATAGTGTACAAGCAAACAGGAAATATATATAAATGTGTAGTTATAGCTGTGTTTTGATAACACCTTATTTAAAAAGATAGGCCAAAGGCCATATAAAAATGTCACTATTCTGTTTTCCTTAATAGGTAGGTGCTCTAGAAACATTTCTTAGTGGGGACTTTTATGTAGGGACACTCCACTCCAGAGGAGTGGAATGGAAGGGATAGGGGGTAGAGTGTGTGAGGGTGGGGCTGGGAGGGATGGAAAGAGGACACTATGATGGAGATGTAACCTGAAGTAATAAATAAATAAATTTTTTTTAAATACTTTATTTTTTTTTCTTCAAGTTACATCTTAGTAACAAACCCCTCCCTATTCCCCCTTCCTATCCTGCCCTTCCACCCTCTTCCCCCCAGAAGTTTCCCCGTTCAGTCCAACAGATGGTTCCTTCTCTTATAACAGTAAGTATTATACAAAACAATAGATATAAATATGCCACATTTATGAGAGTAAAATGGCCCAGTATACCTTCCCAATGTCCAGTTTATACATATTTGGCCCCTTACTTTAACATTCTACTATCTAACCAACTCCATGAGTTTAAAGGTCTATATGTGACTCAACATTCATACTATCTTGCAACACACTTTTAAGAGTATCTTCTTAGATCTATAACACCCTCTTGATTCCTAAACAGTTCAAAATTTAACTATGAGACTCTAGCTGTCTATTCTTCAACCACCTCACAGACCTGAGAGGGATAAATATATTTGCTTATATAGGAAGTGCAGGGTCTGCAGCTTCCAAAACTAAGAAAGGACATACCAATGACTGCCTGGACATATCCCATTTTCTCTCCATACATTCCAGCATCAATCTTCAGCCTTTGGGTCCTGTTTCTCTGACAGACATTTGTTGTAGAGCAGGGATTATGAAGGACTTACCTACCCTGTCTTGGCAGAGTTAGGCTGTCGACTTCCCTGCTACCAAGTTTTGTCCTTTTTGGACAGCAGTCTGTCTGCAGTTGGTGCAAGGGGTTTTTTCATGCCAAGAGAAAGGCTTGCCACTAATTCAACCATCTTACAGTGGAGGTTCTTCGATGCTTATCTTCTACTTGGAGTAGAATAGGGGGTGCTGTCAGGCGCTGATATGTCTCGATATCAAAAAAAAATCTTGATTTAAGATAACATCTTTGAATGCCATATTCTGCAGATCTCTAGGGGTTTTTGAAGATGCCCTATCCATCTCTTGTATTTAGATAAGCAAATGTTGCTTGTCTCTTAACAACTTGATTACTGGGTAGTTTAGAGAATATCTGTGATAGACTGTCATAGTAGCTAACAAAGTGACATGTTTGCATGACTAGGAGTTTGTTTTACTTAACTATCCTAGACAGTTTTAGACAGTTGGTATCAAGAGGCCAGAGCTTCACATTTTATTTTTAAGTATCTCTAGGTATGATACCATTAGGAAGCGTTACCGGGCCCCAAACAGGTTTACTATGACCCAAATCAGCAGGAAGTCACTTTAAGAGAGCGACGTCCCATGCCCAGAGGGTGGGGAGGGTGTTTCTCCGCCCTTCTTTTTGGTTATTTGAAGGATAACTGAAAACTCTGATATTTAGGGGAAGAGATTATAAGCTGATAAATGGTCCTGTTTAATGGGTTTTGGAGGTTAGCCCCAGGGACTTCCTACTTTTCCTTTTCTGTATCCTTCTTCCTCTCCTATGTAGGAGTGCATAGGCTTGAGAAAAATGAGATGTAGTCATAGCACAGGAAGGTCCAAGAAGAAGGGGCAGATTATTGAATATGCCCTTATACCTTTGTATATTGATACAAAATTAGTAGTATATTTGGCTAAAGTGGTATTGACCATTGTTTATTGTGCAAAAATAAGATTGTATTGGATTACATTCATATTGATCTTTGTATATTGATACAAAATTAAGATTATAGTTGGCCACAATGGTATTGACCCTTGTATATGGACGTAATATTAAGATTGTACTGGGCTACATAGGCATTGATCTTTGTATATTGATACATAATTAAGAGTATATTTAACCACAATTGAATAGATCTTTGTATATTGATACAAGAAATAACTTTTAAGCTACTGCTATGTGTCAGATCCTACTTAGAGAATTGGATTTGCACTATGAAAATCAAGGTAAAAAACCTGACATGATGATGTTGATATCAGACATGGTGTAGAGAGGAAAAGTAAAAGTATCCAAGCAGTGCTGAGCAACATTAAAGAAGAAGATGGAGAGTGGATGTATCATTAAGAAAGGAACATTTGAGGACATAAGGCCCCAGGTTATAAAGAAATCTTGGGAAGGGGTGGGTTCTAAGTGGAAAGAACAGCAAGGAAACAAGCTATGAGTTGGATGCAGGCTTGGGCTGCTGAGGAAAAGTAAAGTTATTGGTAGAGCTGTGGAGGAGTAAGCAAAAGAACTTAGCAGAACACTGCTAATGGTAGTGCACACCATATAAGGTACCTACTTGATGGTTGACCACACCACAGGTTGAAAATAAAGTCAAGATTTGTTGGGAGTCAAATTGATTTTCCTCATAGACCAATAATAAGTATCATTTCACTTGTTTCCAAGGGCATTCTCTGCCTGATGAAAGTCCAAATTACTATAACACCAGTGTTATCCAGTTTAATCAAACTCATTTGTCTTTTTAAAGGACTGTGATTATACCTAATAATAATTCTAAGAATTATCATATAGGGAATGCCTGCCATGGACCTGCCATGCCTGCCATGGACTTCACAGATGTTATATCATTTAACCAATCCAATTATTATGTAGAGTAAATGTTGTCATGTGCAGGTTTCAAGTGAGCATTCTTGGAATCAGGATGATGTTCACCTTGACCAAGATTATGAAGACAAAGTTAAATCCTTGACTGAGTGGAAAAGCTTCCATAGCACCAGACTTCTGATGTCCTTAAATAGTCTACTTCCTTTACACTCTAATTTCACAAGTTTTATACTTAAAATTCTGTCTTGAAGGCAAATTTATTGGATCATAACAGTTTTACTTCTCAAGTCCTAGAACAATCTTGATATCATAGACAGCAGGGAAATCTTGCTTTCCTTGATCCTCTCTATTACCACACATTATTTTATACACTTCTATAATGGCGATTTACATATCATTTATATATTCACTATACATTTTGAGACATTAATTTGAATGATATCTAGAACTTACAAGATTCAATATCATTTTCAGTTGACTATAAATCATCTGTTCTTATTATATCTCTTGCCTAGCAAATCTACCCATTTGTAAATCAGTTTTCTCAGAAGACATTTTAAAGTAGCCTTCATTTTGGTATTCTTCTATACAAGTTGGAGATATTTGGCATGCTTATTGCTGCTTTTAACACTAGCATATTTTTCCTTCTTAGAGTTGACCCTACATGCTGATATTGTTTTTTATCAAATAACCGTTTAAATACTTTTTTTCTGTATTCTAAGGTTCATATGGTATTTATTCTTATTCTCACACACACAAGTGTGAGTGCATGAACTAATGTATTGTTGAAAACAATCAAGATTTTATTTTTCTAACTGATAATGTTCTAAGATACCCTCCAATAAATTCATCCATAAAAATCAGTGAGTTTCAGTTCTTCATGGAAGACTAGTTACAGGTTTTCAAAGATAGCTCTTTCTGGGCTTTAGATGTTTTTCAGTCCTCAGGGACACAGTGACCTTTGGAAACAAGAACCCTTGAGTTTCCAAATTTATTTTCTATTTTTACTTACTCATGAATAAAAATTTGTGGTTCTAGAGATCAAATTCAGGGCTTTTGTCATGCTAGACAATCACTCTACCATACAACATCCTTAACCCTTCAAAATTATTTTTCTGTGATGAAAGATCAGTCACACTAAATTAGGAGCTATAAAGCAAAAAACAATCTAAATGCTGACTAACATGCACAGCTAGAGCTATGCTGCAGGCAGGAAGAAAAAATGCTATAGCCACTTTGGAAGAGTCTCCTATTTCCCCAAAGAGTGGAAAAAATCCAAATGTCCATCAAATAGTAATGGATAAGAAAAGCAGCAGCACATGCACACACACACACACACACACACACACACACACACACACACACACAAACACACACACACAAACCAGGTATGACCTTGGGGGAACAAATTGATCGTAGTCAAGAACCACTCAATTCCAGCACTAAAGAATGACACATATTGTATAGAGTTTAGACTACAGTATGTATTTCTAGTTTCTCTCTACATGAATTTCCCAACTCGGTCTCAAATATTTTACATGGTAAGAGCAGAAAATGTGCTCTTCTGTGATATTTCCTCATCTTGTAGTACAGGGTACCTGAGGGCTGTGTTCTTTTGGGCATTGTGCATGACCTTCTTTGTAGCTAGCCTAGCTTATCCTGTGAAATGACATCCTATTTCTATGTTGTTAAAGTCTTGCAGGCTGTATGTGGTGTTTCCTTGATTCTTATGTTAATTGTATTACCTATTCAGAGACATGATTTTATCTGTTGGTAAGTTTATAGTCTTTTGAGACTTCTTTTGGGCTCTCCCTCAACTTCTATGATTGTTCATTAGCTGCTACTCTTACTTCATCCTTTATGTTAATATTATTTATATGGCTATGCCCATGGACTCATGCTCTATTTTGCTTTTATTCTTTCTTGATGTCCATTAATCTCCTGGAGGCTCCAATTTTGTACCTGTTCTGCCTTCATGGTGTCAATCCAGCTTCAATGTCCCTCGTTTCATGTGTTGAAATAATTTCCCATTGTGATATATTTAAGAGGTCATAAACTTAAACTGAATATTGAATATGGTGTTTAGAGATGAAGTATTTTGGGGGTGACTAGAAATTGAGAACATTAGTGTTACAACCAAATGATAGAATTCTGGTGGCTTTTCAGGAAGACAGAGAAAGGAGTGAGAGAAAGAGGAGAGAGAGAGAGGAGAGAGAAGAAAGAGATGAAAGAAAGAAAAAAGATAAATTGATAGATAGATAGATAGATAGATAGATAGATAGATAGATAGACAGGCATACAGACAGACAGATAGAAAACAGAGGGTGTAGACATACATGGACACATTCTCTGTTCCTGACTATATAAAGTTGCAATACTGTAGGATTCTAATGTGAACCCTGAATCTTGGAGCAGAACCATCCACCCCAGCTCCTGCTTCAGCTCTTCCTCCCAGCTCATCTCCACCCCTTTTGGGATTCAATGCTGATCCTAACCCTGCTTCCTACCAGGGACCCCATATCCACTACATGTTGCAGGAACATATATACCAGCATTTTCTCTCCTTTCCTACTCTATTCCAGGCACTCATGTCACCTCCAACCTTTAGACCTAGACTAGATTTCACATCCTATGCCCAGGTCCAGTCTAATGAATTCCTAGTAAATTCCCTGAGTGTAGTTCATCTGCACCCTGTTACAAGTTACAATCTCTAGTCCCAGACCAAGTCACACATCTTTAGGTATTAGGTTATTAGAAATTGAAAATGATAACCAAGTTCCTGGTCCTTTTGGTGTGTTGGTTGTAGGATAGTTATCCTGTACTATATGGCTAAAATCCAATTATAAGTGAGTAGATGCTATGTGCATCTTTCTGAGTCTGGGTTAGCTCACGCAGGATGAGCTTCTCTAGTACTATCCATTTGGCTGATTGCATGATTTCCTTATTTCTGATAGCTGAGTAGTATTCCATTTATAAATGTACCACAATTTTTTAGTTCGTTCATCAATTGAGGGACATCTGGGTTGTTTCCAGTTTGATGGGTCAATTTGCCCTAGGGGTGCTACCATGTAGGCCCCAGTGCAAGAGGAAGCTCATAGCCTCATATGGCTTTTGAACTGAGAGGGGCTGATATGTGGGGACACTCCACATCAGAGGAGTGGGATGGGTGTGAGAGGGAGAAGAGGGTGGGAGAGTGGAAACTGGAGGGGTGGAAAGAGAGCACTGTGATGGAGATGTAACTTGAAATAATAAATAAACATTTAAAAATAGAAAATGGGCTAAAGCCTCTATCCTGCTGTCTTCTGTAGACATTATCTTCTCTAAAAGTGAAGGATTCAGCTATATATCTTGTACCTTACTGTGTGTGACTCTCCCTGATTCTATGTAGTATCTCTTTCTCTATTAGTTTGTTGTCCTCTAGAAGATGAAGCCACACTTCTTTCTCATGTCTCTCAAGTTGTTTGCCTATTTTTGTTATAGATCTATGGCCCTCTCTGTGCAAGCAACTTACCACTCCCACAGGAATGTCAGGTAAAAGGTGCATAACTTGGCATTAGGGAAATGCTCAGTGCAGAGGTCAATCATTCTGACCAAGATATGGATCTTGGATCCCACATATGACTCATCTGTGTTAAACGAAGGGAACAAAAGTAACTAATCCTTAAGGGCACTGTAGGATTTGATGAGTTTGGTGCATACAGTGTTCAGTACGTTCTGGGCTATGCACTCTGCTATCTAGTGGATGCATACTGAGCAGCTTTCCAGTGGCTGTAACTTTCAAGACAGATAGCCCGAGGCTCGAGGCATAGTGAATGATCAAAGTGACAATGTCCTTTAACTGAACTGAAGCTAACTCCCCTTCTCACTCAATATTCAACAGTTCAGATCTCAAAGCCAAACCTTCCTCTCCTTGCTTGTCACAGTATTTGTCTACTTCTGGTTGAAACCTCTCACACATCTATGATTATATTCCTCAGGAAATATATTTCCCTGAACTTCCTAGCCAAAATAATTTCTGCATCATTCCTGCTGTCTTTTCTCCTAGCACAGCCTCCAAAATAAATTCATTTTTTTCCTGTTCATCTGCTTCATATCACAAACTCCTTTACTTTCTGAGAATTTAAAATTATGACAAATATTTACCAAGGGTTTATCCCAGCTGAATTAGTGACCAATGTCCCCTGCGACCTTAAAGGGGAGATGCTGCTGGCATTAAGTGCTCTTTTTATCTCTTCTGGGGTCACATCTCCTTTCTCCCTTCTTTACTATACTGGTATTCTTCAGATGTGTTTCTTTACCCAGTAATCATTAAATCCAATTTAATCCTGGGTAGGTATTATTAGCTGTATTGACAGATGGGAAAGTCATAAAATGACACATTGCTGACACTGTTTGAGGCATAAAAGGGCAAGAACTTGGATTACAAATGAAAAATCCCAGCTCTTAGCCTGTGGCATTTTCAATTTGTCTAAACCATATTGATTTCAAATAGAGTATCAGGGATGACAGCATTAGTCATTACCTACTCACTGTGCAAACCTGAGAAATGTGCTTTTAGCTGTAGAAATGAATATCATTGGTGAAGAAGGGTTTCATATGAGTACCCACTAGTACTTGCTTACAGGTCCATTTATCCTCATTTGTTTCTTCTATGTTTCACATTTGTTTGTTCAGACATAAGTTATATAGCAAAAGAGATAATGAAGCTCTTTAATAAGCCACCATTTCACTCATACATATCCTTAAACCAATCCTGCACAGAAGCATTATTGAGCCCATTTTACATATTTTGAACTAAAGCTTGAGTAGCTTAAATAATTTAAGACATCCTGGCAGAGCTTTGACACTTTTCCTCTTGGTTCCAGTGCTTGTGCTCTTTTTCTTTTAGTATTGCATTTCACACATGACTGGGCTGCATTTCTAAGGTCTATGGTATGTGCCACACATGCTTACATGCATACGAACAACACCACACTAAATAAATACATACAATCTTAAAAATAGAAGTTAATCCACTTTACAGACAAACAAGGAAAAGAAAAAAATCCTAATATTATGTTAAGATATTAATACATGATGGAGTCCCTTGCACAGTCAGAATTAATGAAAGGTAATAGATAATTTTCATGACTAGGTACTGCAGAATTACACTGTTTCAAATACCACCACAATCAAAGATTTGGATTTAGTAAGGCAATGAAAGAAGTTGATTTAGCCCCCAGCTGCATACAGGGGGTAAATTACTGCTGTCCTGATGATTGCCTGTGCTCTGGAGTGCTGTGGCAGGCAAGATCTTAGAGAACTAGATTGAGTTTTTGAGGTTTGTGTGTGTGAGTTAACCAGCCATTTCATCAGTGAAAAGTTTTCTGTAATGGAGTTAGATGCCAAGAAGACCTGCGACAAGATTTTCTATGTATTTGAAAACACAAAATGTAATTGACTTAAAACATAAAATGAAAATGTCAAATATCTGGAATAATTTGCCGTAGTGATTTGGTTCCCTCTAAGCTGTCATTCTCAGAAGTGCTTACAATGACAAGAAATACATAGAAGAATATACACACAGAGTGCATTTTCTGGGGAGAGTTTTTTCTAACTTTCTTGCTTTTCATAAAGAGCAGATAATGACTAGCCATTGATAGAAAGAGATAGAGAGAGTGTAGGTGAAGACTGGGGTGTAACGGAACTTTTAAATTATTATTTATTTAACTCTTATTTATTTATTACTAAATTCACTTATAACAAACACCAACAATTTCTTAACTATTAATCCTATAAATTCCTACAACCCCTTTAACCTAACCACTAAACCTATAGATAATTATAACAACTACTTTCATAACCTTTTAGAATGACACAGTCTCTGGGGCAGGTCCTCAGTCGTCAGGAACACAGTCTTTGTCGTAGATTCTTTAACGCACTTAGCAGTCCTTTTTCTGGATCTCTCAGATGCAGGTTCGTCAGGGTAAGTTAGTTATTGCAGTCTCACCTTAAATAAGGCTTCTTGCTTTCTTCTCTGTGGGAGACCCCAGCCATCTGCAGGCCAAGTTACTTCTTTTGAATCAGGAACTCAGCTGCTCTGCCTCAGTCCTTAAAGCCAAGCACAGTTTCTTTTAGGACACTGTTCGGACAGATCAAACCCCTCTAGGCAAAAGCTGAGCCACAGGGTCAAGTCCTTGGCCTTTTGGTGTCTTGCTCAGGCTTTCTTTGCTCACCGGCTTCTTTCTGCTTCAGGGAGAAAGCTGGCCATTGATGCAGGACTCTTGGAGCTCTCTAGCATCAGGGGCTTCTTCTTCTTTTTGGGCTCCATGCACTGTCCTTAAATAGGAGGAACTCTGTTTCAGCTTAATTTGGGCTCTACCCACTTAGCAGCTGAAAACAATGTCAGGCCAGATACTTTGTTTCTTCAAGTCTATTGAGTCTTTCCTGTTTTTCCTGACTTCAACCTTGTTTTTCAGTCTATTAAGTCTTTCCTGTTTTTGCTGACTTCATGCTGATAATGCTCTTCAGGCCCCAAATTAAGAGACAGTATCAGAAACTCCTATATATTTTCTAAATCTAATTTATCTTACCCCTACACTGGGGAGATAGGGATTCTGTCTTTAAAGAGTAAAAAACCAAAAAACAGCCCCAGAAGAAACTTAGCAATTGTAAAATATATGAGATGTTTAAGCAAAGTGATTCTCAAATCAGTGTCATATGCATCATACATAGGCAGTCATGATTACTGGTGACTTTTGACCTTGTGTTTAATAGATGCAACATTAGAAATTAATAAACTCACCAGAGTTGGATGGGAAGCACCATGTATATGTAGATATAAACACATTGCTAAGGATTGCTTTCATCAAAGTCTTAGAGAAGTTCCTTGACTCATCTCCTCAAGGTTAAGAATAAGTGAAGGAGAACCATTTATACAATGTTTGGACTTCTAGAGTGATAGTTCCTTTCTATGCCTGACACCTATCTTTTATAATATCTTTTGTATCTTTCTTTCTCTTTTTTGATTGTCAGGGCTAAGTTCAGGATAATACAATTAAATCTTACTACATGAGAGTTAAGTGAATCTGGGGGGTCTAATTCAAGAAGCTCTATTACAAAAGGACTCTTTCCAAATGCAATTTGGCTGGTTTGCTCTGAATCTGAATCCTGAATTGGTATACAGGAAGAAGGCTGCTTGGCTAGAAGGCATGGGCAAAAGGGCTGAAGCTGACCACATAATTGAGTATCAATTTCACGTGCAAGACAAGGGATTTCCCCTTAGATTGTGTAAGACACTATAATTAAGGAAAGGCCCTGCCAGACAGAACACTTCATGAGCTATTTATCATTATAAAGTGGGCAGAATGAATTGGCTGACCTGGTAGGTTAATCAGTATTCTGAGCAACGGTTACATTACATGACAATTCAGTTTCCAAGATTTATATAGGTCCTGCCTTCATTAATAATATAAATATTTCTTTAAAATAACATTTTGAGATTGAAAATAGAACCATAATAAGATCCTTCTCTTCCCAAAGTGCTAGCAATTGATTCCCATACTTCTGCCTTGCCAGAATCTCTAGCTTTTATAAAAAGAAGCTTCTTTTGGCATTAATTAGAAATCTCCAGGAAGAGACTTAGATTGGAAACAGGACTCAGAGTAGTCTGGACTCCAAATGGTGCCCTTGAGTTTCGCAATGAATTCCCAGCAGGATCCTGATGCTAGTGTAGGAATATCTCCAGTTATGGAATAGGTGTGCTTCTAAGTGTCAATTTTGGGCACACATATAAATAGGAGAGATTTGACCTGATATAGTAGAGTCAGTATTTTAGAATAAATTATTCCAGTGTGAATATTTGTTTTAAAGTATTAATATCACCATTAGTATTAAGTGTAGGTTTTGATATTATGAGGTTGCTTAAACTTAATCCTTTTTGTATGTGAGTCCATGGAGCTGATAATTACTGTCTTCAAGTGTTCCGGTTTATTGGGTTAATATTTTCACAGGGTCTTTCTAATTTTTTAAGTTGGAAGCAGATGGTCTTGGTACATGAATGATAAACTGTAAAAATCGAGAATATATGTAAAAAAGTAGCATTCTATCAAATAAAATTTTACAGTGTTAAAATAAGATATGCCTAATTATTTGTGTGGTAAATTGGTCAAAAAAGTAAGTCCTTTATGTAAGTATTTATTTTTTAATTAATTTATTTATTACTTCAGGTTACATCTCCATCACACTGCCCTCTTTCCACCCCTCCCAGTCCCACCCTCCCACCCTCTACCCCCCATCCCTTCCATCCCACTCCTCTGGAGTGGAGTGTCCCTACAACATTCCCCTGCTCCAGTTCAGCAGTCATATGAGGGCCAAGAGCCTCCTCATACACTGGGGTCATACAAGGCAGCACCACTAGGGCAAAGTCTCTCATTGACAGGAAACAAAGTCTATGTCCATGTTCTGTTTGGTGCGTTGGTTATAGTATAGTTATCCTGTACTATATGGCTAAAAATCCGATTATAAGTAAAGAGATGCCATGTGCATCCTTCTGAGTCTGGGTTAGCTCACTCAGGATGACCTTCTCTAGTTCCATCCATTTCTGCTAAACATTTCTAAATGCTGAGGATTTTCCAGAGAGTGTTAAAGTAAATTGACCAAATGTCTTATTGAGCACTCCAATATTCACGCCCCTAAAAAGTCTTTCTTTTCTTCATCTTGATCTGTTTATAAGAGAAACTTAAAGCAGCTCCTGATTGACAGGTATTTACTGTGTCTGGCTTAACTTCTTAATACCAAACCTCAAATAAGTGATTCCTAAATATGAGCATGTATCAGAATCCTCAGGAGGGTCGCATAAGAAGGAGGGACAATCATGTGAACTGCAAAGTTGAAGGACATGCTATCACTAAAGTTGATTGGCTGGATAGTGGGGCATGATAGGAAATAAATAAAAAATGATTCTAAGTTTCTAACTTGATATAACTTACTGGGATGGGAAAAAAAGACTGATAACCAAGTACATTTAAAAAATGGGGCTAATACGTTAATTGAAATTGTGGTAACTTTGGGATATTTAGACATAGGACAGCAAGAGCTGGAATATTCGAAATTAAAGTTGAAAAGGGGGGATTAGAACTAGGGTAGAGTTTTTCAAAATTAGATGATTGAAGCTTGAATTATTGTCTAGGCTAAGGAAAAGCAGTCTCTTGTGGGGACAACTCCACAAGGAGCTTCTGGATTTGGCTTGAGAGGTAATAGTCCAAAGACGAAAATGGGTGAATTTCTGAGATGATTTAGGTATAGGTGGCATTAAGGGCATTTTTACTGCTTGTCTATAGTTCCCTTGTGAAAAAGAGAAAAACAGGCTACCTGCTAACAACAACAAAGCTTGAAAATGAAAGAAGTGGTTGCATATATTTATTCATTTATATCATATATCCCTATATACAAAACATCAACATTTTATGTCTCCTTTGATTTATTTTCCTTTAATGATTATATGTAAATGATACAGTATGATATCAAAGAATGAAGGTAAACACCAACCTAGCTATAAACCCTTTGATCTACAATGGTGCCCTGTCTGCGAGGTACACTGATGCAATAGTGGCACAAAGCTTACATGAATAACCAACCAATATCTGATTTGATTTAAGGTCAACTTCATGAGATGGAACCAATACCTGATGCTGTTCAGATGGTCAGCAATCTGAGATCAGATGGGCCAGGGACTTAGGGGAAATCCAAATACCACTATTCTGCTAAAGAAACATGGCAATAACATGGCTCCTAATGACATTCTGCTATACTCATAGGTCAGCATCTTGCTCAGCCATCATCAGAGAAGATTCCTCCTGCAGAAGGGAACAAATACAGAGATCAACAGTCATAAAATATACAGAGAGTGAGAGACCTTGGAATACTTAGTCCTAAATGGGATGTCTCCATCAAATATAACCCCTTCAGGGCTCAGGGAACCCTAAGGAAGTGTAAATAGAAAGAAGGTAAGAACCACAGGGAAAGAGGATACCAAGGAAACAACACCTCCTGAACACAGCATGGCAGATGTGCATATAAACTCAAGGAGACTGTGGCAGCATCTAGAGGGCTTGAATGTGTCTGTACTAGATTGGGATATAGAGCTGAATGGAGAAATAGAAATATATCCTATTCATAACCTAAAAACTTTGCCAACTGAAACCACTTGCAAATGAAAAAGTTAGTTTTCTCTAATGGAGTCTCACTGGGGAAGCAAACTATTCTTAAGGGTAGGCCCCATACCCAGCAGTAGATGGACAACAGAAAATGAATGCAATGGCATCTTCGGAGGTTCTTTGTATCATAATGTTGTGTCAGAGCATTCTTCTATTTATTTATTTACTTAATTACATATTTACTTATTTCTTTAAACATTCTTTGTCTATATATTGTTGCTTCTAATTTTGTAATTTTATGGGATTACCTGGTATCTTCATGTGTATGTCTCTGTGTCTATATATATATGTTTCCTGTTATTTATCTTTGGGTTTTTTTTTCTGTTTGTCCTATTCTTATTTGTTTGTTTTGTTTTGTTTTCTTATCATCCTTTAGATGCCTGCTTATTTTAAGATAAGAGAAAGGGGACACAGGGGGCCAAGATGGCGGCGACCTACACTGACGCATTTTGAACGCGGGGGAAAAAAGACCCATAAAAAACACAGAGTTATTGGGCACTGTGCAAAAATCGGAGGGGCTAGACCCCCCCGGGAACACTCATAGCTCCCAAGGGACTGTTAAAAGTCCCAGGGTAAGGCTCTTCCCCCATCTCTCGCAGAAACGAAAGCCACTAAACCCGGGATTCGGGAACTCCCATTTGGAGAGGTGCCTGGTAAGATCGACCCCAACTCACAGCAGGCAGAATCAGAGGCCACATGTGTAGAGAGCTGCGACGTGCTGCGCCCTAAAGATGGCGCCGGTTTCCGCCTTCCACCAGCCCGACGGTGACCGCTCCCGGTGGTAAACAAGTCCATATTTGGCTAAGACCGCTGATCTGGCTTGCTTTCGCATACGTGGGCCTCTAAGATAGCACCACGTGGCTTTACTTGATTGGCTGTTCATATAGTATTTAGCCTGTGGGTTGGATCTGCCTGGGGATTCAGAAGACTGTTTTCAAGACTGAATAAACTGCTTGAGAAGAGCTTTTGCGAGTTGCGTCGTCCTTGCTGGTCGAGGGGGACGCGACAAGTGGTGGCCCGTACGGGGACCCAGAAATGACTCAGAACTCCTGCAGTCAGGGGCAGTGCACTGGTAAGTTCCTGGGATAAATTGGGACAATAAAGTTTCACGGAGATAGTGAACAAAAGGTAAAGTTTCGCGGAGATAGTGAACAAACGGTAAAGTTTCGTGGAGATTGCGAACAAAGGGTAAAGTTTCGCGGGAAGTTGCGAACAAAAGGTAAAGTTTCACGGGGAAACTGCGAACCGAAAGTAAATTTTTAATCATGGGATTGTCTCAGTCACATCCAATTTTTCTGGCTCTTCAGGAGCTACTTTTAGCTAGGAATTTGAAACTCAAGAAGTCTACCCTAGAGAGATTTTTGAATGAATGCGACTCCGTGGCTCCGTGGTTTGCGGTGTCCGGGAATCTTACGGTATCCTGCTGGGACAAATTAGGCAGGGACTTGGATTTTGCTTGGGAGCAAGGTACTCTGAAGCATGGAGTAAGACCGATTTGGAAGATGGTGAGGAATTGTTTAGAAGATCAGAGATGCTGTAACGCAATCAAGGAGGGAGAATCAGCCTTGGAACTGCTGCAAGGGGAAAGATCTGAGCAGGTAGACAGTGAAAAGGAAAGTAACAAAGGCGAAAGATTTGAGCAGGCAGACAGTGAAAAGGGAAGCAAAAAGAAGGTTCCTCTCTATCCCGATCTTAGAGATTTTAGAGATTTTGAAGACTCAGAGGGCACGGATTCTGAAGAGGAGCTACACGCTCTAATAGAACAGTTGGAGAGGACTGCTATTAGAAAAAGGGAAAAGAAAAGTGTAAAAGAGAAAGACACGTTGGCGGCAGTCGGTGTAATTGAAGCCGTTGCCGCGGCGCCTTCAACTCCCCCTCCATACCCAGAAGCCGTTCAGATAGATCAGCCTGTTCAGTCCCTGGAAGTAGGGAGATCTTTCTGCCCGGGGATGTGGACACAAGTAAGAACAGAATTACAGTTTGCTTATCCGGTATACCAAGACCCACAAGGGAACAGGTACGAGGAACCACTTGATTTTAAGGTAGTTAAATCCCTAGCAGAGTCGGTTCGTACCTATGGCATTACCGCTTCTTTTACATTGGCTCAAGTAGAAGCATTAAGCAGACATTGTATGACTCCGAGTGATTGGAGTGGCCTGGCCCATGCCTGCTTAAATCCAGGGCAATATTTAGACTGGAAAGCTTTCTTGATTGAGTATGCCACTGAGCAAGCAGCCATTAATCAGAGAGATGAAAATCCAGCCTGGGATAGAGATATGCTGCTTGGGCAGGGGAGATATGCCAACCAGCAGACAGGATATCCCAATCAGGTTTATGAACAAATAAACCAGATAGCTATCAAGGCTTGAAGATCTCTTTCTAACAAAGGGGAGGTGAGTGGGAACTTAACTAAGATTCTACAGGGTGCCATGGTGCCCTTTTCAGACTTTGTGGCACGATTGGTGGAAGCAGCAGGGAAGATTTTTGGTGACCCGGATGCTGCCTTGCCACTAATAAAACAGTTAGTTTATGAGCAATGCACCAAAGAGTGTAGAGCCGCTATCACCCCTTACAAGAGTAAAGGGCTAGAAGCCTGGATGAAAGTGTGTAGAGAACTTGGAGGGCTGTTAACTAATGCTGGTCTTGCTGCCGCAGTAGTACAGTTGACCAGAAAAGGTGGAGGAAGTTCAGGAGTTTGTTTTAAGTGTGGCAAGATGGGACACTTTAAAAGACAATGCCCCGGGGGAAGGAGTACAGGAAGTACAGGAAGTGTACAACGCCCCAGGCAGCCGGGGTTATGCCCAAAATGTAAAAAAGGGAACCATTGGGCTAATGAATGCCGTTCAGTGACAGACATACATGGCCAGCCTTTAACTCAAGGTTATGGTGGCGCTCGTCCAAAAAAACGGACAGCGGGGCCCACGACCTCAGGGCCCACAAATATATGGGGCAGTAGAGAATCAGGACAAAGAACAGAATCAAGAGAGATGGCCAACCCTCCGCCATCCGAGAGACCGCGGAGAGCCACTACAGGCTCAGCAGGAGTGGACCTCTGCTCCGCCACCAGACTCGTATTAACGCCCCAAATGGGGGTCCAGTTAATTGAAACAGATTTTAAAGGACCCCTTGAACCTGGTACAGTTGGTTTGCTGTTAGGGAGGTCATCATCAGCCTTGAGAGGACTTATTGTCCATCCTGGGGTTATAGATCCAGATTATACAGGAGTGGTTAAGATCATGGTAGCCTCCCCCCGTGGTATAACGGCTATGTCTCCTGGAGATAGAACTGCTCAGTTGATCATGTTGCCGAGCTTACATGATCGCTATGCGGCAAAGGATCGAGAGAGAGGAAAAGATGGTTTTGGGTCCACGGGCACGGATCTGACTTTTCTCTCCTTGGATTTGGACCAACGCCCCATCTTGGAGTTAAAAGTTGATGGTAAAAAGATCCTGGGCCTTTTGGATCCTGGGGCTGATAGGAGTATCATAGCAAAGAAAGACTGGCCTTCAGGTTGGCCTGTACAAGCCTCTTCTCAAACACTTCAAGGCCTGGGTTATGCTAAGACTCCATATATGAGTGCAAGATTATTAAAGTGGCAGGACCAAGAAAACCACTCAGGAGAAATGCAGCCATATGTACTTGAGCTCCCTATCTCCCTTTGGGGAAGAGACCTTTTAAAGGATATGGGATTTAAATTGAGTAATGACTATTCTGATTCAACCCAACGTATGATGCAAGATATGGGATATGCTCCAGGCTTTGGAATAGGAAAATATTTGCAGGGGCGGAAAAGTCCCATATCTATGCAGCAAAGACAAAAGAGATAGGGCCTGGGTTTTTCCTAGGGGCCACTGAGGAGGGCATTCCCATAACTTGGAAGACGGAGGACCCAGTATGGGTTCCTCAGTGGCCACTTTCCTCTGTAAAATTGAATGCAGCCAAAGAGTTGGTGGATGAACAGATGACTTTAAAGCATATAAAACCATCTGCATCTCCCTGGAATACACCTATTTTTGTCATTAAAAAGAAATCTGGAAAATGGAGATTGTTGCATGACCTGCATGCCATAAATCAACAAATGCAGATCATGGGCCCAGTGCAACGCGGCTTGCCGCTTTTATCATCTTTGCCAGCCTCATGGTCCATTATAGTTATAGATATAAGAGATTGTTTTTTCTCCATCCCTTTGTGTGACAAAGATAGTGAGAGATTTGCATTTACTGTTCCATCCTGTAAGCATGAGGAACCTGATCAGCAGTTTGAAAGGGTAGTATTACCCCAGGGCATGGCAAACAGCCCCACTATGTGCCAACTGTATGTGGGGGAAGCCATTGCTCCCTTGAGAAAGAATTTTCCAGATTTGAGATGTGTTCATTATATCGATGATATCTTACTGGCAGCTAAGAGTGAACAAATGTTAGATCGGGCCTATGAAGAATTAGTTCAATTATTAAAAAAGAAAAGGTTGTTTATTGCTCCTATTGAATCTTTGATAAGGTTGAAAAGGAAAATGTGGTTGATTATTTAGGAGCAAAGGTTGGACCTGAAAAGATAATACTTCAAAAGATTGAGATAAGAAAAGATAATTTAAAGACTCTAAATGATTTTCAAAGGTTGTTAGGAGATATCAATTGGGTAAGAGGCTATTTAAAGCTACCAAATTATGAAATAAGATCCCTATATGATATTTTGAAAGGTGATTCAGCACTTAATTCTCCTAGGCAATTAACAGTAGAAGCAAGAAAAGCTTTATGTAAAGTGGAAGAAAGGTTACAGAGTGCCTTCCTAAAGAGATGGCAGGGAGGACAGCCTATTGCATTGTGCATATTTGCCACCTATGGTCAACCTACAGGATTGTTATGGCAGGACGGACCATTATTATGGACCTATTCAAAGATTTCTCCAAAAAAATATCCATAGAACATTATCCCACTGCAGTTGCTGCTTTAGCCTTGAATGGTATCCAACAATGCTTGCAGTCTTTTGGAGTTGCTCCTGCCAGTATAATAGTGCCCTATTCCAGTCATCAAATTAAGATTTTGTGTGGCACTGTAGATGACTGGGCAATATTGCAATGTAGCTTTGAAGGAGCGATTGATAACCATTATCCTAAGCATCCATTACTATCATTTTTTAAGGAGCACCCAGTGATATTCCCTAAGGTTACTTCAGCAGTACCACTTCAAGGGTCACCAAATGTGTTTACTGATGGCTCAAAGACAGGCTGTGGAGCCTATTTGATAGAAAGACAAGAGCCCGTGTTATGTCAATTTCAACCGGGCTCCCCCCAATTAATAGAGTTGAAAATAGTGATTGAGCTGTTTAAAAGATGTCAATTTGCATTCAATTTGATCTCAGATTCAGTCTATGTGGTCAACGCAGTGAAAGTATTAGAATTGGCAGGTCCTATTAAAAACAGTAGTACTGTATGTGCCTTATTACAAGAGTTACAAGTTTTAATCTGGCAGAGAAAAAGGTGTTTTTATATTCAATATATCAGAGCACATACAGGATTACCTGGACCATTAAGTGAGGGTAATGATAAAGTTGATCAATGGACTAGGATGACATGCATTTTTT
Source organism: Lophiomys imhausi (assembly GCA_907164525.1). NCBI lineage: Eukaryota > Metazoa > Chordata > Mammalia > Rodentia > Muridae > Lophiomys > Lophiomys imhausi. The sequence continues at coordinate 39,987 of CAJQZJ010031020.1, forward strand.
GGAGCTCATTCCTGGACCAAGCCAGACAGTTTCACCAATTATTTCATGTAAATGCAAAAAATCTACATCAGAAATTCCACTTGTCTAGAGCAGATGCTAGACAAGTGGTTTTGGACTGTCATCAGTGTGTGATTCATCATCATCCTCCCAGTGTGGGAGTGTACCCTAGAGGGTTGATGCCACTCAAAATCGGGCAAATGGACGTTACCCACATTTCAGAGTTTGGAACCTTAAAATATATTCATGTATCTGTGGATACCTGCTCAGGTATCATACATGCTACACCTATGAGTGGAGAAAAGGCTCGCAATGTCATAGGACATTGCTTAGAAGCCTGGGCTGCATGGGGAAAACCACAGCAGCTGAAAACGGAAAATGGACCAGCCTATACGGCACATTCCTTTGTCTCCTTCTGCAACCAGATGGAAGTACAGCTTAATCACGGATTACCATACAATCCTCAAGGACAAGGAATTGTGGAGCGTGCTCATCGCACCTTGAAAGAATGCTTGCAAAAACAGAAAGGGGGAATAGGCCAAGGCCGTACCCCCAAGGAGAGAATGTCTTTAGCCTTATTTACTTTAAACTTTTTCAATTTGGATGCTCAAGGCCGCTCAGCAGCGGACAGACATCAGGATTCCCATGGTCCACCTAAAAGCATGGTGAAGTGGAAGGATATTTTGACAGGCTCTTGGCGGGGGCCTGACCCCATGCTAACATGGGCGAGAGGGTCTGTTTGTGTTTTTCCTCAGGATCAACAAGATCCAGTGTGGGTGCCTGAACGCCTTGTGAGGAAGATTCGTCATGAAGACCTTCCTAAGGATCCTGGTGATAGTAGAAGTGAGTATGTAAGGAATGACCAAGCCAAGAAGGGGGATCCTGTCGATATTCCCAAAGCCGATGCTGGTCAGACATGATGCAACTGTGTTTCCACACTTATTTAGCAGTAATAGAAGCCTAGGCTTACCCTACCTTCCCTTTGATGATCAGAAAAGCCCTATAGAGGGTAATAGAAATGTCAGCTTGAAGGGTAGTCTGTGCTTTTTAATGAGCTTCAATAGGTCAGATGATACAGAATGCATTAAATTGTCTCAGCAGTCAGCAGATTTTTTACCACAACTGAGGTTTGGGGGTAGGAGTGGTGGTTTGTTTTCAGGCAACAGTTCTCGCCTTGAAGGATGGTGGCCCACACGAGTCTCTGACCGGGACCCCTCCGCCAGACAGCCACGCTGGGCATCTTTTTGTAGAAGATCCACAGGAGAGGAAGGACCTTTTCCCTGGACTGGATGTCAGGAGCGCAG
>CAJQZJ010031023.1:0-16769 GCA_907164525.1 Lophiomys imhausi
TCCAGTCCTTGGCCTTTTGGTGTCTTGCTCAGGCTTTCTTTGCTCACCGGCTTCTTTCTGCTTCAGGGAGAGAGCTGGCCATCAATGGCCAGCCCTTTTTTCAGCAGGACTCTTGGAGCTCTCTAGCATCAGGGGCCTCTTCTCTTCTGGGCTCCACGCACTGTTCTCAAATAGGAGGAACTCTGTTTCAGCTTAATTTGGGCTCCGCCTACTTAGCAGCTGAAAACAATGTCAGGCCAGATACTTTGTTTCAAGTCTATTGAGTCTTTCCTGTTTTCCTGACTTCAAACTTGTTTTTCACTCTATTGAGTCTTTCCTGTTTTTGCTGACTTCATGCTGATAATGCTTTTCAGGCCCCGAATTAAGAGACAGTATCAGAAACTCCTATATATATTTCCTAAATCTAATTTATCTAACTCCTACAAATGCCTCATAAGATCTGGTGGTAACCAGATCTCAGCATTGAAATCAACCTATCAGAAGCAATGACATTAGATCTTCCCTAAACACATTATTGCTTAAAAGTTCTTGGCATTTGTATTCAGAATTAGATCATCTCTGGATTTTTTTTCCCCAGCGGTCTCTGAAGGAGATGCCTTTCCTCTCCTAAGGACTCCTGGTGACAATGTTAATACAGCTATGGGTGGGTTTCTGTGGACTGTTCTGTAGGTCAGTTCTGTCTTACCAATTAAAAACTCTCCATGTGTAACACAAAGGCACTACAGTGGTCTCTGTCTATGGGCCTCTGGGATGTTTACTTCTTCACCGTGGGCTGAGACCTATTAGCTCACAAGTACATTGGCACTAAACTCAGAATTTTACACATCCAGTTTTTTTAAATCATACTCCAAATAAGCAGACATGCAGCCATTTGGAGCCTGCCTAATTTGCATAACCTAACATCTACAAGCCATAGATGAGATAGATCCTGTAACCACCAAGACCCAGAATCCTCTGTTGCCCTGCTGAGCTCTCTGGTCCAGACTCTTGACCTATCAGCCAGGTTTCTGACCCTTCCCTTAGGAGTTCCCCTTCTGTGAGTGGAGTGGCCCCTGCACTGTGGGACTCTCACAGATACTTTCATATCCTAAGGTACTTGCCTCACATGGGACTTGTCAAAGTATCACCAAAGAGAGCCTGTGTGTGCTACTGCCACCTGGTGGTCTTATCTTCCACCACTCAGTCCCCAGATCCCAGGACTCTTAAACTGAAGGTAAGAATGGACAGTAAAGTTTTCTGTGTTTTGAGCCTCAGTCTAAGGTGCCTTAAGGTACAGCAGGCTCCAAACACAGCTGTGACAGAAGGAAAACTCTGTTAGTTGTGCCTTCCTATTCCTCAAAGCTAGAATTTAAAGTCTGAAGATCTGCCTACACGACCTTTTTGTGTCCCACTGGCTGTGTAGTGATGGGTAGACTACATGCCATTCCCAGCCGTGGGTTCTGTCAATGGGAAAATGAGTTCTCCACCTCCACAGGCTGTCATGAGGACTGAATAAATCAATGCATATGATGACACAGCTTCAGACAAATGCCTCAAAAAATAGTCACCACAGACACCATTATTGTTTCCAGCACTTCTCCCTCTGTAGGTAGTACCTCAGCCTCCATATCAGACCCTATTTTAAAATATACACAAAACTGACAGGCCTTTACTTAGATTGCCTAAAAATCTTTAGTGGAAATGTAACTATTGGTTCTTACAAAATTAAAAGAATGCCAAGAGAGTATTCTGAACAATTACACACCAACAAACAGGGAAACCCAGATAAAATGGAAGGCTTCCTGGAAACACAATACCTACTGAAATATGAAGAAACAGAAAATCCAAATAGACCTACAACTGGTAAGAAGACTGGGTAACTCATCAAAAGCTCTCCTGGATTGTAAACTTCATGCTGACTTATAAAACACTTAACTAAGACTAATCTTTTACAAATCTCCTTGCTCCCCCTCCAAAAAAGAAAAAAAAAGGAAAAAGAGATAATTTCAACCCATTCCATGAGGTCACCAAAGCCATCAAAGATGTACAGAAGAGCATCCCTTGTGAATATTGTTTTGACGACCCAAACAATAAAAAGAGCAAATTAAATTCATTTGCATATTAAAAATGATTATTCATCACCAACAAGTACGAGTTATTCTAGAAATACAAAGATGTTCCACTGTACAAAAGTCGATTGGTGCAATACACCACATCAACAAATAAAGGGAAGGAAAAACTGAACTATCATCTGATGCAGTTGAACATGTAACACAATTCAACATCCTTCCATGACTTTAAAACGATTAGATAAAGGAAACTTCCTCAAACTAGCAAAGGTTTGATATTAAATAACACAATAAACAATGATGGAGGCCAGAAGCTTGTCCTCCTCAGGTCGGGAGTGAGACAAGTGTGCCTGTTTCATCACTTCTTCTAACTACTGCATTAAAAGTTCTGAGTAAAGCAAGTAGGGAACAAATGGGGATGTAGCTCAGTGATAGCACTCTTGCCTACTGTATGCAAACCTCTCTGTATTTGAACCTTAGCACAAAAGAAGAGAGGAAAAGAGTGAGAATAAGAAAGAAAAAGAAATGGGGAGAAAGAAAGAATCAGAGTGAGAGAGGTGGTAGAGAGAGAGTTTCAAACTTAAATGAAATTATGTGTCTTAATTTTAATTAAGATTTTAAATTTAATTAAGAATTTAATTAAGAAATTAAAATCTTAAATGTGGAAAACTGTATTAAAGCAAACATTCATGACAATTATAACTAATAGGTGAACCCAGCATAGTTGAAGGATCAAATATGAACTTTTACAACTTGGAAGGAATGTATGAACAATCTGGGAAGGAAATGAAGAAAATAAATCCAGTTACAACTCCTAAGAATTAGTCAATGATATAAAAAACCTATATAATGAAAGCGAAGAAACACTTCTGACAGAAATTAAAGAATACAATAAGAAATGGAAAGATTTCCTGGGTTCATGAATTGAAACATTTAATACTGTTAAAAGCTGGCAATAAACAAGGCAATCTACAGTGATGGAATCCCTCTCCAAATCACAATATTGCCTTTGTAATCACAGAAAAAGCTCCTAAAGATTCCTATGAATCTAAAGGGATACTAACAACCAAAATAACAGTAACAGTAATAATAATAAAGTTAAATCAAGCTTCCTTATTTCACATTTTACTAAAATAATCAAAATAGTCTATCAGAAGCATAAAGACAGACATATGCAGCAATGGAAAAGACTAGAAAGCTATAAATAAGCCCTGACATGTATGAGCAAATGATTCCAAGAAGTTTGCTATGATCATTCAATAAGAACACCACACAGCCGGGTTTGATGGTGCATGTCTTTAATCCCAGCACTCAGGAGGCAAAGGCAGGCAGATCTCTGAGATCGAGGCCAGCCTGGTCTACAGAACAAGTTCCAGGACAGCTAGATCTATGCAGAGACACTATCTCAAAAAAAAATTAAAATTTTGGTAAATCACTTGGTTCCTATTTGAAGGAGAAAAAAATTTAAAGAATACAACAGCCTTTTCAATGAGTTATATTAGAAAATCTGGAGGTCAAATGCAGAAGAATGAAGTTGGGCTGGGCATGGTGGCACTTGCCTGTAATCCAAGCTCACAGGAGGGTGTAATCAGAAGGATCAAAGCCAGTCTTGAGACACATGGGAACAGCCTGTCTCAAATCAAGGAAAAAAAAAGAAAAGAAAGAAGAGGAGGAGGGAGGGGAAGATGAAACAGTAGTAGCAGTTGGTTCTTTGTTTAATACTATTTATAAAAATTAACTCAAATTCATCAGAAACCTAAGAGTAACAGATAAAATTATGAAATCAAATAAAACAGGAGATATTCTCATTATACTGCTGTGGCAGTATTTTTTTTTTTAATGACTGTGACCCAGGCATTGGGAATAAAATAAAAATGAGGCTTCATTCATTTTTTTAAATGCATACCAGAACATATCTGAAGATTCTATCAAAAAAACAAAAGAGGCAACTTGGAGACATGAGGAAAATATTTACAAACCAAATATCTAATGAGGGATTGAAGTATAGAATGCACAAGGAGCTCCTATAACCTGACATCAAGAAGTAGCTTTACTTAAAAAAAATGGGCAGAGAACTTGAACAGACTTTCTCCAAAAGGAAATAAACAAAGGAGCTGTGAAGACATGCTGAATGAAATGAGGCAGACACACAAGAGGATAAATACTGTGTGTTTTCACTTACATGAAGTAATTAAAACACTAGTCACCAGGGGCTCATGGAGGAATGGACTGTCATTACCAGATAGGTAGAATTTCTGTACAAGTGATGGAAAAATTCTGCAGGTGGATAAAATTGATGGGTATAAAACACTCAATAACAACACCTCTGAACCCTTGGAAATGGCAGAGATGGTAAAGGTACTTCTTAAGCATATTGTACCACAATTATCTTTAAAAGGGGACAAAATTAAACTAATATTTAAGTTTCATGAAGATTCCTTCCACAGGAGAGGTATGAATAGCATCCATCCCTCCTCTTAAGGTCTTAACAGCAAATCAAAGTATGATTCCATCAGGGTCCATCCTGTGGAACCAGTGAGTTTATTGGGAGTTACTAACTAGAGCATGGGTGCCCCAAACAGCTCACTAGATGGTCTTAACCCAGCATAGGTAATGGGTTCCACATGGCCTTGCAGATGGAGCCCCTCCTCCTAGTGTTCCCCAGACTATATACTCTAGCCCCTCCCTGAAACCCTAAGCTCATATGCAATTAGGGCCTAACCTTTCCATTTTAAAATCAAGATAACATTTCATATTATACCCTATTTTATAACTAGATTTTTGTAATGCTTTATAAAGTATGACTCCTTAACTTACCATACAGTCTTTAGAGAATAAAGATCACAGTATTTCACATACAAAAAGTAAATCTTACACCATTATCACTTCAATAGCTCCTCTCTTTTGTTTTGCTGATTTTTACAGTATCCTCTTTCCCAAAGCTTCCTGTTTCCTTTCTCCATTCTCTTTTCACGTCTTTTGTGATGCCAGATGACCAGACCCAATGATGAAATGAGGCTTTGAAACTATCTGTTAGTGGAAGAGCTCTCCAATGAAGAAACTGGGCACCTGTGTAAGAGGTCATCTGCCTAGAGAACAATGTGAGCTAGCGATAGCATTTCCAGAACTGAGGTTCATGGATCCAAGGTCCATGTAAGGTGGTCCCAGCTAGGCCTAAAGTCACAGGGCCTCCTGAGCATCCCTCTCAAGGAGCCTGGATGAGATGAAGAAAGCCACTACAGAGTATTGGCAGGACAGAAGCAGAAATGAGCTCCCGGAAGGAAAACCCCACCTTGCTTTGACTCACTGACCCTCCCATTGACTCCAGCATGCTAGAAGTAGAAGGGGCTACCTGTCAGGGACTCATTCCATGAGTTCTCTTGGCAATAGTTCATTCCAATCTTTCTGAAGTACAGAAACTCCTCTAGGTTGGAAAAGCCATCTTGAAGTATTTGACTAGGATGTGAACTGTCAAGAAGGCAATGGTGGTGTGTGGGGAGCCCTGGAGGAGTTTAAAGGGGGAATCTCTACCTTTTTTAGGTTTGACAACTTCTTTTTGAACAAAATAGGCAACCCTGGGCATTTTACTTTCAGGAAGGGTGCATAGAGGCCTCATCTCTTGGGACAGAGAAGAGCAGAGACACATTGATGCAGTCTGCCAGCCCCCAAGTTAAGACAGAAAACTTGGGTAAGGTGGTCCTGACATCCCTTGGTTCTCTTCATAGTATAGCCATAAGCAGGTCCTATCTGCCAGCCCAGTTTGACTCACCCCACCCCATTACAAAATGGAGGATATTATTTTACCAACAAGAGGGCATTAAGTCCCCACCTTGCTACTTATAAATATATATGGCATAATGCATATATACCAACACCACTTACAGAATATTTAAGAACCTCCTAGTCTCCAGCAGTCACTAATTGTATGTGCTGCAAGTGAAGTAGTTAACACAATGGCATGAATCGCTCTACAGGAACATCCCAGAAAGAAACTCCCTAAGTATGACCTTGTACCAATATCTCCCATCTACACCACTCCTCCCTGCAGATGGAGCCACGATGCCATCTTCTGTCCTCTGATCCAGTTCCTGGGATTGTATTCTGACCTTCAGGTCCCCAGACATCAACTGAGTCATCTTGAATACATTCTCCCGGCTCCCCAGAGCCTTGGCTCGTGTGGCCTTTGCTTTCTGCTGGGCTGGCTCTCAAAGTGCCAAGGTTGGCCTGCCTTTCCCCTGAACTTTCCAAGCTCTTTTGCCGACCTGGACATCACTTGAGTCAGGTCTCAGTATGCTTTCCACCTAAGCTTGCAAATAAAATACTTGTAACATATGAATATCACTCACGTACACTAGTTCATTCATGTCTATAATTCTCTTTCAATTTTTCCCTGCTCCTTTTCCCTACCTCCTCCTTGCCCTGGCCTCCTTCACCAACTTAAATCTCCATCACTATAAAAAATATATGGCTAATTAAACTACTTAACCACTATTTATATTATTATTAATTGGTTCAGCGGCTGTTAATCTTTAAGCAGACATTATAAATGAGTACACAGACACCATGTGGATTTTAACAAGCCTAGGCCTGGATCGAGCAATCTTGGCCCATCTATGCTAGCTCATAATTCTATTACCCAAATATGACCCTTATATACATACATCCCCATGGACTGCCATTCTCCACGCTATGCCGATGTTCCTGGCCATGTGGAATGAGGTTCTTTTCTCTAACCCATGGTGTGTGCCTCCCTCTTCCTGCTCCTGGCTGGAATGCCTTCTTCTTCCTGCTGCTGGCTGGAATGCCTTGATCCGCTGTCTAAAGCGCAGGCTTTCTGTTAGGAAGTCCCACCTTTCTCTGTCTTTGTCCAATCTCAGGCCTCGGCATTTTATTTAACCAATCAGAGTCAAGGTAAGAGACAGAAAACAGGATCAATTAACATTTAGAATGCTTAACACTATCCCAATAATTCCCTCCTTTTCTCTAATAAAAAGGCTAAATTTTTTTAGCTCATATAGTAAAAACAATAAGAACAAATATGAAACAATCAAGAAAACCATATATAAAAGTTGCACACATAATGTTTAGCCTATTTGTATCAGGTAATCTTGAAGAAGAAGAAAAATCATCTATCTATCTTGGTGTGTCTAAAGTTCTGAACCTAAATAATTTCTATCATATCCTACATTTATAAACCTAGATTTTATTTAGACTTGAAAATATCCTTTTAAATCCTAAACAACTGAAGTTCAATTGAAATTTTATAACCATTATGCCTTCAACCCCAAAGACATAAGAAGGGATAAAGTTATTATTTGAGTGAGTAGGAAGCACAGAAGAGCAGCTTCCAAAAAGAAATATGACAGTTTATTGCCTAGACAGTCCCAAATACCTTTTGGTATTGTTGGAGCATCATCTTCAGCCTTCTGGCCAAGCATTTTTCACAGACTAAATTGTGCAGCAGCAATTAAGGATTTTCCCATTCTGTCTCTGCAGAATCAGGACATCGACTTACCTGCATTTAAGCTCTGGTCCATCTTTGGACTGTATATAGTCTGCTGAGAGAGCAGGGACATTTTTGCCCAATAGGAATTATCTCCTGCTGGGAGATTTCTTTTTGATGTTCATTTTCTTCTTCCAAGTCAAATGGGAGCTATCAGGAGCTGACTGTCTTAAGTCAAACAATTTTTTAAAAAATTAAAACATCTTTAAATGCCATTTTCTGTATGCCTTTGAGGGTTTTGAAGACATCTATCGATTTATTTATAAATCTATCTATCTTTCTTCTATCTATGAAAAAACAAACTGTATATTTTTAACCATTTACTATCGGTTTAACCTATTAAGTCTATTTTGTGATAAATTAAGACTAGTATTTGACATGACCAGAAACTTGACTGGCCAGCAATCAACCTGTATTACCAGACTCCTAAATAGATTGCAATAGCAACCCATGAAAGGATCGGAAGTAAACCTGTACTTTTAAATGAGTTGTATAGGCACAATACTTTATATAAGAGTTGAAATATACATATTATGTGTCTAAATATAAAATTCTATACCAATATATCTAAAGATAACCTTATTTTTGTATCAATACAAATGTATCAAAAGATAACCTTATTTAAAGAATAACAAGTTCTGAGTTTCAGAGAAGATTCAATAATCTATCCTTATATCTTATCATTTCTATATTATATACATATATGCCCCTTCTTTTTCTTTTCAAGTCTTTTCCCCCCTATATAAGAGAGAAAGGATAGAGATAAGAAAAAGAAATAGAAAAGTCCTTGAATTTAATCTCCTATATCTTGCTTAACAAGACCATTTAACAATTAACCATTCCCCCTAAACAACATCTATCATCTACCCCACTTTTGGGAATGGGACGTCGCTCTCTTAAAACTGCTTCCTGCTGAATTGGGTCGCAGAAAACCTGTTTGGGGGCCCAAAAATGGAAAAATGGTTAAGAAAGTTAATTGCAACATTTGTTGTCCAGTCTCTATGTGCGCAGCAATTTGAATGTCCTGAGAAGTGTGTAGTCCAGACTTTGGGTAGGAAAGTTCAGGGCTTTATTGCTGTCTTGTCTGGAACAGTCTTTGAGGCTAGGCCATCTCAGCAAGCTGTTTGAAGTTCTTCTGGATGAAGATTTTTGAGGAAACAGCTATTGAGGCAGTCTATGAGGCTGGATCATCTGGGTTACTTGTCTTGTCTTCTTTGGACTCTGGTCCAGTTCTGAAAATATATAATTTCTCACAAGTAACATATAGTTCTGCATTACCAAAATGCCTTGGATGTGCAGGATGAACAAATCAATTAAGGAATATTTTCTGTTCTTCGTTTGAACAGAAGAAAGACATTTGTAAGTCTCCATTTATGCCATATGAAAGGATGGTGTGTAATAGTATTACATATATATGCTATATATAAAATCTATTTTAAATTGAAAATACAGCATAAGACTGTATGGCGTTTAAGTATTCTCCTCTACAGTTGACATACATTTATTAATTGATTAAAACAGGTTTGTTCTGTGTTGTTCTGGCTTTTTGTAGATTAAGATGGCCTCAAACTCAAAAGGAACCAATCTGTCTCTTTGTCTCCCATGTTTTGGGAACAAAGGTATGCATTTATATATTTTTTCTTTCCTTTTCTCCTTTCTTTGGAGATTTAATTTCTATGTGGATATATCTATCTTTATTGAGACAGGGTTTCTCTTTGTAGCTTGGGCTGTCTTGATTTGCTCTGTAGAGCTCTGTAGATTTAGATTGGCCTCGAATACACAAGAAACCTGTTTTTTTTTTTCCTTGTCTCCCAAGTTTTGAGATCAAGGTATGAATTTAAATAACTGAATTACCTTTATTAAATAATAACATTAAGTAAACCATTTTGTATTAGTTTGAGTTCCAATTCTCCCATGGAAGCTCCATTCTTAAGAAGATTGGTGTAAAATAGCATGATATGCTATTTTTCTTAACTGCTGGCTGTGGGAGGCATGCAGTTTGCAAGTTCATCCCCAACTTAACTCTGGGTCGTTACACTGGTTAACAGAATATCTCTTTTTTTTTTCTGAGGCAGGATTTCTCTGTGTATCCTTGTCCTGGACTCACTTTGCACCAGGCTAGCCTTGAACTCACAGAGATTAACCTGCTTCTGCTTCCAAAGTTCTGGGATTAAAGGCGTGCACCTTCATGCCCAGAGGTTAACATACCTCTTTTAGGGGCAAAATGCCTCTTGAAACCAGTTCTCCAGTGGGAGCCCCACAACTAAGGAGACTGGCTTGTGAGCCCTTTCTCTTCACATAAATTTAAGATTATGTGCATTTATCCATTAGATCGGTAAGGATATTATTAATATTAAATCAAGGAAAAATGTGTCATTTTTGAATTCTAGACTGTCTTTAGCAAGCAGCTTTATCTTCTCATCAGGGTTCCCACCCTGCCTTCATTGCTTAAACCAGGCTGGTCTAGAATCCAGAGATCTGCCTGTTTCTTCCTCTAGTGTGATGGGATTAAGGGTGTGTGCCAGTACCACCCTGCTCAAATATTTCACTTAAATCCCAGATTTTAGTAACTCTGTAACCTTGAGAGCAACTTTGAGCTGTAGTGACAATTCGACATCTGCCCAAAACCTTCAAAAATCTCTTATGTTTTAGCAATGCCAAATCAGAAAAATATCCTTTCTACCTCCTGATATAGGAAAATCAAAGACATTTAAACAAAAGTTAAGCAAAGAAACAGAAACATTCCAAAAGCCTTGGCATGTCTAACCATGCCATCCCATGCTGAAATTAAAGTTTTGTTCATTATTTCTTGAAATCTAGTTGTGTTGTGACTGTATTTCACTGGTGGGTCAATACCAGAAACTCCTGACAGGCACCTAGTACCCAGGGAGCTCTTAGCTCCAGCTGCCATTAGTTTTGTATTATCTATCAGGAAGGGCCTCGCTCCTTCCTTCATTATCATTGTTGGCAATTTAGCATTCCATCTGTAAAGTCTTTCCTTTAAGACTATCGTAGTCCAAACTTTCTCAAAAAAGATACCCAGAACCACAATTGTCAGGGTAAAAACCATTTGTATGCTAAGAGGAACAAACTCAATTGGAATCCAAAAGTATTGAGACATTATGAATTCCTCCATTTTTAATATAGGCGGTTAATTCCACTCTCAAATTCTGTTTAAAAGGCTGCCAGTTTTTTAGTACGTAAGGAGAGTTAAGCTTTATTTCTCTGACTTTGCTGCAAGGCAACAGCTTTTGTTAAGGTAGCCACACCTTTGAAATGCATTTGAGTTCGGTTCCCTGCTCTTGGGCTAGGAAACCGGCTTTCACTAAGGCCTTCTCACACTGTAAGCATGAATTCTAATTGCCCTAGTTGGATGTCATATGTAAAAAATATTAGTTAAATTACATTCGTAATTTGTAGAAATAATTAGTTAAATTGTTTACTAGTATTTATATTATTATTAATTGTTTTGGCAGCTGTTAATTCTTATCCAGACATTATAAATGAATACACACAGACACCACATGGATTTTAACAAGCCTTGGCCTGAGTTGTGCAATCCTGGCCCAACTAAGCTAGCTCTTAAGTCTATTACCCAAATATGACCCCATATATACATACGTCCCCTTGGACTGCCATTCTCCACAATATGCCGACGTTCCTGGCCATGTGCAATGAGAATCTTTTTCCTAACCCATCGTGTGTGCCTCCTTCCTGCTGCTCCTGGCTGGAATGCTTTACTCCTCCGTCTAAAGCACAGTCTTCCTGCTCTAATTTCAGGAAGTCCCACCTTTCTCTGTCTTTGCCCAATCTCAGGCCTCGGCATTTTATTTAACCAGTTGGAGTCAATGTAAGTAACAGACAGAAAGCAGGACCAATTAATTAACATTTAGAATGCTTAACACTACACCATCACATCACCTCCTCCGAGAGCAGCAGTTCTCAACCTGTGGGTCATGATCCCTTTGGGGGAAGGTGGTTGAACAACACTTTTCACCATCTGCATATCACATATTTATATTATAGTTCATAATAGTAGCAAAATAACAGTTATGAAATAGCAACAAAAATAAGTTTATGGTTGAGGATCAACACAACATGAGGAACTGTATTAAAGGGTCGCAGTATTAGGAAAGTTGAGAACCACTGTCCTAGAGCAATGGATCTCAAATCCAGCAACACCTTAGAAATACCTGGGGATATTACTGAAGTACAGTTACTTTTACCTGAGTCCAGATGAATTGAGAATTGCTGCTTTTCAAGGCTTCCTACATGGGCTGGAATGCCAGGTCCCAAAAGTATGGATCCCAACTGATAGGGGAACAGGGTGATCATGATCAAGAGTTGCCATAGATACTGGGTGAGGACCAGGTATGGATCACAAATGTGGACAGCAACAGGAAGAGGAGAAAGAGGCCAGGAAGTGGGAGACAGAGCTTGCGGCTTCACTCTGCTGCTGATTTGTTCTGGCAAAGATTTTATAGAAATCTGAGTCTAAGGAATCAATCTCCATCCTTGGTAGTTGTCCTTGGTAGTCGGGGTTCCTATGACTGTGATAAAACACCATGACCAAAAGCAAGTTGAGGAGGAAAGGGTTTATTGGGCTTACACTTCCACATCACAGTCCATCACTGAAGGAAGTCAGGTCAGGAACTCAAGCAAGGCCGGAACCTGGAAGCAGGAGCTGATGCATAGAGGCCCATATCAAACTCAACCCAATCTAGTTTCATGTTCCTTCTATCAATGCCCTTCACTAATATTACAACATGCACTTGGAAAGCCTTGCAGTTGCTTTCTCCTTGCGCCAGCCCTTATGATGGGAGATGTGGCTGGCGTCTTACTGTCTATTAATTTCAGCATTTGGGAGATGAGACAATGTGGATGGAGATGACAGGTAGCTTACTGAAGCTCCCAGCTGGGAAATGGGAGAGGAGAGCTTTGGAGTCCACACTAGAACTTGTTGCCCAAACTAAAATGTAGATGGTGAAAGCTGGGGCACTAGTCTGAGCTAAAGACGCAGGTCAGATTTCAGAGAAGAGCGAACTGCTCAGCGTGAGACAAAGAGAACTGTATGGTCAAAGCAAAGGAAGGGGCCGATTGAGAGGGAAGGAACCAAAGGAGAGTACCCCAGTAGTGAGAAAGCCAAAGATCAGACTTTGGACAAAAGAAATGCCTAGAATCAGTTTTTCAAAACAGTTTCATTGAAGTTAACTGTCTATTGAAGTATGTCATGCATATTTACAGAACATAAGTTGATAAATTAAATCTGTTCCCACAATCTCAAACCCCTGTCCACCCAGGCACTCATATGTTCTAGAATTTCATGTCAGTATGGGATCATATGATATGTACTCCTGCTTAACGTCCTTAACCCAGTGTAATCACTGAGATTCATGTTTTAATGGTAGGTAAATATTTAGCTCTGACCAAAATATCTGACAGAATAATGTTAGGGTAAGCATAATTATATTGGTTTACAGTTTCCAGTGGGGCAAGTGTCTTTAACTGTCAACTTGACACAATGATCCGGGAAGCAAATGTCAATTGAGAATTGCCTAAATTAGACTGGTGTGGGAGCCATGTCTATGGGGACTAGAAAGCCAGCTGAGCACAAGCTGCCTTGCCAGCCAAAAGGCAGCACAAGACACACTCACTTCTCTCTGACTTCTCTTGACTGTGGATAGTAACTAGCTGCTTCAGAACCTGCTTTGACTTCTCCACAATGACAGACTGTTTCCTGGAATCATAAGCCAAATAATCCCTGGCTTCTCTAAGTGGTCAGGAAATTTTATCACAGCAAAAAAAAGAAAAAAACACATGAAACTAAATTCCACCTCTTAAAGTTTCCAAATCATTCAAAATTAGTGCCACTAGATCCATCATCTGTGTATACGGGAGCACGTTTCATATTCAAATTATATTTAATAGACAAGGGTCTATTAAAACCTCACTCCTTTTTATTGCAGAGAACTATCTCATTATAGGAATATGTCAAAATATGCTTCTCCGTTCACTCATTGATGGACATTTGAGTTATTTCCAGCTTAGGGATATTACAAATGAACCATGTTCTAGACAATCAGCTTCATGCCTTTGCACAGAAGCATGCTTTCATCCAGGAGTTGTGGAGTAGCTGTGGCCAGTGTTGGGTTTGTAGGTAACTGTTCAGAGGCAGTTTTTCCAGGCAATTGTCTTGGCAATCGATAAGAATTCCAATTTCTCCCTGTCCTTATCCACACTTGGTATTGGTAATCTTTTTTTTTTAATTTTCAATCTTTTCATGGTGCATTTTGCCATGGTTTTAATTTGAATTTACCAGTAGCAAAGCATGCTAGCTTTTCATCGGCTTGTTTCCCATACATTGCCACATCTTTCTTGATGAGGTATCCTTTAAACTTCGTCCACATTTCCTTTATTGTTTTGTTGAGTTTTGAGATTTATTGAGACGTTTGCCTTGCCAAAATAGCTCAGTTTGGAGAGCTCTAGAATGAAGACAGAAATCCAGACGTGTGTTATGCAAACATCTCCTTTCAGCATGTGGCTTCAATTTTCATTTTATCAATACAAGTTATTGATATTGATGAAATCCCAATTATTCTTCTCTTATTTAATTTTAAAGATTTTTTTTTTTTACTTTTTTATTTTGTGAGGAGCATTGGGGAGGTTCAGAGTGATACGTATATGTGAACACAGAGGCCATCAGAGGCTAGAGTGAGCCTCCTAAATTGGTGCTGAGAACCAAACTCGGGCCCTCAGGGAGCGCAGACACACTCTTACCCACACAGCCGTCTCTCCAGCCCCTTTCTTTTCATTTCTTGATTATACATTTGGTCACAGCTTTAAAATCTTTGCTTAACTTAAAGTCAAAAGAATATTCTCACATCTTTTCTTCTAGAAATTTTATACTTCTTATTTTTACACTTAGATTTATGACTCGTTTCAGTACATTTTTGCATAGAAAAGAAGGAGGGATCGATGGCTGTCTTTGCCTGTTGGCAACAGTCACTCCATCACCATCAGGTGAAGAGCTGGCCTCCCTCTTCTGACTATCTTTGTACTTCTGTCGGACTCAACTGAGAGCTGAGGGGCCAGCGGGTAAGGTGCTTGCCTTGCATGCATAAAGAGATGAGTTTAGTCCTCAGAACTCAAGTAAAAGTGCCAAGCATAGTGGTGTGCACTTGTAATACCTACTGCTGGGAAGGTAGTGACAAGTGGGTCCCTGGGGCTCACTGGCCAGCTAGCCTAGCCTACTTAGCAAGTTCCAGGTCGGTGAAAGACTGTGTCTCAACAAGAGGTGATAGTTCCTGAGGAGCAACAAACACCTGAGTTGACCTTGGCTTACACACACACACACACACACACACACACACACACACACACACACACATACACACTCATACCTGAATTTATCCTCTATATAGAGACTCTCTGGACTCTGTCTTCCCCATTGGTCCATATCACACTGTCTTCATTACTGCCTATTTGTAGTACATCTTCATCTAAAAGAGTGTAGGCTCCTAATAGCTCGATTTTCTCATTACAAGTTATTCTAAGTGCTTTAGGTTTCCATGTGAGAATTAGAACCAACAACAATTTCTATTTAAAAAATTGATTGTAAATGTGTTCATTTCAAGGATGAGTTCATTAAGAATCTGTGCCTTGACAGCACTGAACTTCCAATCCATGAAGCTGTTACATTTCTCCACAAAGTGGATTTTTTAAAGATACTATCTGGTATATAATGTCTTTATATCATCATAAAGTGTATGCTTAAAAGCATGTTGTAGCTGTGCATATTTGTGTTTGAGAATTATTGACAGGCCAAGTTTTGTGTTTCAATCAACGTTGTTAGTGCTGAACAACCTATGTGTAGCCAAGAGCGGGGGGACTGAAAGGAAGGTGAGTCTCTGGGAGTCAGTAGGAACTTTTCAGTGAACCCCCACAGACAGCACAACTGTGGCTTAGGAAAGGTATTGTCTAGGTCTCAGGACCCAGAAGAGCTTCTGGTGACATCTGAGCCATAGGCTGAGAGCATATTCCAGGAGACAGACACCCACTGACGCACAATGTTCCCTAGCTCTATTCTCTTACTCCTGGGACAATAAAAGCAAAGGCTGGCCACAGTACTTCAGAGCAAAGCAGACAGCAACTGGCTCCCCATTGCCTAGCAACTACATTATGCTCAACTGCCTATCAATGATCAGCATACTTAGAAGGCTTCCAGTTGGAAGCTAGGAATAAGTTTCCTTTTCTTCCTTCCTCTCTTTTCTTGTTCATCTTTCTTTCTTTCTTCTTTCTTTCTTTTTTCTTTCTATCTCCTCTTTCCATTTTTTTAAAAGTGTCTCACTTTGTAGCCCAACTTGCTTAGAATTTGTTAATTCTCCTGCTTCTGGCTCCCTAATGCTGAGAATACAGCCATGTCCCACTACATTCAGCATTTTCTTCCTTCTTCTCCCTTTCTCTTTTCCCACTCCCTTCTCTTTTTAGCTCTTTCTTCTTCACATCCTTGTGCAAATGTAAAACCTGTGCCTCTCTCTAGTAACCTTCCCTTAGATTTAAAACAACACTTTCCTCCTGGGTTCACTTGTTGCACAAAGCTGACATAGCTGCTGGAAGTCCAGCTACCTCTACTTGCTTCCCAGGAAGAAGAAAAATCTGTGACTTCTGAAAGTTGTCAAAACTTTCCCCTCTTATGTTTTTCTTTCATTACAGCCAGACTCAGTTTCTGGGTGAGACAGAAAAAAGGTTGGAGTTGGCATAGCACAAAAATTCAGGTTTATCTTTCACTTTTTCCCCTGCTCTCCAATGAGCTTTCTGTAGCTGCTACCTTCCTTGATCCTAGAAGAGACTGAGGAACAGAACCATGTTCCCATCCTCCAGCCAGGACTTAGAACATCAACAGAACAAAACGAAGCTATGAGCCAGGCTCGGTGGTGCATGCCTATAATCCTAGCACTCAGAAGGCTGAGGCAGGAAGAAGTCAAGTTCAAGAAATTATTCTAGTTACTTGTAAAAGAAAAGCATTCTTCCTCCCCCATGCCCTTTGCAGAACAAGCCCCACTGGAGCTAGCTAATGGGAATGTAGGTAGTGGTTCTATGAACCAAAAATACACGAAGGAAGGCACTTTATATATAGTGTATTCTGGGCTCTTTAGAATGCTTTAAACTATTCATCTTTTTTTTTCTTATCACTAACTTGCTAGGAGACATTAAAAAAA